>BSBM01000340.1:4377500-4882500 GCA_027924585.1 Larix kaempferi
CCCTAACTAACCCCCCTCCTAGCCCCCTACCCCTAACTAACCCCCCTCCTCGACCCTTACCCCTAACTAACCACCACCCATCTCTAATCCCTAAGCCCCTAACACCAAATCCCTATTTAACCTCCTAACCCATAGAAACTATTAAATAACGTTTTGATGATTGCAATAATGCTAGCGTGTTTTTGCATGAAGAAACACTAGCACGTTTTTGCATGAAGAAATGCTCTCTCATTTTGTGGAAGTAGGTGTTATTTAGTCGTGCACCAAATGTATTTCCTATGGTTATTTTTAATATTACCAAAACGCAAACGCGTTTTGTTTGTCCATAATGCTAGCCCATTTTGTCTATACATAACACGCACATGTTTTGTCTGTGCAAAAATTCTCCAAAAGTTGTTTATACCCGAAATCCCGTGTTTTCTCTTCCTCTTCCCATCTCTCATACAGTAGGATACTCCACAATCACGGTTCAAGGTAATTGAGGAAGCTCAAGAGACTCTATGTTCACAATCAACAAGCTTGAAGAGGATTCTACAGGTAGCATTTGGAATTGAGGATTCCACATTCACAGTTAGCAAGCTTCAAGAGGATTCTATATTCACAATTTCAAGCTCCAAGAGGATAACTACATTCACAATTTAAAGCTCCAAGAGGATAACTACATTCACAATTTCAAGCTTCAAGGGAATTCTATATTCACAATGTCAAGCAAGTTTGATGAATCTATATGAACACAATTCAAGAAGAATCTACATTCACTATTGAGCAAGCTTGAAGAATCTATATTCACAAATGAAGAATTTTCTATATTCACAAGTGAGGTAGAAACTTTAGTTTCACATTTGAGCTAGATTGATGAATCTATAATCACAATTGAGGTAGTATCTATATTGACAATTGAGCAAGCTTGAAGAACCTATATTCACAATTGAGAAAGAATTTGGATATTTGAATAGTTGAGCACACCTCTAGAATCTATTTTCTTAGTATTTCTCATTGTGGTCATGCAGAATTCACGCAATCGAGAAAGGAAATCGGCAAGGAAAGAGAATCCTCAAGAAACCATGGAAGAAGTTAGAGAAAAGAAAAGATTAGACATGTGGAATCAAAGGAATTCCATGGAAACTGATCCAATTCTAACCGTAGATGATGCCACAGTCGTTCCTACCCATCCACCTCAAGAAACATGAAGAAATTCACTAGAGGGGCCCTCAGTTTCAACAACATTTGATGAACAAGCACCCAACATTTCAATTCTGACATCAAGTCAACCTTAGAATATGGTAGTGAATGACTTGTTGGGTAGTGGTTATACAACCGATGAATTTAGAGAGGTGTGTTGGAGAAAACTCACTATGGCTTAGGGTAGACCACAACAGACAGATGACTACCAGAAATCAACTCAATTCTCAGAACAATGCTATATAAATGACAATTCTAAGATAATGAAGAATATAGCCAACCTCGATCCAAACGTTTGATGTAGATCCCCATTGGAGTTTTTCAATCCGTGCACTTGAATCTGCAAATTAGTCTTGACAGCCAATATAGAACAAGTACATATAATATATAAATGGCATTAACATCATCAATAGCAATGGCCCATGATATAACAAATAAATGCAACCCAATGTAAGATAAACAACATTTACAACATTAATGGATAAGAATATGAGTATTTCTATTAATAAACAAGAAGAAGTACAATGTGATACGACCTCTTGCCGACAACCAATATGAACAAAGATATGGATCAATCCACTTGTGCCTCCACCACTTCAATCCTCCATGAATGGCAAACTCAAACTAGATAGGAGTTTGGAAGGTGAACATAAAGGGTTCACAACTACAAGGATCAATGAATGTAGACTCAAGATAGGGCAAAAATCCACTAGAGTTGTCTTGCTCTTCTTTCTCCTCCCATCCATAAGCCATATGTGCTCAATATATATTCCTCTCAAAGGTAAGTCAAAGGATACATCGAGGCATTTCTTGGGCAGATGGAGAGCCAAAGGTCACCCAATGACCGCTTTTTGGGAGTAAAAAGTAATAAACTAGTGATTTTTACCATTTTACATGCTACTCACGGGCTATAATGGTGCAACTCGTGGGTATGCCTGCTATAGTGATGCAACAAGTGGGTCAGAGGAAAAATGAGGAAATAGTATGTCTGAAGGATATAAAGTGGATATGAGTCAGTGAAATGGATCCTACGGGCCAAAGAATGTTGATGCTCACAATGTGGAAGATTACGTTGTAATACATGCCCCCTAATGTGTGAGGTCAGAGACTAATGCTACGATGGCCGAAATACATTATAAAACTCAGAAGTGGAGTGATGGAAACACAAGTGGAAAGAGCAGCTTACTCGTCATAATACAATAGTATCCCTGAATACATGTCGGTAGTACAACAATATGATACAATGGCCATGAATAGGCAATACATAATGGATATATGTCATAAGTGATCATAGCCATGATCCCTCTACAATAAGATATGGTCTCTTGCTTAAAAGGAAACAACTGGTGCAAACTGGAGGTACAAATTGCTGATATCTGAGAGGTGATATCTCAGATGTAAAGTCAAAGTCATAGGCAGTATACTGAATGCCACTATCACCTGGGGTCTTCTACACAAGTCTTCGATGGTGCAAGTCCCATCAAGTGAATAAAGGAGTTGGGGTCAAACCTTATGTGACATCGTCCGATTACCGGTCAATGATGTATACCATTAACAGACGCGAGATAACCCACCAATAATGAAAATGGGCATCAAGGCACAGAGCACAATCATCGGAGTGTGAATAGATGTATTGAATTCGAACACTAGGATGAATCCATCGATCAGGAGACATTGATGTATTCCCAAAACTGTCGATGGCGAGAGAACATGCCACTAATGACTGCAAGCCTCAAGGTACTCAACCGAACTCTAAGCCTCAGGTCCCAGAATAAATGGGTTGAATTTGACGGAATGAGACTCGCTGGAAGGAGGGAATTAAGGCATCCCCCATCAACCAACATGAGGTACCAGCTACGCTGAAAGATTGGGAAGAACTCTGGTGAAACAGACTGACTCAATAAGGATGGCCGACATGCAATAGTCAAGAGATCTGAGGAGTGGCCGACTCTGGGCTTAGGATTTCCTTTGAACAAGAGCATGAGAAGATGGATAGACTCAGGCAGCATAGACTTGACATAAATTTTGTAATGCAGGAGGCATTACAAAGGGCTTCATAATGACTGGAAGCTTAACAAATCGGTGGATAAAACTAAGAAACAAGTAAAGCTCCTAAGGTCCAGCTATCGTCCCGACTCATAATGTACGGAGTGGAATGAATACCCTATTCAAAGGCGACACAATAGCTGCCAACACGAAGTAGTAACCATAATGCCATCCCGCTTTTTGGAATATTTGAGTTTTTTTGTCTTTTTCATATTTTGGAAAAGCTTGAAAAAGAATAAAATTGCTTATAGTACAACAAGTGAGGGAACGAGTGTCAAATAGCGAACAGACTAGTCTACAGTAGTGGAACATACCTATGATCAATGCAAGGAAGTGCATGCAGGATGTGGACACTCGGGGGGGTTTTCCCTTAGGGTCAAAAGGTCATCAAATTGTGAAGGGACAATATAAGCTTTGCAGGACTTGACAGGGAAAAGTGCTCATGCACAAGGCTAACAAATGAGTAAGCGGGAGCTAACACAAGGCTCAAGCGTAAAGCAGGATGATGCAATGCAATCACAACATGATATAGCTAAGGGGAGTCCTTAAGGGAGATGGCCAGCATAAGACAAAGTAGAGTATGAGTCTTTATCGCAACGTCATGGTGTAACTACAAAGGACTCCCAATCCTAAGGACAAACAACGGCATGGGCATCAAAATGCACAAAGGGTTTCTAGCTAGGGTACCCATGTTTGGAAAAGTGCTACTGCCACATAACGACACTTCTATAGCAGTGTGAAGGTTCCATGTTGGTTAAGAAGTGGGGTTGCACCTAGGGTTTATGAACGTGGTCAAAAGGTCAAATGCATAATGCATGTGGAAATGGCATCTAATCTATATGCCAGGTGTGAAACGTACCTGCCGTAGGTGTGAAATGGTCCAGAACAGCTTTCGCCGAAGAAATCTGATTAAAAATTCTACTCCATGACATTATAATGTGTTGGCGAAAACTCATTATGGCTTGGGGTGTACCACAATAGACAGATGACTACCAGAAATCAACTCAATTCTCATAACTATGCTATATAAATGACAATGCTAAGATAAGAAAGAAGATGACCAACCTCATTCCAAACGTTTGATGTAGATCCCCATTGGAGCTTTTCAATCCATGCACTTGGATCTACGAATTAGTCTTGACAGCCAATATACAACAAGTACATATAATATATAAATGGCATTAACATCATTAATAGTAATGGACCATGATATAACAAGTAAATGCAACCCAATGTAAGATAAACAACATTCACAACATTAATGGACGAGAATATGAGTATTTCTATTAATAAACAAGAAGAAGTACAAAGTGATACGACCTCTTGCTGGTAACCAATCTGAACCAAAATCTAGATCAATTGACTTGTGCCTCCACCACTTCAATCCTCCATGAATGGCAAACTCAAACTAGATAGGAGTTTGGAAGGTGAACATAAAGGGTTCACAACTACAACGATCAATGAGTGTAGACTCAAGATAGGCCAAAAATCCACTAGAGTTCTCTTTCTCTTCTTTCTCCTCCTGTCCATAAGCCATATGTGCTCAATATATAGTCCTCTCACAGGTAAGTGAAAGGACACATCAAGATGTTACTTGGGCAGATGGAGAGCCAAAGGTCACCCAATGACCGCTTTTTTTGAGTAAAAAGTAATAAACTAGTGATTTTTACCATTTTACTTGATACCTGTGGTCTATAGTGATGCAACTCGTGGGTACGCATGCTATAGTGATGCAACATGCGGGTCAGAGGAAAAATAAGGAAAAATATGTCTGAAGGATATAAAGTGAATCTAACTTAGTGAAATGGATCCTACAGGCCAAAGAATGCTGATGCTCACAGGGTGGAGAATTACGGTGTAATAGATGCCCCCTAATGTGTGAGGTCAGAGATTGATGCTACAATGGTCGAAATACATTATAAAACTTAGAAGTGGAGTGATGGAGACACAAGTGGAAAGAGCAGCTCACTCATTATAATACAATAGTATCCCTGAATACATGTCGGTAATACAACCATCTGATACAATGGCCATGAACATACAGTACATAGTGAATACATGTCATAAGTGATCATAGCCATGATCCCTCTACAGTAAGATATGGTCTCTTGCTACAAAGGAAACAACTGGTGCAAACTGGAGGTACAAACTGTTGATATCCGAGAGGTGATATCTGTTATAGGTCAAACTTGCACCTCTCCGTCCGTGATCACCCTGAGCTGCTGATCACACAAAAGGACAACTTGGATGGAGGAGCATGTTGACCTTGGATATCATGACAACTCATCCCATTTCCTGAGAATACTGGAAAACATACAAAAATACCATTTTGAGGCATGAGCGCTACTCTACTTAAAGAGACTAGCGCCCATACGCGACTCCAGTGCATAATAGTAGCGCCCATATCAATGTATACGCTACTCCTTTTTATCAAAGTAGCGCTCACAATTTAAAACTAAATGAGCGCTATTGTTTAAACAATAGAGTAGCGCCCTATACGCTACTCCACTGTGTAATAGTCGCGTGTACCTTAAAAAATGATTAAAAAATATATTAATCCATCGAAGAGGATTAGTTGAAGACAGTTTCTTAACTTCCCCAACCTCCTCATCGACTGGAACTGCTTCCTTAAAACCTATAAATTCCTAGAAGGCTAAGGGAGCAAGGTTAGAAGAAATTATGAATGCAAATGCTTACTAAAGAATGAGAGGATGAGTTAATGGAGAAACTGTTGCAGAAGACATTCAGACCAGAGCAGAGCCAGAGCCCAGGATCTAGTTGCAGGAGCCTGCTTCATTATCAGGTATATTTGTACTGCATACTATTTTGACAAATAAAGGTTGAAGTGTTTCCTTGTTCCAATCTGAAGGTGTTATTAAATGGCATTTTGAGTTGGATTCATTTTGGTCAATACTGGATATTAAACATAATTTTTGTTTATTTTATGATTTATATGTTGCCCAAAGTGTTTGAGGAAGGTATTGTTGTTTCAGGTTTGCTGAAAGAAGGAAGATTTGAGGGCTGGACACAAGGCTGGGTCAAGGCTAGGATCAGACTCCAGTGAAAGGTATGTTCTCTAAATCTGTAATCTATTTCTTTTGCAAACACTTCTGTAAATGACATAAATACACTTACCTGTCACCCCAACCAAGTTGATAGTTTAGTTTCCTGACTATAGGGTAGAAATATCCGCCAACAGACTGGCGACTCCGCTGGGGAACTAAGTGTTTTGGCTTTAGGAAACCATTGTTGTTGGATGTCTTCTCGTTTGATTTTGATTTCTTCGACTTGCTAAGAACCTTTTTAGGTATCTTTTGTCTTGGCTTGCCTGCTTTCATCAATTTCCATACCCTTCAAGGTCAGTTTCCTAGCCTTTTAAAGATGAGCGCTACTATTACATATACACAGTAGCGCCCATACGCTACTGTACTGTATATATAGTAGCGCCCGTTTTGTCATGGGCGCGAGTTGCTCTACTGCACAGTAGAGTATTTTTTCTGAAGCAGCCATTTTTTGATTTTTCTTGCTTTTGGCCCTATGGAGATTTTCTGACTTTGTTGTAGGATTCTTGGGATGATTGGTTAAGGTTTGTAATCGTTGATTCAAGTCATAGAACCGCTCCTTAAAGTTTTTCCATGTTTTAAACCATTTGTTGACCTTTGGATTTCTTTGAGACCTTTTTGACCTATTTGGAAGACCTAGTGGTGTTCGGTGACGAACATTTTCACTTGTTTTCAGACCCTGACTACTTTTGCCCATTTACAAACCTGTACACTCCTGTGTCTGTTGTTTGTGGTGAAGTTGTATGTTCTCTACTGTCCATGTCCTTTGTTTAGGGTTTTGGTCTTTGGTAGAGCTTTTAGGGTGTCTTTTTGTGTCTAGTTTCATGTTTTTCCCGAGACTTTTTGTCTTTTGATGGTCACAAGTGCTTCTTTAACAGCTCTAGGCTAGTTTCCACCTCTCAGTTTTCTTCGTGTTAGCAGAACAGCCTGCTTGTCTACGTATACTTGGCTTTGTGGTCTTGTTAGGGTTAAGCACTTTAGGTCAGTCCTTGGGTGTTCTCTCCTTGTTTTTCTTCCACTTAGTGTCCAAGTTTATAGGCTTTTTCCTGAGTAAAAAAACCTGTAGATTAAGCCTTTCTCGAGTTAGATTTCGATAGCTGTAGGCTCAAGAACATTTGCCATACTTCCACTTTTGCATAAGAAGTTTTTATTTGGCTTTCCATTTTTTTTATTTTTTTTCTTCATAGTTCTTTTTCGGTCATTGAAAAAGCAAAAAAATTTTGGTACTTTAAGTTAAATAGAACTTGTTTTGTCAATGCAAAATTGCTTAGTATATTTTGTTTAATTCAAAAAGAAAACAAAAAATTAGTAGGTAAGTTTGCTTAGATTTGCATTTTCGAAAAAGATAGATGAAAAAGTAGAAAATAAAAGAGTTTTGTTGTAAGAAAATTTGAATATATTTGCATTTAGTTTTCTTGTTATAACCACGTTCACACACTCACTATCCCCTTTGCGTAATAAAAGCCCTTAAAATTTATTAATAAAATGAACTAGAAACCTTTTCTTTTTTAGGGCACACTACACCAACTAGTCTTGGTTAGGGTCTTGGGTTTAAATCACCTTAAACCACCCAAGATCACACATTGCGCAATAATCGTAGTGAGATTATCATTTAGGCAAATCCACTACACTCAAAAATTGCCTGGGAGCATATGCAGTAGGTCAATGTGAGATCGGTTTGTGGGAATACCTCTCCTACTTTCTGATTGAGCATACGCCAGGATTGGATAGCGTATTGGGGACTCTTTCGAGTTTCGGGATTAGCTACCCTGCCCACGCTTTCTGATTCGACCGGTGACTGTTCCCCCAGGATTTTTCGGTGTTTTGGTATCCTTAGTATCAGACTTTTAGGTTCTTACACAGGTGACGGCAGAGGGTATATCTGCTGTACCTAGGACAGACGCGGGAGGAAATCCCTTGCAGGTCTTTGGGAGGGCGGTTGGGTGATTCCAGCGCTTGCACCCTTAGTCATTGTATTGTGGACCCCGGGTAACTGTTCTTCATCCTTCGTTGATCTGTTCTGGGCCCTCATCATCCCAGACTCTTCTCCGGAAGGCACCTTTGTTTGATTGGTTTGAATACTTAGGAATTTTTAGTTGGTGTGCTGTTTGCCCCCTAGTCTTAGTGGCCACTAGGTTCTAGGCTGTTTATTGGATATCTATAATCACGGAGAACCAACAACTCCGTAGATCGAGAAGGATTCAAAACCTTCCTCCTATTAGAATAGAGCCTTTACAACCAGCTACAAGACAGAGGGTAAACCCCAGTATTTCTTCAGGAATTACCTCTGAAATAGAACTGCTTGAAGAAATACTTATAACAGAAAACCTTGAAACTGAGGTTCTTGAGGAACCATCACCAGGTATCACAGAGCAACAACATTTTAGTACTGTTGAGGTGGAAGATCTTACTTCCGCGGAGTATAGCACTCCTTTCAATCCTCCCTTAACTGACACTAGAATTCCGGTGCTGTCACCTGTTGGTTTCCAACAGCCCCTTTTCAGTACAGATCTTTTGTTTCCCGATTATCTGATGACTAACACAGGAGGTGAACCAGGGGGTCCCCAAACTCCCACCTTAGGTATGAATACCAGCACAGTTAACCCTTCTTTTACTGCTACATCTAGTCAGGCACAAACTGCGTCTGTGCCTACTCCATCTTTCAGTTTTAACACTAGTACCTTAGGAATGCCTAGTTTCACAACAATGGCATCTATTCCCACGCCTACTGTTAGACCTAGCAGTATGGCTAACTGTGCAACACCTTCTACTTCACAACCTTTATATCAGATCCCTAGTACTTGGGTTTCCACACCTGTGGTAGGACCAAGTGTTTCAGCAAACATGCCAGTCATGGGTACCATGACTGCACCGTCCACATCAGCTTCGGCTGGTTTCAACAACTTTGTAGGGCCTAACTTGAATCAGGGTAGCATGCCTGCAAATAATGTTCCTTTTTCCTTATTTTCAGGAGGAGGGGGCAACTTTTTCAACCAGCAATATGGCGGGGCTAACACCCAGCCACAATGGACGAACCAACAAAGCACTAATCCGCTCTCGTATGGGTGGGGAAATTTTAATCATTCTTTCTCACAACAACAACAAATGGCAGGGGGCAACCCCTACCAACAAATACCTGGGGGCAACCCCTACCAACAGTTAGCTGGGGGCAACCCCTATCAACAGTTGGGAGGCGGAAACCCCTACCAACACATGGCCGGGGGCAACCCTAATCACCAAATGGCTGGGGGCAACCCCTACCAACAATTCATGGGACAAACAATGGGTGCTTTCCCTTATCAAGCTCCATCTTATCGGCCTCGTCTACCTTTTCTGGCAACTTTGAATTTTCCAGACCTTTCGAAATTGACTAATGATCCGGTGTGTCATAACTCAGCATGGCCATCAGTTCCCACCAAATTACCTTCGGATATTCCCAAATTCGAAGGCAAAGCTGGTGAAGATCCTGGTGACCATGTCACTACCTTTCACTTGTGGTGTTCTTCAAATTCATTGAACGAAGATTCCATCAGATTGAGATTGTGTCAAAGGACCTTAACTGGTCCCGCAGCCAAATGGTACATTGAGTTACCTGCGGCTACTTTCTCTAGTTTTGGGGATCTGGCTACCGTCTTTTTGAACCATTTCCAACTTCCTGTTCGGTATGATGCCGGAACAGAACTTTTGTCTACTTTTAGACAAAACAAAGCCACTCACCTATCTGACCACATTCAGGAGTGGCGAAGACGGAAGAGGCTCATAAAGGCCAATATCCCTCCAGAGTTTCTACTCGAGTGGTACTTGAAATCACTCCTTCCTTATATTTCTAAGGAAGTAGCGACATCTGGAGTCTCCAATGAAGAAGAGGCCATTTTAAGGACTCAACAGTTAGACCTTGTATACGCACAATCTGGTTTACTGTATGAGATTATACCAGACGCACCGAGATCAAACACTGATCTAAGTAGGCCCAAACCCGGACCACATGCTGACGGCATAGTGGGTTCGGTTAACTCTGCAGCTTTCGAAGCACTGACCAAACAGGTCCAAGCCTTAACTGTCAAACATCCGACTGCAGACATTGCTTCCGTCACAACCTCTCCTTCTACTTCTGAATCTGTTAATCAGGTTCAGAACAATCAAAAGGGCCCTCGGCAGCCCAACAACAAAAAGAAGGGCAAGAAAGGAGAGGGGAACCAACAAAAGCCCAAAAAAGATAATGCCGAAGAGGGTAACAAAGAAGAGAAGAAGGTTAGGTTTCCTTGTAAACTTTGCAAACAAAACCACCTTACTCATCAATGCCCTCTACTAGAAGAAGCCCAAAAGCTCTTGAAAGAGAGGAAGCCTGCCGTCTTGAAAGACCCATTTCCCAAAGGGCAAGGCTCCACTTCTGGCACCTCCAAAACTGGGGGCACCTCACACGCTTCGGTTGATCAAACATTCATAAACATGGTCAACTCAGATGCACTTTTGCAAACAAGAGCTAAGAACTATACCCCGGAAACGCAGAGAAAGGATAAGGAGATTGCTGAATCCTCCACTCCACTGCACATACCTGTGGACCCAATGCCTAAGATTCCGAAAGGTGTCTTAAAGAGGGCATCGCACAATCCCAACACGCGGGCTGCTTCCAACTACAATGTGGTTGAAGATCTAGCCCAAACTCCTTGTGCCATGTCTACCTTAGAAGTCTTGCAGAGTTGTCCTTTGCAACGAAATGCACTTCTGGCAGCTATTGGGAGTATGGAGTCCTCCAACATGTCTGCGCGATTTGATATGACTGATGTCAAATACCGGTTGCCATATCACGTTGCCCTCCAGATTGAAGTCGTTCATGGTCCAATGACCATAAGACGAGCTGTAGTAGATGAGGGAGCGTCGACCTGCGTAATGTCTATTTCCTGCTGGAAAGCTCTAGGTTCTCCTGAGTTAGTCCCTTCCAACACAATGCTTACTGCATTTGATGGCAGAACTTTCCGTCCACATGGAGTTTTGCCATCATTTAATGTCACTTTGGCCGTTAAGACAGTTGCTGTTGAGATTGAAGTTCTGGACGCTCCGCTCGATTACAACATGTTATTGGGCAGGAGTTGGACTTATGCCATGCAAGCTATAGCATCGGCAGTTTTTCGAGTGGTCATGTTCCCATTTGAAGGTAAGATCGTTACAGTCGATCAACTTTCTTTCACTCAAGGAAAACACCAGACTTCTACAGAAACCACGATTCCTATGATTGATCAAACCGCCCCGGTTAAGGAGAGTTTAGGAGCAGGGTTGTATGGTTCGTTAATAGGCACTTTCGACATCCCCTCCCCTGTTCTTTTTATGCGTTCTGATGTAGGTACCGTTACTGAAATATTTACGGTTGGTTTAAGAACTGATCCTTGGATCCTTCCTACCACGTCAGATCCTTTTGTGCCTCCCTCCATTGCAGAAGTAGCCTATATGGAAACTCAACATGCTACAATGGAACATATCATGACTCCACCAGTCTCTGTCGAGTCAGATATGGACTATGCTCCGGCATGGTCATTGAATTCTACTCACTCATTCGACTGTTTAGATACGGTTTTGCCATCTGACGAAGCCATCTTAGAAGTCATGATGGGCCTGGATCAACCTTGGGAACATATGCATCATAGGTCCTACATACTTCCAGATCTAGACAGAATTGAGAGAGGAGAATTCCCTTTGAGACCCGGTGGATTTGTTGATTTGTCATCTTCTACTTCTACTTCAAAAGATGTTTATGCTGAAGGGAACATGGCTAATATTTCAAAAACAATTCCAGTCAACATTTCCACCAAGCCCGGGGTCGTGGAAAATATTTTTATTGGTGCAGACTGCTCTCCAGAAGAGATAGCTCTGTATACAAATTTGTTTAAAGAATTCCGCGACGTTTTTGCCTGGTCATATGAGGAGATGCCAGGTATCGACCCAACCATTGTGGAACACGTCATTACGACATATCCTAACGCGAAACCTGTGAGGCAAAAGCTCCGTCCCGTAAACCCTAGAAAAGCAGCCGCCATCAAAGCTGAGGTTGAAAAGTTGCTCAAATCCGGTTTCATTTATCCGATCGATATGACGGAATGGGTTTCAAACCCCGTTCCGGTTGATAAAAAGCAAGGCACTATTAGAGTTTGCACTGACTTTCGAGATTTGAATAAATCTTGTCCGAAAGACAACTATCCCACACCATTTATCGATCAAATCATAGATGCATGCGCAGGACATGAAATGTTCTCTTTTATGGATGGTTTTTCAGGATATAATCAAATAGAGATCAAACAGGAAGATCAGCATAAAACAACCTTCATTTGCCCATGGGGCACCTTTGCCTATCGGAAAATGCCATTTGGTTTGAAGAATGCTGGGGCTACTTTCCAGCGAGCAATGAATTTTGCTTTTCATGACATCAAACACATTGTAGAACCTTACTTGGACGATCTCCCGGCGCGATCTCGAAAGAGACGGGACCATCCGGATCACCTTAGACAAGTGTTTGAAAGATGCAGAAAATATAAGATTCGTTTGAATCCGAATAAATGTGTATTCTGTGTCGAATCGGGACGTTTGCTAGGTTTCATTGTCTCTAATCGTGGCATAATGGTTGACCCACTTAAAGTTGAGGCGATTGTAAATCTGCCTCCTCCTCGCACCTTGCGACAACTTCAAAGTCTGCAAGGCATGTCTAATTTCTTACGGCGATTTATAATAAACTACGCCAAAATTACCAAAGGTTTTATGAGGCTACTCAAACAAGATTCTTACTTTGTGTGGGACGAAGCTGCACAATCATCCTTTGAAGAATTAAAAAAGGCACTTCTTTCAGCACCCTTGTTAAGCCCGCCAGATTACTCAAAAGATTTTTTGTTATACCTGGCGGCGTCTCTTACTACAATTGGTATAGTTTTGGTTCAGGAAGACGATATGTTCCAAGAACATGTTGTCTACTATCTTTCTCGCGCATTGATAGCCCCTGAGGTTAAATACTCGCACGTTGAGAAGTTAGCACTTGCTGCGGTCTATGCGGTCCAGAGACTTCGTCACTATATACTTTTACGAACTACTACAGTGATAGCAGAAGTAAACCCTTTCCAGTATGTTCTCACACGATGAATCATTGGTGGGAAATACAATAAATGGATTGTAATTCTACAAGAATTCGATTTGGTTTTCCAATCAGCTAAATCGAAGAAATCACTAGTATTCGCGGAATTAATCTCAGAATTTCCAAGTGACCTAGAACGCGTGGAGGAAGAAACATCTTTTCCTGATGAACATATCTTTCTCATCGCCTCTTCTGACCCATGGTACGGAGATATTCTAATATATCTCCAGACTTTGAGGTGTCCTACCACTTTTTCCCGAGAAGAGCGACGTAAACTTAAAACCCATGCGAAAAATTACCTTATTATCTCTGACACTTTATATCGGCGTGGGGTAGATTCCATTTTACGACGTTGCTTAACTAGGGAAGAAGCTGAAGCAGTGTTAAACGATGCCCACAGTGGAGCTTGTGGGGGACATCTTTCCGGGTTGGCAACAGCTCAGAAGATACTGCGTGCCGGATATTTTTGGCCCACGATCTTTAAAGATTGTGTGGAAGCAGTGAAACATTGTCGACCATGTCAGTTTTTCACTAAAAAAATGAGGGCACACCCAGCTCCTCTTCATCCTATAATTACAGCAGGTCCCTTCACAAAATGGGGGGTTGATTTCATGACATGTAATCCAGTTTCAGCTGGAGGACATCATTACATCATCGTTGCCATTGACTACTTTACTAAGTGGGCAGAGGCAATGCCTACTGTTAAGGCAGATGGAGAAACTGCCGCTTATTTCGTATTTAATCAGATCATAGCACGGTTTGGTATACCTAAAGAGATAGTGACTGACCACGGTAGACATTTCCAAAATAGCATGATGACTGAGTTATATACAATGCTTGGTTTTCGACAAGAACATTCGTCCTCATACTATCCTCAGGCGAATGGACAAGTTGAAGCAGTGAATAAAACGTTAAAAGTTATATTACAACGAACTGTTAATGCCAGTAGAAATAACTGGCACATCATGCTATACCCGGCTCTTTGGGCTTATCGAGCCAACGTTAAGACTGCTACTGGTTTCTCTCCTTTCCAACTTGTGCATGGGATAGAGGCAGTGGTACCGATTGAATGCGAGATTCCTTCGCTAAAACTAGCAGTTCAGTTACTACCCGATACTTCAATACTTGAAGAACGTTTGTTACGCTTAGAACATCTAGATGAACAGCGCCGGGATGCGCTTACAACAAACGAGCTTCACAAAAAACGAGTCAAAGGACAATACGACAAATCCGTTAAACCCAGAGTTTTCATTGAAGGAGATTTGGTCCTACTTTGGGATCAAGACAAAGAACCTTTGGGACCCGGTAAATTCAAATCCAGATGGCTCGGACCTTATATCATTTCTAAAGTTTTGAAGAAAGGTGCCTATGAACTGGTGGATTACGAAGGTAATAAGTTGGACGAGCCTAGAAATGGGCTCTACCTGAAGAAGTACTACGCCTAGGTTGAAGTACTTTTTCTTGTAACATAGTTGTATATTTTTGTATAGTTAGTTTTGTTATGTTCGTTAGGTGATCTGATGTGTGCTTCTCGTTGCATGTACCAGATGTCAACCGCACATTTCTTAGGATTTGCTGATGGCGCCAGTCGCCACACCTGTCAGTTGGCTGCAGCAGCTTGGGTCATTTATTCACCCGCTGACCAACTTGTCTCTTCGGGGGGGGTTTTGTTTGGGACCTACCACGAACAATGTGGCTGAATACAGTGCAGTTATAGAACTTCTCCGAGATGCCCTCAGTCATGGCATTTCATACCTGGAGGTAAGGCTTGACTCACAACTAATTGTATTTCAGTTAACAGGTGTCTATCGAATCAGAGATCCAGGATTGCTACGACAGTTTCTACGAGTTAGATTATTGGAAAGACATTTTCATTCTATCAGATATGAACACATTCCAAGAAATTTAAACAATTTAGCTGATTCGTTAGCAAACTATGTGTTAGATTGGCATTTGCATCATACATTGTAAACAACATTCCACACATAAGATTTAAAAACACATTCACATGTAAATAACCGATACTGTATATATAACTGATACCGTATCAAAAAATATGAGTTTCGAGTCATGAGTTTCATAAGTCAAGTCATAAAAGTACAAACGTTGGGCATGGAAGCCTCAAAAATATATACATATAATGTTTTTCTTCTCCTATGGAGAAGGAGGAACCTCCTCATCATCTACCGCATTATGGTAGCATATCACTAGTCTAGCAACCCTACGCAATAATCTAAGCCATGCTGGGGGCACCCCAACAACATCCTCCTGCATGTCAACAGGTATCTGGTCCATGCGGCTGGTAGGAATCTCATGAGTCAGCCGACTCATTTTCCTCTCTAGGGTTCCTAGCATAGCTTCTGCTGCGGTGATATCAGCTGGCCTCACATAGATAGTAGGATGGCCCTCGGGACGAACAGGCCCAACATCTGCATTGAACACTCGATTAGAACTCCAAAACTCATTTCATAAAAAATAAAATATTTGAAAAGTTTGAAAAAATTAAATAAATTCTCAAAAAGTAAACATACCAATATCTCCCCAGGCACCACCTGGCGGAAGTACTAGCTCTGGGTCGTGACGAAAATCTAGTCCAGCATAGGGAAACTGCTCAAAAGCGGGAACTTGCCTCTCCCACCACCCCCAGAAGTCATCTGTATGGTAACAATAGTGACTCTCCCCACCACCCTGGCGGAGAAAAATGTCACCCCAACGGCCTAGTCTGGGCTCAAGGGGGTTAACCTGTGGTAATGGCATTCCCAAACTAATAGCAGGCATTCTCTCGAAGAAGAAAGTACACAAGATACTCCCGTACCCGAAATTCTTCATTGTACCAGATTTGCAACTTGTCAATTGATACTTCATGTTTGCCAACAAGCTAGTACTCCAGTCATAAACATGCCCATGCAAGCACTGTACACCGACATGCATCGAGTTCCTAGAAGCCAAGTGTTGTGATGCACTACCGGATACCCGGTTGATCGTACTCACTATCACTTTCAGCGGGAGACCATCAATAGTTGAAATCAGGACTTGGCTTCCCGATTTTTCTGCTCCGGCAACACAGTAGGTGTTCACATATTCTTGCACGGACCGTGCACCCAAGCGAGATGTCCCTTTTAGATTGATTACGTCTCCTCTTCTTGAGAGACCGGTAATAAAATATATATCCTCAACGGTAAGCTCAAGAGTTTGCCCCCGGATGATGAAGGTATTAGTATCAACATCCCAATACTGAATCAATCTCCGAAACAGCTTGTTTAGTGCCCGCATGTTTACGGTTCGATAAAATTTCAACAAACCGCATCTACGGAGCGCATGAAGGGTAGCAGGGTCTTGCATAGCTAGTCTATCCATGTCTTCATGCTCCCTTTCCCTCCATTGTAAGACCATCCTGCACAAAAACCCCAAAAATTTTGAGTCTCGGCGCTTCATTTTGGCTTTGCAAATGTGTACGCTACTATGTGTATTACACAGTAGCGTGTAGGCGCTACTCTGTTTGAGTAAAGTAGCGCCCATTCGCTTTCATACGCTACTGTTATGTACACACAGTAGCGCCCGCGCATAAAACTTTATGAGCATTGCGTTTCGGGCCATTTTTCCTCAAAATTTTAAAAATAAACCATTGAAATGTAAGGTGGGTTGATTGTTACTTACTTGATGGAAGTAGTTTGGCATTTGGATGCTCCGTTTGATCACAAGAGAGATTTGAAATTCGTGAAAATGTGCCCAATGTTTGCCCTACAACACAAAATGAAAATTGATTTGTTAATATTGAAATTATATATATAATTGGATTTTAATTTTTACCCATAATTTTTAATTTTCTATAGTTTCAAACATTTTCAAAAACCCTAATTAATTAATTGAAACACAAAATAAGGTATAAAACTGATCCAAGTCCATTTTTCACTCAAATGTTGTCGAATTCGTCTCCTGACCTCAAATTTCTTAACGATGAAACTTGTCAGTTAGCTAAACATTTCAAATCCATATATTCTTTAAGATTTTTGCGTCATCAACTAATATTTTGTTGAAAACCTAGTTTTTGGCAGGACATGAAGTTATGATCCCAGAAGCTGACCTTTAAGTCATTTTAAGCTCTTGTTTGGACTATTCAAACCTAAACAAGATTGCCGAGCAGACTTGTCCTTTTCAAGCTCGTTAAAGTACCCGAAGGCTCATCCACTCAGGTATAGAATTACCCCTTTTCCGGGCCTCAGTGGATTAACTACGGAAAAGGTATACTCTAGGTATACGTCAGTGTACGCTAGAAGAGTTCTCCTTTCATTGTTTTATACTTTTTCGGGGGAGGAGACTAACTATATGAAAAAGGACCTGTTAGAGTCTCTCTTTAGGGTTTTCAGACTCTCTAAATATGAAAATACCAAGCGAGCATTCACCTACTCGGGCTCGATGTGAAATCCACGAGAGGGTAAGTAGAGGACTGTTTAAGTTTTTCAACTCTATAAACAAGAAAACACCGCCGAGCATAGACCAATCCGGGCTCGATATAAAATCCACGGATAGGTGAAAAGAGGATTGTTTAAGTTTTTCAGACTCTATAAACAGGAAAACACCGGCGAGCATTAATCTGCTTGGGCTCGATACTAAAATCCACGAGCAGATATATGGAGTTATTGTTTAAGTTTTTCAGACTCCTTAAAATTGAAAACACCGGCGAGCAAGAACAGATCTCGGCTCGATACTAAAATCCAGAGATCAGTACATATAGAGTAATCTTCTATCTCTTCTTCGAACTCTTTAAATTATGAAGAAGGTACTGAGTCTTCCTCCCATGGGCTCATTAAATTATTTACATGGTTGGACCTATTGAGTTTTCATTCTTTCTTGGACTCATTAAATCCACAAGAAGGGTATTCTTTTATCTAAAAAGAATAAGGAACGGGAAAACACATCATATCTTCATTGTTAAAGGCAGTATCAGTCAAGTCCTATCCTTGAACACAGCACCTACTTGAGTCTATCTTGTCAGTTGGGTTTAGTTTTTGGCCTTAAGGTGAACCTTTCCTCCGAGTTATTTACTCCCCCGGTTGGTTATTCTTCCAACCATATGGAGGGTCTGCTAATGTCTCTTACATTTCAGACTTATTTACCCCATTATGTCAAAAACTGCCTGAGTCACTTTGTGTCGTGCTCAATGTTCAAGGATATACCCTGTGTCGGCCATTCTGCAGTTTACCTTGACCTCATGTGTCGGCCTTCCTAGTGTCAGTCTTGTTACATATCATTTCATATCAGCTCTTACCAGTTGAGTGTTCCTCGAGTTGGATGATGGAGGATGCCTTAAGGCCTCCCTTCCAACGGACTTCTTCCCATCGACATCAAATCATTATTCTGGGTTTGAAGTTTAGAGTTTCGGTTAGTACCTTGGAGATTGCAGTCACCAGTGGCAATTGTCCTCGCTGTTGAATGATGAGAATACATCAATGTCTCCTCTTCGACAGGATTCCCAAGTGTTCGACTCCAAGTCCATCTATTCACATTTGGCGAATCGTACTTGGTACCTTGGACTCCATCATCATTATCGGTGGAAGTCCTCGCGTTTGTTAACGGTATACATCAATGACCGGTAATCAGACGATGCCCTCCATGTTCGACTATCAGCTCATCTATTCACATGGCTCGGGTTTGTACCTAGGGTTGTTATGGGATGAAGACCTTGGGATTTGGATGACATAACCCCATTATGTCATCACCCAAGTTGCGCAAGACTGAACCTCACTTCTATACGGCTCTCCATGAGACATAGATCCAGTGTGTTGTTATGGCTATGATCTCTTAGTTTGACATGGATCCACGCTTGTATTTCAAGTGGCCATGCTTTTATATACATCTCCTTGTTATGTATCGGAGATCATGTTGTATCACTCTACACATCTATAAGATGTCAACAATGTAATTGCTCGCTGACCTTGATTTTTGTTGCAGGTTTCCTGCGACTTTGTTCTGCGGTTCTGTGCTCTCTCTCTGGTTTTGGATTATAATGTATTTCGGCCATCGTTACCCTCTGATCTCACACATTAGGGGGCATCTGTTATAGGTCAAACTTGCACCTCTCCGTCCGTGATCACCCTGAGCTGCTGATCACACAAAAGGACAACTTGGATGGAGGAGCATGTTGACCTTGGATATCATGACAACTCATCCCATTTCCTGAGAATACTGGAAAACATACAAAAATACCATTTTGAGGCATGAGCGCTACTCTACTTAAAGAGACTAGCGCCCATACGCGACTCCAGTGCATAATAGTAGCGCCCATATCAATGTATACGCTACTCCTTTTTATCAAAGTAGTGCTCACAATTTAAAACTAAATGAGCGCTATTGTTTAAACAATAGAGTAGCGCCCTATACGCTACTCCACTGTGTAATAGTCGCGTGTACCTTAAAAAATGATTAAAAAATATATTAATCCATCGAAGAGGATTAGTTGAAGACAGTTTCTTAACTTCCCCAACCTCCTCATCGACTGGAACTGCTTCCTTAAAACCTATAAATTCCTAGAAGGCTAAGGGAGCAAGGTTAGAAGAAATTATGAATGCAAATGCTTACTAAAGAATGAGAGGATGAGTTAATGGAGAAACTGTTGCAGAAGACATTCAGACCAGAGCAGAGCCAGAGCCCAGGATCTAGTTGCAGGAGCCTGCTTCATTATCAGGTATATTTGTACTGCATACTATTTTGACAAATAAAGGTTGAAGTGTTTCCTTGTTCCAATCTGAAGGTGTTATTAAATGGCATTTTGAGTTGGATTCATTTTGGTCAATACTGGATATTAAACATAATTTTTGTTTATTTTATGATTTATATGTTGCCCAAAGTGTTTGAGGAAGGTATTGTTGTTTCAGGTTTGCTGAAAGAAGGAAGATTTGAGGGATGGACACAAGGCTGGGTCAAGGCTAGGATCAGACTCCAGTGAAAGGTATGTTCTCTAAATCTGTAATCTATTTCTTTTGCAAACACTTCTGTAAATGACATAAATACACTTACCTGTCACCCCAACCAAGTTGATAGTTTAGTTTCCTGACTATAGGGTAGAAATATCCGCCAACAATATCTCATATGTAAAGTCAAAGTCATAAGTAGCATAATGAATGCCACTATCGCCTGGGGTATTCTACACAAGCCTTCGACGGTGCAAGTCCCATCAAGTGATTAAAATACTTTATGACAACGTCGGTTCGTTGGTTATGGGGGTGAAATTTTTAATTAGATTTTCACTTGTAAGTTAACAAGTCTTCCACCTTTCTGAGTACTAGCCCAACCGTTTCCGGTTCGCAGAGCATACGGGTGTAGGACAGAAACCAAGATAAATTAATTAAGAGGTGTATGAGTGGAAAATTTTATTTATTTAAGAACCTTGTTCAACTCTTCGACAGAGATCACTCTTGACTTGGTCTTATGACCACAGTTCAAGAGACTTGCTAAACTTAAAATGCCTAATGCAAGGATGATGCAAAAAACTAAAATGCCCTCCGACAGAGGGTGCTCTTGACTTGGATTATGGCCAAATTCAAGAGACTTTGATTTATTTGAAAGAAAGCAAAAAGATTGTAGTAGCAGTATATCTTAACTTGAAACAGATTTAAACAATAATGTTGATCGACAAGATATGAGTTACTACTAACAATATTACTTGCAAGATAAAATGGAAATAAGTAAATCTAGTGTTCTACCACACAAGTTTCAATCTACTAGGTGGGATTGATCTCCGAACAAGATCAACCACTAGAACCGCCTGCACTTGAGAACTTCCAGCTAGCTGAAAGCTCTGCCAAGGAAACCGACGGGGAAGGAAGAGTAACCACAAATTATGTGGTCCTTCCCTTGAGATGAAATCTCAAGAATACAACTTCCAGCTGAAGGCTTTGGAAGAGAAGAAAGATAACAATAAATGCAAAAAATAAAACTAAACTACCCAAGAATCTCTTTCAGGTCAAAGACCCTACTCGGGAGAGCATGGGGGTAAGTAAATATGGAATATAAACAAAATGACTTATTGAAGTAAATTTTAAACTAAGAGCATGAAACCATAAATCTAAGCTAAATCAAACCACAAGACCCAACACTCTTCGCCAAATGGGGAAGAAGACCAAAAAGTGGAGGCCTCCTCCACTTAAAATTTTTATTAAACAATTACAAATGCCTTGGGTTTATAACCTTGCAAGGTCTTTTGAGATGATAAGACTTGAAAAACAAAGCTAACTCCTATAACCTGTTACAAAGGATAATACGAGATAATGTTATGTTTTGGATCATCCTTATGGTTTGCTTGAGTTTTGCTCGTTTGGACCTCTTCACTTCAAGATTTTATCAAGCCCCTTTCCTTCTTCAAAAGCACCTACAACAACATTCAACTCAAAACTCCCTTTTGCATTAGATAAATAATCAAACTTTGAAACTAATCCTAGAATGCAAGAGATCAATACTTTTTTGGATATGAAATTTTCACTTTTAAAAGAGATCTAGATAAGCAATGAACTAGATACAAAAATTATAAACTTAGAAATTTAACTAGGATCTAAAGAATTAAAACAGAATGCTCGCCTTTTCCTTTTTGTAATGAGAAATCCAAATGCCAAGATATGAAAATGAACTATAAAGTTGACAAACAATGCAAGTCTAAACTCAATAAAATGAGATCTACAATGTAATTGAAACTATCAATGAGATGCAAATAAGACTAACTATGCAAATGCAATATGAAGATCTAAATACTAAAAATGCCTAAAGACTAACACTAATCTTTAACAAGCTTATGCAAAAGACAAATGCTAATGTTTTAACAATTTTGTGTGTTTATTGTGGATTTTAGGGCCACTCAAGGAAGGACAAAAGGAGGGATCCTAAAGCAAGAAGTGAGGAGAGACGAGAGGTAGGAAGGCTATCAAATGAAGTGGACGAGAGCAAGCGAAGGAAGGTAAAATGAGAGGGAAGAAGGGCTTGAAACAATAAGAGGGCAGCCAACTAAGTGGCTGTAATAAGATAAATGGGCAGCCAACTAAGTGGCTGCAAAATAGAGGAAGACAGTCAACTAAAAGGCTGCAAAAAGATGAAAGGGCAGCCAATTAAGTGGATGCAAAATAGAGGAAGACAGTCAACTAAAAGGCTACAAAGAGATGAAGGGAGCTCTAAAAAAGATAGAGATCTAGAAGGAGGAAGACAAATGGATGACAAACGAATGGATAAAAAAAAAATTAAAACAATAAGAAGATGGCTTAAAGGAGGAGGACGAAACTAGGGCAAGAAGAGAATGGGCTAGCAAGTCAATGATAAAGGATTCAAGGAGAAAAATTTGAGGTTTGAAGAAGAAAACCTTTGGGATGTAGTAACCAAATTTGATAAAATATTTGATGGATGGAGTTTAAAACACTTTTCAAGGTCAACCTTGAACCATTTGATTAACTTTTGGAGAGCCCTGAAATGCCAAACATGTTAGAAAAATGTTTGTGAAGGAGAGAGAGATGCATCCAAGATCAAACTCCTCTTCACTTCTATATATCTGCACAATACATAAAACTCACAAGAGCACTTGATCAAACTTAGTATGTCAAATAAAATGGGACTAGAAGATGCATCAATATTGCCGACTATAATTTGCACTTCTACATCACATGAAATACAACATAAATGAACAACTTGTACCTTCAAATGTTCATCATATGGTCTTAGAAAAGACTTCTAATCAAAAGAATGATCAAATACAACAAATATGAGCAAATATGAGCATGAGCAGATGGATAGGCTCAAGCAGCATAGACTTGACATAAACTAGGCAATGCAGGAGGCATTACAAAGGGCTCCATAATGATTGGAAACTTAACCAATTGGTGGAGAGAACTGAGAAACAAGTTCAGCTCCTAAAGTCCAACTATAGTCCCGACTCATAATGTATGGAGTGGAATGAATGCTATGTTCAAAGGCGACACAACAGCTGCCAACAAGAAGTAGTAACCATAATCCCATCCGGCTTTTTGGAATATTTGATTTTTTTGGTCTTTTTCATATTTGGGAAAATCTTGAAAAAGAATAAAATTGCTTATCGTACAACAAGTGAGGGAACGAGTGTCAAATAGCAAGCAGACTAGTTCCAAGCAGTGGAACATACCTATGATCAATGCAAGGAAGTGCATGCAGGATGTGGACACTCGGGGGGGATGTTCCCTCAGGGTCAAAAGGTGATCAAATTGTGAAGGGAAAATATATAAGCTCTGTAGGGCTCGATAGGAAAAGTGCTCAGGCACCAGGCTAACAATTGAGTAAGTGGGAGCCAACACAAGGCTCAAGTGGCAAGCAAGATGTGCAATGCAATCACAACATGGTATAACTGAGGGGAGTCCTGAAGGGAGATGGCCAGCATAAGACAAAGTAGAGTATGAGTCTTTATCGCAATGTCATGGTGTAACTACGAAGGACTCCCAAAACTAAAGACAAACAATCGCATGGGCACCATAATGCACAAAAGGGTTCTAACTAGGGTACCCATGTTCGGGAAATCCCTACTGCCGCATAACAACACTTCTATAGCAGTGTGAAGGTTCCATGTCAGTTACGAAGCGAGGTCGCACCTAGGGTTTACAAAATGGTCAATAGGTCAAATGCATAATGCACATGGAAATGGCATCTAACCTATATGCCGGGTGTGAAACGTACCTGCCGTAGGTGTGAAATGGTCCAAAACAACTTTTGTCAAAGAAAACTAATTAAGAAATACTACTCTGAGACATCATATTAGTCCATAACGGCACAAAATGGCAAAAACTATAGACAAGTGGGTCCTAAAAATTATAAATAGTAATAAAAAATTACAATTCACAGTTCATTTTTACTATTCACCCATTTGGAGCTTTTGGTTAGTTTTCACCTGAAAGTTTAGTTGCCGATTCTGGGAGCTAGGAGTGACCGTTCATCCAACCGTTCGGAGCGGGTTGGTAGTCTCATCCATACCGTTCATTTCAATGCTTTCAATTTGATTTTCAGTGGTGGGATTTTTTGTTTGGCCAAGCCCTAAATGGGTTCGGTGCTATCCGCGGGTTGTAGCTATGCAGGTTGTGGGTAGGGCACAAAATGCGTAGTCAACGAAAAGGTTGACCACGGGTACCTGCACCTGTATACAAATTAGCCCATGTGTACGACCGTGTAGTTGGTGTTTTAAAAGAATTTGACTAAAATGCTTGTTTTTCTTCACTCCAGGATGGTTCTAGAGTGGAGGGAGAGGGAGCATGCCCAAGTTGATGAGGCCGTGCGCAATGATGTGCAAGCACAACAGGCATTGCAAGCATGTGGGTTGTATAAATTCTAGAGTAGAGGGGGTTTGAGGGCCCAAAACCTATTACTCTGCTGCTTGATCGACTATTGGGATGTTGATGCACAAAACTTCAATCTAAATGGGAAAATCCTCACACTGGAAGTGGACAACATCTACTTCATTACCGATTTGTCTCGTTGGGGTGAGGAGGCTAGTCTTTAGTCTCGTATTGTGGGTGGTGGGATCACCGTCCTTGACTACATGGCGTGGTATTTCCCTGCAAACACATGCACGGTGGGAAGTCAAGTTCCCATCAATGCCATAGTGAATCTGACCATGGAGATCATTGTGGCTACCTTAGTGTGGATCACAGGATCCAAAGCTCTATACCAGGCATCCAAGCTGGTGATGTTTTATGCATCACAATGCATGCAACCTATAGTGTTTGACTGGTGTACCACACTGCTGGTGTCTATGAATACCCAACTGACAGAATGCAAAGAAGGGAAGGCTAAAAACTTCGGGTATGGGAGCATCCTATGCAGCTTCTTATTTTAGAGGGTTCCAGGGCTTAGTACGAGGGTGGATGTCCCTCCTCATAGTCTCTGGGATCCATCCCTAACTTGGTGGTCTGAGATCTTGACACGACAGGGTTGTGGCCATCTGGCATCTCCATATACCGAAGAGTTCTTCCGCTGGTGGGACTGGCAAGTCATTGCCATAGAGGACTACCCCTATGCAAGGATAGACTTCTGCTAGGATAGGGACATGCCACTCCCACCAGACGCCACATTCGGAGACATTGGTGAGTACTCTTTTTGGGTTTTTTTGTGTATTAAATTTTTATGGATTTTTTATAATAGATGTAAATGCAAAAATATTTTGGTGGTGGTATCATGTGCTAATGGTTGACTGTTTTCTCGCAGACAAAGGCCCAGTGAGACCTGATGGCTTCCCAAGACATGGTCATCGAGGCAGGGGTGAGGAGGTAGGTGATGCTGCAGCAAGATGCACACTACAGACCTTGCGGCACAACCTCACATAGATGGTTGCTAGAGTTCCACAGATAGAGGTGGCGAGACTACCTGAGGCCATGCAACGCCAAGTAGTGGGGGTTCCGGGTGACTGGGTGCAGCTACTACAGTGGGTAGCCAATGTAGTACAGTAGTTCTATGAGACACATCCTGTCGAGGCGACAGCTAGGCCTCCTCGTAGAGATTAGATATCTCAGGATCTCATTTTTGTATCGACATGTATATTTTTGAGGGCTATGGGTTCCAGTTTTGTATGACACTACCATTTTGGACATATTTTTATATATAAAACTTTGGTTCTCTGATTCTACTATATGTGTGTATGTACAAATGTATGAATCTCTTCTTAAATTTGTGTGCTTCATGATGAATGTGACAAATTCCAATCTAATACATAGTTAGCGTATGCATAAGATATATGATTAACACTTCTTGGAGCATGCATGTATGTAATTGAAACAAAATATCGTTCCAAGATTCTTACCCTTAGGAATTTCCGTAATAGCGTAGGATCTCGTGCACGGTACTGCCCATTCATCTGAGACACAACTAGTTGTGAATCCAGGAAGAATTCTAAAGACTAGACACCATGGGAAATGGCATCCCGAAGTAGCTCAATGACGGCACTATACTCAGCCACATTACTAGATGTAGGACCAAGACAAGCACCTCCTGAAGACACAACTAGGTGGTTGAGTCAGAAAATAACCCAGGCAGCAGAAGCAAGTTGATGCGTATGACGGCTAGTACCATCTGTGAATCCTAAGAATGTAGGAAACCTTGCTGACATCTGTCAATCAAACGGAAGCTAATCAGCAGACTTGAAAACCAAAAGAAATCTAAACTATGTACATAAGCAACTATACAATAGTATACAAAATTATCAGCCTAAACCATAGGTTCAAGCGTAATTTCGCTTGGGGTAGAGCCCATTTCTAGGCTCCTTCAAGACAGTCCCCTCGTAGTCTTCTAATTCATAGGCTCCTTTTTCCAGGACATGCCTCATGATGTATAAGGACCGTGCCACATGGGGTTGAACTTTCCTACCCCCAGGGGTTCTTTAGATTGGTCATATAAGAGGACCAAGTCACCTTCAGCGTACTGCTGGGGACGGACAGACCTATTGTACTGAACCTTAACAGGACATTTGTTGGCATCTATGGCCACAATGGCATCTCGACGCTGCTCGTCAAGTTGTTCAAGGTGGATTAAACGTTGGTCAAGACCCGTCGTATCAGGGAGGAGATCTATGGCCAGTTTAAATGAAGCGATCTCACATTCAATCGGTAAAAGTGACTCCACACCGTGAACTAGCTGAAATGGTGAGAACCTGGTGGCATTCTTGACTGTGGTTCGGTAAGCCCACAAAGTAGGATATAACATGATATGCCAATTGGTCTTGCTTTGTTGGATGGTATGTTGGATAATGGTCTTCAAAGACTTATTGACTGCTTCTACTTGACCATTCGCTTAGAGATAATAAGAAGATGAGTGTTCTTGATGAAACCCAAGCTTGAGGGACAAATCCTCCATCATCTTGTTTTGAAAGTGACTGGCATGGTCAGTGACAATCCCTTTCGGAATATCGAACCAAGTTATAATCAGATTGAATACGAAGTGGGCTGCTATAGCACCATCAGCCTTAACGGTAGGCATGGCCTCAACCCATTTGGAAAAATAGTCCATGGCCACTATGATATGGTGACTCCCCCCAGCCGAAGCTGGTTTGCAATCCATGAAATCCCCCCCCCACTTAGTGAAGGGATTAACAATGACGACTGGATGAAGGGGTGCTGGATGCGAGTGTATGTTCCGAGAAAACACCTGGCAAGGGTGGCATCTCTTCATAGCATTAACACAATCCTTAAAGATGGAAGGCCAGAAATAACCAGCTCACAGAATATGTTGGGCTGTAGCAAGCCCGGATAAGTGATTGCCACATGCCCCAACATGGCAATCATTAAGTACCCGCTCTGCTTCTTCGTGAGTTAAGCAACGACAGAGGATAGAATCCTTTCCTCGGCGATACAAAGTGTCACCGACGATAGTATAATCTTTAGCGTGATGTTTCACACGCCATCGCTCATATCATGAATAGTGCGGAGGAAACTTCAAAGTTTGGAGATATACAATGACATCCCCATACCAAGGGTCTTCTGACGAGATAAGAAATAAGTGCTCATCCACAAAGGAATCTTCATGAATGACATCCTCATGAAGTCTCAGAAGGTCTGACATAAGCTCAGCAAATACCAATGATTTCACCAACTTTGCCGACACAAAATCGAGATCAAATTCCTAAAGGATAACAATCCATTTATTATACTTCCCCCTGATAAGGCGTCGTGATAGCACTAACTGAAACAGATTGATATGCGTAACAACTATGGTGGTCGTAAGCAAAATGTAATGTCGTAACCGTGGGACTGTATGAATAGTCGCAAGCACCAACTTTTCCACATGAGTATATATTAGCTCAGCGTCTACTATATTTCGACTGAGGTAATAGATGACATACTCGACAAGCGCATCATCCACCTGAACCAAGACCATGCCAATCGTCTCTTGAGACATGGCCACATAAAGTATAAAATCTCGTGCGAAGTCGGATTGACTAAGCATAGGGGCCGATACCAAAGCTTTCTTAAGGGCATCAAAAGACTACTGGGTTCACTCATCCCAGATAAAAGGTGTGTCCTTCTTCAATAAGCATGCGAAACCTTTGGTAATATTAGCATAATTGACTACGAAACAACGTAGAAAAGTGACTCTCCCTTGGAGGCTCTGAAGTTGTAAGAAATTACGCAGAGGAGGCAACTAAAGTATTGCCTCAGCTTTGAGAGGATCGACTCTAATACCCTATTTTGAAACTATGAAGCCCGGAAGGCGACCCATCCTTATAGCAAAGATGCATTTGTTAGGATTCAATCGAATCTTGTATCGTATACATCGTTCGAGAATCATGCAGAGGTTCTTGGGGCGATCCATTCTCTTGTGAGAATGGGCAGCAAGATCATCCAAGAAAACCTCCATAATCTTTTTAAGATCGTGAAAGGCGTAGGTCATGGCGTGCTGAAATGTAGCTCCGACATTTTTAAGGCTAAAGGGAATTTTCCAATATGCAAATGTTCCCCAAGGAAAAATAAAAGTTGTCTTATGTTGATCCTGGGGTTTGATTTGAATCTGGTTATATCCGTAAAATCCATCCATGAAGGAAAAAATCTCACTCTCGGCGCAAGCATCCAAGATTTGATCTATAAATTGTGTGGAGAAGTTGTCTTTCGGACATGCACGGTTCAAATCCCTAAAGTCGGTGCATACATGGATCGTTCCTTGCTTCTTATCCACAGGAATGGGGTTTGACACCCATTCGGTAAGGAGAATGGGGTAGATAAAACCAACTTTGAGTAGTTTCTCCACTTCTTCCTTGATAGCAGCTACTTTTCTAGGGTTCACAGCGCGTAAGTGTTGTTGAACTAGTTTAGCGTTGGGATACATTGTAATCTCATGTTCAACAATGCGAGGGTCTATTCCTGGCATCTCCTCATATGACCAGGTGAAAGCTTCCTGGAGTTCTGTAAACAATTCAGTGTAAATAGCTATCTCCTCATGAGTGCAGTCATCACCGATGTAAACATTCTCAACTATTCCGAGGGTATGAGAGATATTGATCGACATAGTTGAGGAAATGTTAGCCATATTCCCTTCCACGAAAACATCATGTGACTCCAAAAGAGCCACAGGGTGACCAACCATCTCTGCTAGAGTCATCCTAAACTCTCCTAAATTCTTCTCATTCGGTGAGCTCGATTTTGGGAAGGAAATAAGAGCGATGGTGCATATCTTCCAAAGATCTCTCACTACCACACATGGCCTCCATAATAGCTTCATCAGAAAGAAAAGTATCATCGAGGCAATCATGGGAACAAGACGAGTTGGCTGCCCAAACTGGCAGCGTAACGGGATCTTCCTCGACTATCTGGGAAGAAGAGAGATCCGGTTCTGCAGTGGCTTGTTGAATATGCTGGTAAGCAAGCTCAGCTACAGACAGTGGCATATACATCCTAACATGTGAAATGTTTCCATACATTGAACTCGTGGACGGTAAAGTCCATGGATCATCAAAATAAGAAGTTTGGAATGACATATTGTACGAATGAGGAAACGCATCGTCGGTAATGGTTCCAATAAAATTCACAAGTGCAACAAAATCATGAGTTCCCATCAATGAAGGGTACATGCCAACACGCATGTTCCTAGTTGCTAGATGAGAATGAGTAACCTGTGGGACTATGGATCCCGTGAATGCTGTGGAAGAGGAGTTAACGTAATCCAGTTGATTGATGGTCACGATCTTTCCTTCGTGAGGAAATCAGATAACTCTGAATACAGTGGATGCGATAGCTTTCATGGCATACATCCAATTCCAACCCAATAAAAGGTTGTAGTCGATGGGCACATCAACCACCTCAACTTCAAGAGGCATGGAATTACCTCCCAAGGAGACAACAAGGGAAGGGATAATTCCATGCGGCTTAAATGAACGACCGTCGAATGCAATGAGCATGGTTCTAGACATGAGTAGGGGAGCAGAGCCAAGAGATTTCCAACAAGCTAACGGCATTACTGACACAGAAGCACCTTCGTCAACCATAGTACGTTTGAAAAAACTCTGAAGGCACACCACCTAGATTTGAAAAGCCATGTGGTAGGGTAAGCAAGGTTGAACATCAGTAGTATCGAACTTGATAACAGTGGGACTTCCCCCATCTTGAACTCCTAATGCACTCAAAAGAGCATGCTTCTGAGAAGGACAGGCTTGCAAAAATTCAAGAGCTGACATGGCACACAGAGTTTGGACCAAATCTTCTACGATGGAGTAGTTGTGGGTGGCTCGAGCAATAGGATTATGTGTAGAGTGCTTAAGAACACCTTTTGGTATCCATGGCATAATACAGGGCTTCTCGATATGCAAGGAATTGTCAGGAGGAGGGGGAGGCTCACTCCCCAAATTGGGTTGTGGTGCATCATAATCGCACTAACGAGTGGCAACACTAACCTCTAACTGAACCATGTTCACACATCCATGACCAATAGTATTGGAAGAAGACATTGTCGTCTCAGTAGGTCCATAACAAGTTTTGGGAGCATGCGAAGCCATGTTTTGGTGATGAGGTAGGGGATCCTTCAACACAGTTGGGCTATGTGCCAGGTGATTTCGATGCTTCTTCAATACGAGGACATAAGTGAGTAAGGTGGTCTTCCCCACAAAGCCTGCAAGGAAACTTCACCTTACGCCTAGGTTTACGGTCCTCACCAGCATTTCCGCCTTCCTGAGGAGGGTTAGCATTATCCTTACGGGGGGTATTGCGATTGCTATTGTTATTCCCGTTGTTTCCACCCTTACAATTATTTCTCCCATTTTTCTTACCACCAGGTTGCTCGTTACCTGACTATTCATCGTTTGCACACTGTTTACATCGGACGATTGGGTGGAAGTGGACAAAGTGTGAACCTGTCTGGGAGTAGGCTAGTTTAGCGACAAATTCTGCATTTGATTAGCTACCAAATCTATGAGGAGAGTGCTTGCAGATCCAATGATGCCATCAGCATGCGGTATAGGAACTGACATGGGATCATGACATGTACGTAGTGCGTTAGGGATGATGTCATACAAAATACCAGACTGAGAGTGTAATAAGTCTAACTGCTGGACTTTCAAGACAGCTTGTTTCTCAGTCACAATGCTGGACATCGAAACATCCTTAGCAATGTATGGGAGTAGAGACTTGAGGAACCATTCTAATAGGAACTCTGGAGGAATGTTGGCTTTCACTAACCTCTTCCGCCGATGCCACTCTTAAACGTGGTCAAAAATATGGGTGGCCTTATTTTGATGGAAGGTAGATAAAAGTTCAGTTCCAGTATCATAGCGAACTGGCAGCTGGAAATGATCTAAGAAAACCAAAGCAATCTCATTAAAACCCTATAGGTGTTTCCAGGCAACTCGACGTACCACTTCACGGCTGCCGCCATGAGGGTGCGTTGAAATAGTCGCAATCTAACGGAATCATGATTCAATGAGTTGGAGGAGCACCAAAGGTGAAATGTCATGACATGATCTCCCGAGTTCTCACCACCTTTCCCCTCAAAATTAGGAATGTTTGAAGGGATCTTGGTAGGGACTGGGGGCCAAGTAGGGTCATGACACATTGGATCATTCGTGAGGTTCGAAAGATCTGGAAGATTCCAGCGTGCAAGGAATGGGAGCTGAGGCTGGAAAGCTTGATTATAAGCCCCCATAAAAGGTGGGTTAAATGGAACCGTGTTATAAGATGGACCAAAAGCTTGACCATGAATATTAAACTGCTGATAATAAGGACCTGACAGACCATAAGCTTTCCCATGGCCATAGGATTGGTAACGTCCTCCTACCTGACCCATTTGAGAGTAAGCAATTATGTGTGTGTTTCGGGCACCATATTGGGGTGGTGGGTTATACTGGTGGCCAGCACTGACTGTGTTGTACTAAGGGTTTCCACCATGAGTATGGGGCATGTATGTACTATTCATAGCAAGAACCGTGTTGTAATGACCATAATGGTATGGTATGTTTGCTCCCCCAGCATTAGGATTAGCTTGAGCAGTCGCGTGGTGACCAGAAGCATGTGAAAAATCACTATGGCTTCGGGTGTACCACAACAGACAGATGACTACCAGAAATCAACTCAATTCTCAGAACTATGCTATATAAATAACAATGCTAAGATAAGGAAGAAGATGACCAACCTCGATCCAAATGTTTGATGTAGATCCCCATTGGAGCTTTTCAATCCATGCACTTGAATCTGTGAGTTAGTCTTGACAGCCAATATACAACAAGTACATATAATATATAAATAGCATTAACATCATCAATAGCAATGGCCCATGATATAACAAGTAAATGCAACCCAATGTAAGATAAACAAAATTCACAACATTAATGGACGAGAATATGAGTATTTCTATTAATAAAAAAGAAGAAGTACAAAGTGATACGACCTCTTGCCGGCAACCAATCTGAACCAAGATCTGGATCAATCCACTTGTGCCTCCACCACTTCAATTCCCCATGAATGGAAAACTCAAACTAGATAGGAGTTTGGAAGGTGAACATAAAGGGTTCACAACTACAAGGATCAATGAGTCTACACTCAAGATAGGGCAAAAATACACTAGAGTTCTCTTGCTCTTCTTTCTCCTCCCGTCCATAAGCCATATGTGCTCAATATATAGCCCTCTCACAAGTAAGTGAAAGGACACATCGAGACGTTACTTGGGAAGATGGAGAGCCAAAGGTCACCCAATGACTGCTTTTTGGGAGTAAAAAGTAATAAACTAGTGATTTTTACCATTTTACTTGATACCCGCGGGCTATAGTGATGCAACTTGCAGGTACGCATGCTATAGTGATGCAACATGCGGGTCAGAGGAGAAATGAGGAAAAATATGTCTGAAGGATATAAAATGAATCTGAGTCAGTGAAATGGATCCTACAGGCCAAAGAATGTTGATGCGCACAGGGTGGAAGATTACGGTGTAACATATATTAGTCCAGAATGGCATCAAACGGTAAAAACTATAGACAAGTGGGTTCTGAAAATTATAAATAGTAATAAAAATTTACAATTTACAATTCATTTTGACTATTCGCCCATTTGGAGTTTTGTGGTTAGTTTTCACCTGAAAGTTTAGTTGCCGATTCTAGGAGCTACAAGCATTCGTTCATCGAACCGTCCGGAGCAGATTGGTAGTCTCATCCATACCTTTAATTTCAATGCATTCATTTTAGTTTTCAGTGGTGGGATTTTTAGTTTGGCCAAGCCCTAATTGGCTTCGGCACTACCCGCGGGCTATAGTTATGCAGGTCGTGGGTAGGGCACGGTACTCGTAGTCAATGCACAGACTGACCGCGGGTACCCGCACCTGTATACAAACTAGCCTGCGGGTACGGCCGTGAAGTTGAAATTGCAAAAGAAATTGACTAAAATCTTCATTTTTCCTCACTCCAGGATGGTTCTAAAGTGGAGGGAGAGGGAGCATGACCAAGTAGATGAGGCCATGCACAACGATGTGCAAGCACAGCAGGCATTGCAAGCATGTGGGTTGTACAAATTTTGGAGTATAGGGGGTTTGAGGGCCCAAAATCTACTACTCCGCTGCTTGATCGATCATTGGGATGTTGATGCACAAAAATTCAATCTCAATGGGAAAATACTCACACTAGAAGTGGATGACATCTACTTCATTACCGGTTTGTCCCATCGAGGTGAGGAGGCCAGTCTTCGATCTCGTACTGTGGGTGGTGGGATCACCATCCTTGACTACATAGCGCGATATTGCCCGGCAAACACATTCACGGTGGGAAGTCAGGTGCCTATCAATGCCATAGTAGATCTGAACATGAAGATCATTGTGGCTAGCTTAGTGTGGATAACGGGATCCAAAGCTTTGCACCAGGCATCCATGCCAGTGATGTTCTATGCATCATAATGCATGCAGCCTATAGTATTTGATTGGTGTACTACACTGCTGGGGTCTATGAAGACCCAATTGACAAAATGCAAAGAAGGGAAGGCCAAGAACTTTCGGTATGGGAGTATCTTATGCAGCTTCTTCTTTGAGAGAGTTCCATGGCTTAGTCCGAGGGTGGATGTCCCTCCTCATAGTCTCCGGGATCCAGCCCTGACCCGGTGGGGTGAGATCTTGACATGATAGGGTGGTGGCCGTCTAGCATCACCATATACTGAGGAGTTCTTCCACTGGTGGGACTGATAGGTCATTTCCATAAAGGACTACACCTATGCAGGGATAGACTTCCGCCAGGATAGGGACATGCCACTCCCACCAGACGTAGCATTCGGAGACATTGGTGAGTACTCTTTTTAGGTTTTTGTGTATTCAATTTTTATGGATATTTTATTATAGATGTAAATGAAAAAAATATTTTTTGTGGTAGTATCATATGCTAATGTTTGACTATTTGCAAGCAGACAAGGGCCCAGTGAGACTCGATGGCTTCTTGAGACATGGTCGCCGGGGCAAGGGTGATGAGGCAGTTGATGCTCTAGCAGGGTGCACTCTATAGACCTTACAGTGCAACTTATCACGGATGGTTGCTAGGGTTCCACAGATAGAGGTGGCACGACTACTTGAGGTCATGCAGCGCCAAGTAGTGGGGGTTTTGGGTGACTGGGTGCGGCTACTATAGTGGGTAGCCAATGTAGTTCAGTATTTATACGAGACACATCCTTTCGGGGTAGTAGCTAGGCCTCCTCCTAGGGAGTAGATATCTCAGGATCTCATTTTTGTATCGATATGTATATTTTGAGGGCTACAAGCTCCAGTTTTCTATGACACTACCATTTTTGCACATATTTATAAAAAACTTTGGCTCTGCGGTTCTACTATATGTGTGTATGTACAAATGTATGAATGTCTTCTTTTATTTGTGTACTTCATGGTGAATGTGACAAATGCCAATCTAATACATAGTTAGTGTATGCATCAAATATATGATTAACACTTCTCGGAACATCTATGTATGTAATTGAAACAAAATGTCATTCCAAGAGTCTTGCCCTTAGGAATTTCTGTAGTAGCGTAGGATCTCGCACATGGTACTGCCCATTCAACTGAGACATAACTAGTTGTGAATCCAGGCGGACTTCTAAAGACTGGATACCATGGGAAATGGCATCCCGAATTAGCTCAATGATGGCACTATATCCAGCCACATTGTTAGATGTAGGATTGAGACAAGCACCTCCTGAGGACACAACTAGGTGGCCAGGTGAGAAAATAACCCAAGTAGCAGAAGCAAGCTGCTACGTATGACGGCTAGCACCATCCGCAAAACCTAATAATGTAGGAAAATCTGCTGACATATGTCAATCAAACAAAAGCTAATCAACAGACCCGAAAACCAAAAAAAATCTAAACTATGTACAGAAGCAACTATACAATAGTATACAAAAGTATCAGCCTCAACCAGAGGTTCAAGAATAATACCGCTTGAGGTAGAGCCCATTTCTAGGTTCCTTCAAGATAGTCCCCTCATAGTCTTCTAATTCATAGGCTCCTTTTTCGAGGACACTCCTCACGATGTAAGGACCATGCCACATGGGGTTGAACTTGCCTACCCCCAGGGCTTCTTTAGCTTGGTCATATAAGAGGACCAAGTCACCTTCAGCATACTGCCGAGGATGGACAGACCTATCATACTGAACCTTAATACGATGTTTGTTGGCATCTATAGCCACATCGGAATCTCGACGTTGTTCGTTAAGTTGCTCAAGGTGGATTAAACGTTGCTCAAGACTCATCATATCAGGGAGGAGCTCTATGGCTAGTTTAAGCAAAGGGATCTCGCATTCAATTGGTAAAAGTGACTCCACACCATGAACTAGCTGAAATGGTGAGGACCCAGTGGCATTCTTGATTGCGGTTTGATACGCCCACAAAGAAGGATATAACATGATGTGACAGTTGGTCTTTCTTTGTTGGATGGTGCGTTGGAGAATTGTCTTCAAAGACTTATTGAATGCTTCTACTTGACCATTCGCTTGGGGATAATAAGAAGTTGAATGTTCTTAACGAAACCCAACCTTGAGAGACAAATCCTCCATCATCTTATTCTAAAAGTGACTGCCATGGTCAGTGACAATCTCTTTCGGAATACCGAACCGAGTTATAATTTGATTGAATACGAAATGGGCTGCTGTAGCACCGTCGGCTTTAACGGTAGGCATGGCCTCAGCCAATTTGGAAAAATAGTCAATGACCACTATGATATGGTGATTCCCCCCAATGGAAGCTAGTTTGCAATCCATGAAATCCACCCTCCACTTGGTGAAGGAACCGACAGTGACGACCGGATGGAGGGGAGCTGGATGCAAGCATATGTTCCGAGAAAACACCTAGCAAGGGTGACATCTTTTCACAGCATTAACACAATCCTTAAAGATGGAAGGCCAAAAATAACCAGCTCACATAATACGTTGGGCTGTAGCAAGCCCGGATAAGTGACCGCCCAACACCCCAGCTTGGAAATCACTAAGTACCCACTATGTTTCTTCGTGAGTTAAGCAACGATGCAGAATAGAATCCTTTCCTCAGTGATACAATGTGTCACTGACCATTGTATAATCTTTAGTGTGATGTTTTACATGTCATCGCTCATCTCATGAATAATGTGGAGGAAACTTCAAAGTTCAGAGATATACAATGACATTCCCATACCAAGGGTCCTCTGACGAGATAAGAAATAAGTGCTTATCCACAAAGGAATCTTCATGAATGACATCCTCATCAAGTCTCAGAATGTCCGACATAAGCTCAGCAAACACCGACGATTTCACCGACTTCACTAAAGAAAAATCAAGATCGAACTCCTGAAGGATAACAATCCATTTCTTGTACTTCCCCTCGATAAGGCGTCATGATAGCACGAACTGAAATGGATTGATATGCACGACAACTGTGGTTTTTCTAAGCAAAATGTAATGTCGTAACCGTTGGACTGAATGAACAGTCGCAAGTGCCAGCTTTTCCACATGAGTATATCTTAGCTCAGCATCTACTAGATTTCGACTAAGGTAATAGATGACATGCTCGACAAGCGCATCATCAACCTGAACCAAGACCATGCCAATCGTCTCTTGAGACGCGACCACATAAAGGATAAAATCTCGTGCGAAGTCTAGTGGACTAAGCACAAGGGCCGATACCAAAGCTTTCTTAAGGGCATTGAAAGACTGCTGGGCTCACTCATCCCAAATAAAGGGTGTGTCTTTATTCAATAAGCGTGTGAAAGCTTTGGTAAGATTAGCATAATTGACTATGAAATGGCATAGAAAAGTGGCTCTCCCTTGGAGGCTTTGAAGTTGTAACAAATTGCGCGTAGGAGGCAACTGAAGTATTGCCTCAACTTTTAGAGGATCGACTCTAATACCCTCTTACGAAACTATGAAGCCCAGAAGGCGACCTGTCTTTACAGCAAAGATGCATTTATTAGGATTCAATCAAATCTTGTATCATATACATCATTCAAGAATCATGCGGAGGTGCTTGGGGTGGTCTATCCTCTTGTGAGAATGGCCGGAAAGGTCATCCAAGAAAACCTCCATAATCGTTTTAAGATAGTGAAACGCGTAGGTCATGGCACACTAAAATGTAGCTCCAGCATTTTTAAGGCCGAAGGAAATTTTCCGATATGCAAACATTCCCCAAGGACAAATGAAAGTTATCTTATGTTGGTCTTCGGGTTTGATTTGAATCTGGTTATATCTAGAAAATCCGTCCATGAAGGAAAAAATCTCACTTCCGGTGTAAGCATCCAAGATTTGATCTATGAATGGTATGGGGAAGTTGTCTTTCGGACATGCACAGTTTAAATCTCTAAAATCGGTGCATACACGTATCATTCCCTACTTCTTATCCACAAGAACAGGGTTTGACAGCCGTTCAGTAAGGGGAACGGGGTAGATGAAACCAGCTTTAAGTATTTTCTCCACCTCTGCCTTGATAGCGGTTGCTTTTCTAGGGTTCACAGCATGTAAGCATTGCCGAACTGGTTTACTGTTGGGATACATTCTAATCTCCTGTTCAACAATGTGGGGGTCTATTCCTGGCATCTCCTAATATGACTAGGCGAAAGCTTCTCGGAGTTCTGTAAACAATTCAGTGTAAATAGCAATCTCCTCAGGAGTGCAATCGTCCCCAATGTAGACATTCTCGACTTTTCTAGGAGTACGAGAGATATTGATTGACGCAGTTGGGGAAAGGTTAGCCATATTCCCTTCCACAAAAACATCATGTGACTCTAAAAGACCCACACTCTGCTAGAGTTGTCCTAAACTCTTCTCGTTCGACGAGCTCGAGTTTGGGAAGGAAATAAGAGCGATGGTGCATATCTTCCCAAGGTATCTCACTACCACACATGGCCTCCATAATAGCTTCATCAGAAGGAAAAATATCATTGAGGCAATCGTGGGAACAAGACGAGTTGGCTGCCCAAACTGGCAGCATCATGGGATCTTCCTCGATTGTCTGGGAAGAGGACAGATCCGGTTTTGCAGTGGCTTGTTGAATATGCTGGTAAGCAAGCCCAACTACAGACAGTGGCATATACATCCCGATATGTGTAATGTTTCCGGACATGGAACTCGTGGACAGTAAAGTCCATGGATCATAAAAATAGGAAGTCTGGAATGACATATTATGCGAAGGAGGAGACGCATCGTCGGTAATGGTTCCAATAAAATTCATAGGTGCGGCAAAATCATAGGTTCCCATCAATGAAGGGTACATGCCAACACCCATTTTCCTAGTTTCCGGTTGAGAATGAGTAACCTACGAGACTATGGATCCCATGGATGCTGTGGAAGAGAAGTTAATGTAATCCAGTTGATCGACGGTCACTATCTTGCCTTCATGAGGAAAGTAGATAAGTCTAAATACAGTGGACGCGACAGCTTTCATGGCATACATCCAATTCCAACCTAGTAGAAGGTTGTAGTTGATGGGCTCATCAACCACCTCGACTTCAATAGGCACAGACTTACCTCCCAAGGAGACAAAAAGGGAAGGGATAATTCCATGTGGCTTAAATGAAATCTCGTCGAAAGTAGTGAGCGTGGTTCTAGATGCAAGTAGGGGAGGAGAGCCAAGTGCTTTCCAACAAATTAATGACATTACTGACGTAGAGGAACCTTCGTCAACCATAGTACATTTGAGAAAAATTTGAAGGCACACCACCTGGATTTGAAAAGCCACATGGTAGGGTAAGCAAGGTTGGACATCAGTAGTATCGAACTTGATAAAAGTGGTACTTCCCCCATCCTGAACTCCTAATGCACTCAAAAGGGCATGCTTCTAAGAAGGACAAGCTTGCAAAACTTCAAGAGCCGACATGGCACACGGAGTTTGGCCCAAATCTTCCACAATAGAGTAGTTATGGGCGGCTCGAGCATTAGGATTATGTGTAGATCCCTTAAGAACACCTTTCAGTATCCATGACATATTAGAAGGCTTCTCGATATGCAAGGAATTGTCAGGAGGAGGGGGAGGCTCACTCACCAAATTGGGTCGTGGTGCATCATAATTGTGCTGATGAGGGGCAACACTAACCTCGGACTGAACCATGTTCACACGTCCATAACCACCAGTATTGGAAGAAGATGTCATCTCAATAGGTCCATAACCAGTTGTGGGAGCATGCAAAGCCATGTTTTGGTGATGAGGTAGGGGATCCTTCAACACAGCTGCGCTCTATGCCAAATGCTTTGATGCTTCTTCAATTTGAGGACATAAGTGATTAAGATGGTCTTCCCCACAGAGCTTGCAAGGAAACTTCACCTTATGCCTAATTTTACGATCCTCACCATCTTTTTTGCCTTCCCGAGGAGGATTGGCATTATCCTTACGGGGGGTATTGCGATTGCTATTGTTATTCCCATTGTTTCCACCCTTGCGATTATTTCTCCCCTTTTTCTTACCACCAGGTTGTTGGTTACCTGATTGGTTTGTCATTTGCACACTGTGTACATCGGATGATGGGGTGGAAGCGGACAAGGTATGAACCTGTCCAGGAGTAGATTGGTTTAGCGACAAATTTTTCTTTTGATTTGCTACCAAATCTATGGGGCGAGTGCTTGCAGATCCAACGATGCCTTCGGCATGCGGTCCAAGAACTAACTGAGGCTCATGATGTGTGCACGGTGCATCAGGAATGATGTCATACAAAATTCTAGACTGAGAGTATAATAAGTCTAACTATTGGACTTTCAAGATAGCTTGTTCCTCAGCCACAATACCAGACATTGAAACATCCTTAGCAATGTATGGGAGTAGAGACTTAAGGAACCATTCCAACAGGAACTCTAGAGGTATGTTGGCTTTCATTAACCTCTTCCGCCGACGCCACTCTTGAACGTGGTCAGAAATATGGGTGGCCTTGTTCTGACGGAAGGTAGATAAAAGTTCAATACCAGTATCACAGCAAACCGGCAACTGGAAATGATCTAAGAAAACCAAAGCGATCTCGTTAAAACCCTATAAGTGTTTCCAGGCAACTTGGCATACCATTTTGCGGCTGTCCCCATGAGGGTGCGTTGAAATAGTCACAATCTAATGGAATCGTGATTCAATGAGTTGGGGGAGCACCAAAGGTGAAATGTCATGACATGATCTCCCGGGTCCTCACCACCTTTCCCCTCAAACTTAGGAATGTCCTAAGGGAGCTTTGTAGAGACCGGGGGCCAAGTAGGGTAATGACACACCAGATCATTCGTGATCTTCGAAAGATCTGGAAGATTCAAGCATGTAAGGAATGGGAGCTGAGGCTGGAAAGCTTGATTATAAGCCCCCATAAAAGGTTGGTTAAATGGAATCGAATTATATGATGGACCAAAAGCTTGACCATGAGGATTAAACTGCTAATAATAAGGACCTGACGGACCATAAGCTTTCCCATGGCCATACGATTGATAGCCTCCTCTTACCTGATCCATTTGAGAGTAAGCAGGTATGTGCGTGTTTTGGGCACCATATTGGGGTGGTGGGTTGTACTGGTGGCCAGCGCCGACTGTGTTGTATTAATGGTTGCCACCATGAGTATGGGGCATATATGTACTATTCATAGCAGGAACCGTGTTGTAATGACCATAATGGTATGGTATGTTCCCACCCCTAGCATTGGGATTAGCTTGAGCAGTCGTGTGGTGACCAGAAGCATGAGATGTATTCCCAGCCCCAACATTAGTGTTACTAGTAGCAGGGATGGTGGCGTTATGTCCATGTGGATAGGATATATTCCCACCCCCTACATTGGCATTACTAGTGGTGGTAGTGGACACAAAAGTATTTGGTATATGTCCACCCCCATGGTTAGGAGGAGCATTAACATTCGCAAAAGTAGTCTTGGGTTGACGAGTAGCGGCATGTGTATTAGGTGGTGGATGGCGAGTCGTGTTTCGAACAAAGTTCCTATTAGGTTGGGAAATCCTAGGAGGTGGTCTTCTTCCAACATTAGCATGGTTAGCAGGAACATGACCAGTCCCCATACTATGTGTGTGAGTGGACAACGTAGTGCCCCCAGTGAAATTAGTGCCCCTAGTGGGTATAGTATGGCTAACACCATGACTAGTGCCAGCGTAACTACCAAACATAGCGGAAGGTTCAACTGTACTATAATTAGGCATACCAAAAGAGAGTGTGGTTGGGTTGACCGTAGGACTAGTGTCGTCATGTAACTCTGGCATCCTGTTTCTATAATTGCGTGGAAATGAAGGAATGATTGTGTCGTCCTGATCTTCATCCTCGAGTAAGGTTGGCATCTCGTGAAGATAATTATCCAGATTCAAAGGATTGAATGGATCTTGTTCGAGTGGATTCGGCCAAATTGAACCAGGTTGATTCTCAGGTGGATCACCTCCCCACGCCTTGCGAGGAGTAGGGGAATTGGAAGTGCCTTCAACTCTACCTGATGGAGTCGAAGGTATTTCTTCAGTATCAGAATGTGAAGTAGTCATGACATCTTGGACGTATGTCTCGTAAGAATCTGAAGACTCAGAGGGAGACCGCCGTCATCCCCTAGCGACATGGCATGAAAGCTCGGTAGGCTCTAAACCAGTCAACCGACGAGATCAGCGAAGAGTAGGGCTCCGCGCCATGATATCTCCGGAGAGAATATATAATCAAAACGTCCCCTAAAGGCCAACTATCAATCAAAAACAGTAAATCAAAAGAACACACCTAGAGAAACTACAGCCAAGAGCAGACAAACAGAGTGGCTAAATGAGCTCCCGACACTAGAGCCGGTATGTCTCTCCTAGGAGAGGCTTGAGACTCCCAAACTATAGCCAGAGGTAACAGAATCAGTTATAAAGACACCCAGGCTTCACTGCGTGCAAAGGGCCGTAACCCTCGGAAACAAACAACTATGTTGTCCAATCCCTATCTGACTCAAGACACAAACAGCATAACCACTGCAAGTACCCTGTGCGATACCTAGGTATGACAACTATGGTCACCGCAATATAACCAATGCTCAGGGGGACAGTCACAGGTCGGATCCATCGTATGGGAAGGGTAGCTGAACCTGAAACTCAATGAGGTTCAAATCCCCCAAGAGTCCCCAGATACGAACAAATCCTGGAAATATCTCCCATGTTCAGCCGATATTAGAGGTATATTCCTGCAACCAACCTCCCGTGACCTTGTGCTTAACTCTGGCTTGAGTAGAGCTTCCTAAGAACACCGATATATACCATGGATTCCTCCACTCCCTGGTCAGACCCCTAATGTTTCATCTAGTAGTCTTGGATTGTTAACTCACAATGATCTATTCCAAGACTCTCAACCTATGCTAGTTGGTGTACCCTATAAATAAAATCGGTCTAATCAATTTTAAGATTAAGTGTGAATTTTAATGGATGTGATTACTCAAGGGATATGATCATGAAACTAGTGATGTGTAAGACTCAATAGTATGCAAAATCGTCAAATCCTAGACTCATCTATCCAATGAAAACAATGCCACTAACATGCACAATCAAACCAATGATTTCAAAATAAATATGCAATCCTTTTATATTTTTCAATGCACAATCAAAATCTAAATGAAGGCAGAAAGCACTGAATGCAAGATGCAATACATAAAAGCAAAACAAAAATTTGTATTTTCTCTTATAAACAAAAGGAAAATGAAAAACTATGTGTATTTTTTGTATTTTTCAATATATGGAAATGAAAAATGCAAACAAAATCCTACTATCTAGTCACTGATATGCCAAGGAGATCACTAAGACAACCAGGTAGATACCAAACAGTAAGAGTCAACCAAAGGAATGAGCTCAAAAGGAAAAAACCAACAAGGCTAAATCCAAAGATGGGTAAAAAACCAACAAGGCTCAACCAAGAGAAAAGAAGAGTTCTGGTCACAACCAAGGCATGGAACAGTCAAGAAATAAGCCAACAAAGACTCAAGATCAACCAAAACCAACCCAGCAACAACCAAAGGTCATAAATCAACCAAATCCAGAGTTGTACTCTACTGTCGAAGGAATACCTGCGGGTACCCACGAGTAGCAGAGTAAACAAAGGTGGGTATATGCAGACAGAGCTAAGCTAGCCCGCGGGTGTGGAAAGGAAAATGGGAAATCAGAGAATCCAGTGGCTCAGAAAAAGCAATTTTTCTATAGTGTATCTCAACGGCAGATAAGTGACACAGAGGTTTGACAAACAACAACTCTAATTATGGACTAATGCTCAAACAATCCCCAAAATGGATGTTTTCCCCAGTGGAGTTTCCATTTCTGTGTTGGAGAAAACTCACTATGGCTTGGGGTAGACCACAACAGACCGATGACTACCAAAAATCAACTCAATTCTCAGAACTATGCTATATAAATGACAATGCTAAGATAATGAAAAATATAACCAACCTCGATCCAAACGTTTGATGTAGATCCCCACTGGATCTTTTCAATCTGTGCACTTGAATCTACAAATTAGTCTTGAGAGACAATATACAACAAGTACATATAATATATAAATAGCATTAACATCATCAATAGCAATGGACCATGATAAACATTAAATGCAACCCAATGTAAGATAAACAACATTTACAACATTAATGGATGAGAATATGAGTATTTCTATTAATAAACAAGAAGAAGTACAAAGTGATACGACCTCTTGTTGGCAACCAATCTGAACCGAGATCTGGATCAATCCACTTTTGCCTCCACCACTTCAATCCTCCATGAATGAAAAACTCAAACTAGATAGGAGTTTGGAAGGTGAACATAAAGGGTTCACAACTACAAGGATCAATGAGTGTAAACTCAAGATAGGGAAAAAATCTACTAGAGTTCCCTTGCTCTTCTTTCTCCTCCCATCCATAAGCCATATGTGCTCAATATATAGTCCTCTCAAAGGTAAGTGAAAGGACACATCGAGACGTTTCTTGGGCAGATGGAGAGCCAAAGGTCACCCAATGACCATTTTTTGGGAGTAAAAAGTAATAAACTAGTGATTTTTACCATTTTACATGCTACCCGCGGGCTATAGTGATGCAACTCGCGGGTATGCCTACTATAGTGATGCAACAAGCAGGTCAGAAGAAAAATGAGGAAATAGTATGTCTGAAGGATATAAAGTAGATCTAAGTCAGTGAAATGGATCCTACAGGCCAAAGAATGTTGATGCTCACAAGGTGGAAGATTACGTTGTAACAAGAGGCATTGAGTGGAGGATTTACAACGGAAGAAGCAAATGTTATGGAGATTGTCCAAGAGAATGAAATACAAGAGGCTCCTATTTAAATGTCGGAGTGTCCTCGTGATGTTGTACATGCTCCAGTTCCAACACCCTTACGTCCATTAGCAACTGCACGCCGAAGAACTCCGAAACGTATACAGGTTGATATAACTCTCATTAGTTCACTTGAAGGTACGTTGTCTAAACGTGCTATTGCTTATCAAACTCGACAAATAATTGATAACTTTTTTGATTCTAAATGTGATGGTGACATGTGCAAATTATTTTTATCATTGTTAAAATCTAGGTCTATGGTTGTTGTTAGAAGAACGTTAAAGATAAAGATGACCAAAAAGTTAGAACCAAGTTCTCATATTGTTAAAAGTTTAGTAGATGCATTTAGTACAATTGGAAAGAAATTTCGCTCAAAGGATTGGAATGCAGCTCGTCGTGTGTTTTCTCAATCAATCGTGAGCAAAAACACTAGCACACTTCGTTTTCTTAAACCTACATCCAAAATTATTAATTTGAATGTGAAGACACTTCGTAGGTATTGTGTTAGAAGAGAACAACTTGAAACTAGTGAAACAGATGTTTGGGCCTTCATTGGCAGGTTTCCACGCTCTGATATGAAGCTCATTGATGCGGTAAAGGGATTAGTACAAGCATTTTGGCATGACAACACTAGACCCTTTTCCAACCAAAAAGATGTATTAAAATTGAGAAGGGGTTCAAAGGATCATGAGCCACACATTAAACATTTTCTTGATATGACACAAACATAATTATATGAGAGATTTAGGAATGAACATAACAAACTTGACTTGGGCCAAAGATCCTTTGAAAAATGCAAACCATGGTATGTTAAAATAAACACAATTTGTAACACATGTTGTTGTCGATAACACATTGAGTATGGTTACTATTATGACACGTGTAGCTAGGGTTTTCACCCTAGCTTGTGCAAATGAGAACCTACTAAGGAGAAGGGACTCCTTAATAGTAGTTCAGTAAAAATTGTAAAATAAGGCAGTAAATAAAACAGTAACTACTCTAAGCATGTGCATAAAATAACAGAAAGATAATAAAAATGGTTTTTGTGTTGATTATACCTCCAATCTGGGGTTGGTGAAGCTCTTGCAGTAGTCTAGGAGGGCTATTTCCAAGCTCCAATAGGTTCCTTCTCCTTCTCCAAAGTGTTTCGGAGATGGGCCAAAGGGGCACTCAAATGTGAAAATAGCTCAAAAGGATGAGCTAGGGTTTCAAGAGTGATTTTCACAGAGTAAGGATAGGGATGATTGTGGATATGAAATGGGGATCCTCCATCACCTATTTATAGGTTTTTAGTGGTGGAGTGCTGACCCATGGTTTTGGGCACCATATGGTTTAGGTCAGCTGTATAGGGTTTTTGCCTCCTTTTTTCTCTCTTTTTCATCTTTTTTGTATTTTTTGTTCCCTTTTTAGAGGGTTTTTTCTATTTTTGGAGGAATTTAACTTATTTGGGGGGGAAAAGGGGGTTTTGGGCCTTTTGGAGGCTTTTTAATGATTTTTTGAGGTTATGGAGGCACATATGGTAGGAAATATGGACCAATGAGTCATGTAATGGGGGAGATGAGGTAGTGAGCACTTTTTGGGTGTTAACAAATTGCCCCCTGATGTGTGAGGGAAGGAGCTCATCGTATGGCCGATAGACATCATAAGTCTTTTATGGTTTTCCTGGGATGTGGAGAGGGGAAGAAATGAACTAGAGCATAAAACAACAGTCCCGAACAGACTGCAAAAACTGAAAGTACATGACCTCAATAATGAATGAGGAATAATCTCAACATATGGATGAGGCAGGCATTCCCATGCTCGTATCAAGATATAGAACAATAACAAGGGGGTCCAAAAAATGGGGACCTGAAATATACATGGCCTCAAATAATGAATGAAGAAGCATCTCAATATATGGATGAGGCAGGCATACCCATGCTTGTATCGAGATATATATAAAAAATAACAATAAGGCCCAATAATGGGGACCTGAAGGATACATGGAGAACCACTGTGTATGTCATAAGGGTCCAGATGAGACATAGAATTTGGGACATACTGTTGGGCTGACCATGTCTGAGCTAAAGAACTGATACACTGGAATATCAATAGTGGTGCTGAGTGTGGTACTAGAGGAACTGATGAACTGCTGGATCATAGTGACGGGGAGTCATACTCTCAATGGTACACTGAACTGGAACTAAACTGGGTACTCAAGGAAGCATATAATTGGATGGCTTCCGAATACAAGCACCAACGCAGCCTGGACATCCACGAGAACATAAAACTGGGTGTTCCGAAGTGACTCACCAATGTGCTAGAGTCGGGGGAAATTCGGGGTCTTCGACCAATAACTGAAGGGATATATACCCTGCACGATTCTCACCGATGCGATCAAGGTGTTGAAGTTGAGCATGTGAGAAACAACGATTTAGAGAGGCACTGATGACTCCTCTCAAAATGGTCTGTAGGCACTCACCACAGATGGTGATGAGTCCAAGGCACAGGGACCTTTGGGTCTATCCTCTGGAATAGATGGGTTGTCGTCGACAGAGGGAGACCTGCAACTAGAAAGGCAATGATGTTTCCATGGTAGGAGCACGAGGTGGCAAACCGAAATGTGAGAGTACTGATGGTAGGACTAACATACTGTGGGGGTGGGGGATAACTGGGAAAGTAGAGTGGGTGGACTCAAACTTCCTTTGTTCAGAGTATGATGGCAGGGATGATCGGGCAACATCTGAAACTGATTGGTGGGAAAGGGATCATAGCTGTAATGGATCAAGGATAGTGACTAGGATGAGTGATACTCAAGTTGGTGTAAGATGGTAGGAGACTACAGAATACTCTAAACAAAGGCGACCTTATTGGGGGTGCTGCCGAAGTGATCGATCATAGTGCCGAGAGGCACGGGGGGGACTTCTTCATGGGTTAAGGAACTAGAAGAAGTGTGTTTAAAATGGTACTGTCATGTGGATTTATACAAGCCCAGGACAGTTCATGCTCATGATGGCTTTCAATTTTAAGGAGTCTGAAAGTGATAAGAAGACTCTGAAATAATGGAATGGTACCATCGTGTGGATTTGTACGAGCCCAGGATGGTGTGTGCTTGTGGTTGCTTTCAATTTTAGAGAGTCTGAAAGCAATAAGAAGACTCCACGGGGGTGCTTTTTCTTTTGTTAGTCTCCAAGGACCGAAGAACCATAAAATGATGCAATGAAGAACTCTTCTAGCCGGTGTGACTAGAGTATTCATTTTTCGTAATCAGTCTACTAGGTCCAGGAAAGGGTTAAACTTATACCAGATAGACGCCCTTTCAGGTACTTTAATGAGCATGAAAGGAAGCAAGATTGCTCAATGATCTTTTCATTATTTTAGGAGTTAGAAAAGAGCTTAACAGAAACTCCCTAAGTGCCTTTTTCGTAAAGGACTTGTCCAGCCCGAAAAAGGGGTAAAATTATACCGAACAAAAGGAATGGCCAGGCAAGGAGGAAGTGCTCAATCAAGGAACATCGATGATAACCAAGAACGTGGGTGGGGAGGAACACTGATGGGCCTCCTTGTGGGATGATGAATGGTGCCAAAATAATGAAATAATTGCAGTATGAGTGGAGTGACTGGCTCATGTAAAAATGTGTAACAATTCGATGGTGGCTGATGTGGTGCGCAAATCGAGGCAATAAGGTGTTAGGACATAATGTTGAAATTGTACCTGGTGAGAGCGAGAAATGATCTCAAGCATCATCATGAGCTCAGAAAACTGAATCCGGTGATTTAAAAAGTGTCAAAAACAGAGAACGGTCGAGGTGGCATGCAAACCGAGGCGACAAGGGGCATTTTGGGAAAAATACTTGAAAAATCTGGGGGTGAGAGCGAGAAATGATCTCAAGCATCATTACGGTCTCAAAAAAATGAATATGATGATATAAAATATATCAAAAATAGTCTACTGCCAATGTGGCTCACAAACCGAGGCGATGAGGGGTGGCTACAAAAATTGCTCAAAAAACAGTGTGGACAAAATAAGAAAACGAGTCGACCATCATGACGGTCTCGTCATGCTGATTCCAGTGGTGGAAACGGTTCGAAAAATGGACTCCGTATGGATTCAGAATGGCCGAAACAAGAAAATTCAAAGTGGTATAAATAGTAAGTGGGCCCAACATGACAAGTGTCAGTTGGACTTGTTGACTTTGACTAGAGATCAAAGTAGACCAGAGCTCAGTTGGTGTTTTTGGACGATCCGACCAGCTGATTTTAGATCCGGAAGTTGCAGGTATTTTGTTAAACTCATACCTGCATTTTTGGTTGGGTTTGGGGGGGGGTGGGTCCCCAAGGGGGTCTTGTACAGTCCACGAGGGCGTGGATTGTGGTTTTCCGGGGTGGAATCACGGTCTGGGACCGCGAGTTCTGGGTCTGAACACACGGTCCCGGACCGTGTGTTCCGGGGATGAACACACAATCATGGATCGCAAGTTCAGAGGCTGAATGCGCGATCCTGGATCACAAGTTCGGCTCCTACAGTCGCGGTCCCGGATCGCGACTCAGATCAGAAAATCCACGGTCCATGACCACGACTATAGCCCTAACAGCCACAATCCAAGATCGTGGCAACGAGCCCTAAAGCCACAATCTGGATCAAGCTTTGGGCTTATCTTGGGGGGGGGAAGGGTTATTTATTTGACGTGGGTCTAATGAGTTTGCAGTGTGGGATTGACAGGATGCCGGTAGTCCTATGGCAGGAGCGGGAGGTTTCGAAGGACATAGTGGAGGTCATCTGGAGGGATCAGCATGTTTGGTTTACTTTGGCATTGTGCGGGCTTCTGAAGTTCGCACAACTTCCCATGATGCGTTCAGTATGACTACTGCTGAATAGGTTGGTGGGCTTCTGGGAGCCCGACATATAGGCTTTCAGGGTGTAGGGGGAGAGGGTGGATCTCACCCTTGCAGATGTATATTTTTTGACGGGGTTGCCCTGTCTAGGTAGTGTGGCTGATACGTAGCAACAAGTGTCCGCAGACGTGGACATGGAGGATATGTTGGAGAGTTACTGCATTCCAGAGGCTACAGTGCATAGGAATGCACTCCGGATTGTGGACCTGCAAGAGGCATCAGTGCAGGCGATCGCGGCATGTGTGGTATGGGTTTTGGGGTCTCACGGGCCTGAGTGGGTGTCAGGGGGCCTGATGTAGCTGGTGGAGCGAGTGTTGGATGGGATCTACTTCGCGTGGGGCCAGATGTTCCTCACCTGCGTTCAGCGAGAACTAACCAAGGTGAAGGAAGCTAGTAAGGGATTTTGCTACAGGTCATTTCTCTGTGCCTTCTTCATGGAGCAGGTACCTACACTACGGCCGCAGGTGCCGATCAAGGTAGGAGGACTTAGGGAGCCGTGCATGGTGCGGTGGGGAGAGATGATGCGCCGACAGGGTGGCGGTGAGGTTGGGAGGTACTTCACCCAGGAGCTCTATCTACAGTGGTTGCAAATGCCACTGATGTTGGTTGATTATCCATACAGAGATATGGAATACACAGGAGATCCGGAGGCACCACGGCCTCCAGGGAAGGCGTGGGGACCAGATGGTATGTATCGACTTGCTTGATTGTTTTTTATGTCAGATTTTGTGTATGATAGGTGTGAGATATTGACATGCTGGTACTGACTGATTGATGTATGATCTGCAGATGTTGGACCGAGGCCACCACCAAGACATATAGACCGCAGGGGGCATGTAGCTATACTAGCCCTTCCAGGCCAAGGGGAGGTGCGTCGACGGGAGGCGGAGGTGACTCTGGAGTCCTTATGGGTGCTTCTAGAGCATTTGTTGGTTGGAGTGACCGATAAGGGGTGGCGAGACCTAGATCAGGAGGTGATTCAAGATTGTCTCCAGGCTCCACGGGATTTCCGATCGATCGCGATTCGGGTGGCCATATTGGCGGAGAGGGGTCAGGCACAGGATCTAGCAGGGGATGAGGAGTTTCCAGAGGAGGAGCGGGGTGAGGACTCGGAGGCGGTCGATGCAGGCAGTGATGGAGGGTATGACTCTAAGTAGGGAGTACAAAGGACTCCCCCCCGATGTGTATGGACACTCGGGGTTTTTTGTAGCTACAGCTTGTATTCTATGAGGCTTGTCGATGTATATATATCTTTGTATAGCTGAGTGCTGAGGTACTCAGGACATGTGTATAGCATTGACGTTTATTTTTTGATATATATATGAACATGTATGCATCTTTTTTTATTATGATTTAGTGTACACACGTGGATGCGCTTGTAGTTTGTTATATGTTTGTATTGCACGTGGATGCTAGTGTAGGATGATGGGCACATGGATGCCCTTTGTGTATTTTGATTCATGTATTGCACATGGGTGCAACAGTATGTATGTAGGATAGGCACATGGATGCCCCTGTATAGTTGTGTGTTTATTTTATTGCACATGGATGCAAATATTATTGGATGATAGGAACGTGGATGCCCCTTGTTGTAAATGCAATCTTTTTGGGATTTTTAGATGTTTTTTGATGGGATGATATGGTATGATGATGCATGATGGATGGTTTACATGGTGTGATTGATATGCCAATCTAGTATGTTGTTAGCCATTTGATATGCGACACTATTCTGAGCTCATGGGACATGGGTGAATGATATGGATTCAAATTGTCGGCTAAGCTATTTTGTGCGCAGGAACTTTCTAAAGAGGCAAGGATCACACACCTGGTAGCAGTTGTTGAGCTGGGAGACAAGTAGCTAGAAGTCAAGGAACACCTGAAGGTGACCTATGCCCATCTGAAGGGCAGCAGTTAGGAGACCGGTCACAGCATCATACTCCACCTGGTTATTGGTAGCAGCGCCTATGCACATTCCGTCAAGGTGAATCAACTCATGTGAAGGGGAATATAAGACCCATGCTGCAGAGGCCAAGTTTGGAGACTAGCGGCTTGCTCCATCGGTGAAGTCTATGTAATGAGGTGGAAGATGGTCCATCTGTGATGATGCAAAAATGGTGAATGTAAGGTTGCAGTAAAAAGGGTGAAAAACAAAAAGAAAGCAAACTAGACAATACGGACCAATGGGGCCACGGGTTTGGTTAAGGATAAAAACGTTTAAGATACAACCCATTATGGGGGTTGCACAGGGTGGCCTTCGGAGTCAGTTAAAATATATGCCCCATTTTCGAGGCAGGTCTACATGATGTAAGGGCCTTGCCACATGGATTCAAACTTTCCTTTACCAGTCTTGTTGTGGGCTTGGTCATAGGTGAGAACTAGGTCTCCTTCATAGAAAGTTCGAGGGTGGACATGTTTGTCGTAACTAGCTTTGGAGTGGTTCTTGGAAACTTCAATGGTTTGGAGGGTGGCACAACGGTCTTCATCGGCTTGTTCTAATGATAGTAGACGTTGCTCAAGTGGTGAGGTTTCTGGGAGAAGCTTGACAGCAATGTGTAAGGCAAGTATCTGACACTCGATGGGGAGGATAGACTCTACACCATGAACTAAATGAAACGAGGTAAAACCGATGGCGGTCTTAGTTGATGTACGGTAAGCCCATAATGCAGGAAAAAACATGTGATTCCAATTGGACTTATGCCAGTCAATAGTGCGTTGGAGGATAGTTTTTAAAATTTTGTTAATGGCCTCTACTAGGCCATTCCCTTGGGGGTAGTAAGCAAAGGAATAATGATGTTTGAACTTTAGTAGAGTGGACAAGTCACGCCAAATGGAATCTTCAAAATGTGAACCATGGTCTGAGACCAGCTGTTTGGGGACCCCGAATCATGTGATAACATGGTTAAATAAGAAACGGGTAGCGGTGTCAGATTTACAATTGAAGGTGGGCATGGCTTTAGCTCATTTGGTGAAGTAATCGACGGCGACAATTATGTACTTATGGCCATTTGCAGATTAGGGTTTGCATTCCATGAAGTCGATGGCCCATTTGCAGAAGGGACCAACGGTGACGACTAGGTGTAGTGGAGCGGGTGGTGTCTGAGCCTTATGGGAAAAAAGTTGGCAATTATGGCAATGTTTGACCGCTGTGATGCAATTGGTAAAGAGTGTAGGCCAGAAGTATCCGGTGCGGATGAGATTTTGGGTGGTGGCCATTCTAGAGAAGTGTCTGCCGCAGGCACCGCTATGACAGTCATTGAGGACTTGTTCGGCTTCCTTGTGTGTAAGACAACGACGGAGAATCTTGTCAAACCCTCGCTGGTGAAGGACATCGCCCAAGAGGAGATATCAAGAGGCTTGGTGATGGATACGACGGCGTCCATCACGATTTATGTTGGGTCGAAAGTTCTATGTGCGAAGGTAGAGAAAAATATCACCCTACCATGGGTCATCGGACGAGATGATGAACAAGTGTTTGTCGGGTAACTCATCAGAGATTTGTGGGGACGGAAAAAGGGATGGGAGGTCGGTTATGAGTTGGGCAAGTGCGAGGGATTTAGTGCTCTTAAGGGTCGTGAAAGTTAGGTCATATTCTTGGAGGATAATTACCCATTTAGCAATGCGACCTTGCAGAAGTCACCGGTTCAAGAGATAGACCATGGGGTTGGAGTCGGCGACAATTGTGGTATGACTGAGTAAAATGTAATGTCGCGACTTTTGTACAGAAAAGACGATGGTGAGGGCCAGCCTCTCTTCATACGGGTAACATAGGGGTGGTCCAGATAAGGTCTAGCTGACATAATAAATTACATGCTCCTGGCGAGCAGTGTCTTCTTGGACAAGTACTCCTGACATGGCGTGGTTGGATGTTCAGACGTAAAGGATGAAGTCCTGAGAGAAATCTAGAGGGGAGATCAAAGGGGCTTGCATGAGAGCTTTTTTAAGGGATTCGAATGCAACTTGCGCCTGGTCATCCCAAACAAAGGGTATATGGGTACGAAGTAGGCATAAGAAACCATGAACTGTGGTGGCATAATCAGGAACGAAGCAATGGAGGAAATTAGATTTCCCCTGTAAACTCTAGAGCTGCCGAAGCGTGCGAGGTGCGGGCATGTCTATGATGGCTTGGACTTTGAGGGGATCAACAGCGATTCCTTTATGGGAAACAATGAAACCTAACAACCGGCCTTCCAGAACGCAAAAGACGCACTTGAGTGGGTTCAAGCTGATTTGATACTTGCAACAATGCAGAAAAACTGGCCGGAGGTCATTAAGGTGGTCGGATCATTTCTTGGAACGAGCTGTAAGATCATCAAGATAGACTGGTAGGATATGGACTAAGTCGTGAAAACAATAGGTCATGGCCCACTGGAAGGTGGCCCCAACAATTTTAAGGCCGAAAGGCATGACACGACAGGCAAAGGTGCCCCATGGGGTAGTGAAGGCAATCTTATATTGATCTTCCTTGTGGATCTGAATCTGGTTGTATCTTGAGAAACCATCCATGAAGGATAAGACCTCATGGCCCGCACACGCATCGATGAGTTGGTCAATGAATGGCACGGGGAAGTTGTCCTTGGAAAATGCTTGGTTTAAATCGTGGAAGTCAGTACATACTCTGATGGTGTCTTGTTTCTTGTTGACAGGGATGGGGTTAGAAACCCAAGTGGTGTATGCAATAGGATAAATGAATTCTGCTGTGCGAAGTTTCCCAATCTCTGCTTTAATGGCAAGGAGCTTTGATGGATGAATGGGGTGTTGTTTTTGGCGAACGGGGGGTACATCTAGCCACGTGTCAATGTGGTGTTCTATGATAGCGTGGTCAAGACCAGGCATTTTGGTATAGGACTAGGCAAAGACATCGCAGAACTCTTGGAAAAGTTTCTTGTACTCTGCGATCTCGTGCTCGGTGCAGGAATCTCCTAACGAAATGATTTCAGGAGCACTAGCTGGGGCAGAGATATCAATGTGGATGACAGGTGAGATGTTGGCCATGTTACCTTCCTCGAAGTTGTCGGGGGCAGGAATGGGATCTTTAAACCAGTCGAATTTGGCAGGAAAGAAATCTTTGGACTCAATCAAGAATTGGGTGGCTGTGGTGGAGGAGGACTCTTCCAGGAGGAAATAAGAGCGATGGTGCATATCGTCCCATGGGTAATTTGGTGTAGTAAGCACCTTGAGAATCTCCTCATCATTGTGAAAATTTTGGGTTATCAAATTGGTTGATGAGGGAGTGTGAGTAGAAGAGATCATATAAATGGTATTAATCTCTCTGGTTGGTGGGGATGCTGGGGGGTGGATCTCTTTGATGGTAGGGGGAGTCGTCTCAAGGTCCAAGTTATTCATCTCATAGAGAGCTGCTCTGTAATCTGGGAGATCTGGGAGATCTGGGCAGTGATGTGAGTAATGGCCATAAATACTGCATATTGCACAAGGGTGATTGGTACGTAGTGATTTATCACGAGGCTTCGGGGTAGGGTCGAGTTGGACAGCCGGGATGTTGAGGTCATTGTCAAGCATTTGCATGTGTTCCTGTAATGCGGGTAATTGTGGACATTGATGGGTAGCATGGCCTAACTCATCACACAACGAGCATTTCGGAGGAGCACGAAACATGGGGGTATCCTTAACTGGTTTAGGCGGGGGTAAAGCAGTGTATGGTTGTGGGCCTCTGTCCCCAGTGTGCTTGATAAGAGGGGATGGATTAGTGGATGATGAAGGGGTAGTGACACCAGGAGGTGGTTGACTAGTAGTGGTGATGGGTTGCACCAGTTGTAGGACAACATTTGGTGTTGGAGGGGAAACGAGAGGCATGATGTACCATACAGGTAATCCTAAAGTTAAACCGGGGAGGTTGAGGGTTGCCATAACCGGGGCGCTTACTACTCCTGAAGGGGGAAATAAGAAGGGGATTGTATGGATGGGTGTAACGCCAACATGACTAGGTACCAATGGGGGTTGGGGTAGCAAGGGCAGTTGATGGTTGGGTGTTGGTGTATTATGGGAAAGGGTACATAAGTTAGATGCTTCGGTCTCGGGTGATGGGGGTGGAATGGATTTGAATGTTGAAGTCATCGACGTATCTGAGTAGACTCCGGGTCCCACTGAGGAAACCAACGAGGTAGCTGCACTGCAAGTGGGTTGTTCAACCATGGGGAGAACATTTTTAAGTGCAGCGGGGGCATTGGGATCATAATAGGTGAGTTGATCAACCTTGACCATGCGTCCGTCATAGGGGAACGTCATGGTACGAAAAATGGATGAGGCAGCCGCCCGCATGGAATACATGTAACTGCGACCAAGTAAGAGGTTATAATCAAGTTGGGTGTTGATGACCTCTATGTCAATGAGCACTATTTTACCAACCAACTGGACAGGGACATTAGCTAAGAGGCCTTGTGGTTGAGCCGAACGGCCGTCGTAGGCTCACAACGCAGTAGTGGACTGCTGGAGAGTAGGGGATCCCAACTTCTTCCAAACGAATGTGGACATAACGCATGTGGAGGCACCTTCATTGATGATTCACCGATGGATGACAAGATTCCGAACGGATACGGAAACTTGGAATGCTAAAGTGGAAGGCAGGCGAGGTTCGGATTGATCCAAATCGAAGGCCATCATTCGTGAAACATTTGGGTCAATAGCACCAATGGCTGAGAGCAAAGTCTTGCGTTGTGTAGGACAGTTTTTTAAGATCTCTAACGTAGACATGGCTGCGAGGGACTGGGCTAAGTCATCTACAATGTTGTAATTAGACGCAGCGCAAGCATTGGGGTTATTGTTGATACGGCGAAGTCGGAAGCGAGGGGCTTTGGAGGCGCCATCTAGTGGAGCCAGAGGTATGCATAATGACTGATCGGTGGGATGAGTGGTGGTGTTTTTGTCAGCGAGAGGGACTTAAGGGGTGGAGCCATATTGGTTCCGATGGGTTTGAAGGTTGACATCGACGAATGACATCATTAGCAGGTGATGGGTACCTGAGTCTATCATGGGTTGATCAGGAGAAGCATAAGTGATTTGCTATTGTGGTGGCGATTTTCCTTGATGGGGAGCCAACAACTGAGTGTTCACTACGCCTTGGGTTGGTAAAGGGTTTTGTAACACCAAGGGTGGATTTTGAGGTGGTGGGGGGTTGGGCGACACCTAAGGAGCTATGTGCCCTTGGTGGTGGGCATCATCGATCCAGAGTTGCCGAGCTCACTCCAAATGTGGGCAAGCGTGTGTGTAGTGGCCATAGACCCCGCAAATAGAACAAGGATGGTTTGTTCGCAAATTAGGGTTTTTGGCTTGCTTGGGCGACCGATCAGGATTTTGGTTGGTAGGTGCCGCGTTATTATTATTTGGGGGATTGGGAGGTTGGCCGCCTTGGTATGGAGGGGGGTTATTCCCCTGGTTACGACCTTTGCCACGGATTTGTTGGCCCTGTTGGCATTGGTTATTTTGGTTGGGCTGTGGATTTTGTTGTGCATACACTTGCCCTTGGGTGGAAGGTGGGTTCTGGGGTTGTGCAGATGCGGGAGCAAGCTGCGGTGGATAATAAGTGGGTGGAGATGGTGCAAGTGCTGAACCTTGTGGGGGTTGTTGATATGCCTGTGCAACGGGTTGTGGGTTTTCCGTAGGGACTTCCTGGGGAGGATAATAAGCAAGGGGGCTTGAGAGGATACAGGAACTGGTGTAGCCTGTGGGTGGTAATATGGCTGAGGTGCAACCGGGGAGGCGTAAGCGGGGGATGCATGACCAAAGCACTGAGGTGGACATGAGGGTCTGTGGGAATGGTGATGATGTGCCATGGGAGCATACAAATTGGTTGCTCTAGAGTGAGATGTGGCCCGCGAAAGGTTGGGGCTAGGGCTAGGACGTGCTATGGAAAAGGGCTAGTTATGCGAGGCAATGCGGCCAATGATGCCATCTGTGGCATGGGATACCCCCGGTGCATCGTGTCAGGAGGAATTGCTGCGGGGCGTGTCAGGGATGATGGAATATAGGTAACTCAACTAGGCGTAGATAAGGTCAAATTGTTGGGCTTTGAGGATGGCCTCTTCTTCGGACTGGGGTCACTCGGATGCCACATCCTTGGCAATGACGGGAAGGAGAGATTTTAGAAACCAATCTAAGAAGATATGGTCATCTAACTGGATTTAGCAGAGGCTTCGGCATCGACACACTCATGAATATGGTCAGTGATGTGGGTGGCCGTGTTCTGTTTGCAAGACAGTAGGATCTCAACTCCCGCGTCATAGCGGATAGGTAACTAAAAGAACTGCAGGAAGGTCGAGATGAGGGAGGAAAAGGTGGCATGGGTCCCATGAATCTGCTCGATGTACCACTTAGTTGTAGAGCTAGTGAGGGTGTGCTGTAACAGATGGAGGCGGATAGAGTCGTCCACTATGGAGTTGGAGGAATGCCATAGATGGAAGGACATAATATGGTTATGGGGGTCTTCACCTGCCTTGCCCTCAAACTTAGGGATGTCTGATGGGAGCTTGGTGGGCATGTGAGGCAACGCAGGGTCGTGTCTGATGGGATCATTAGTCAGTGTGGCCAGGTCAGGAAGGTTGAGACTACCCATGAATGGAAAACTAGTAGAAGGATGTGACATATTGGTCGTCGTGACCACGTTGGGGCCAATGCCCCCAAGTGGAGGGGTAGGGTTCGGGTTGGGGACGTTACCCCAGGTAGAGGAACGAAGGTTCTATAGGACGGTCCTGCACCACCAAGGGTAGTCTGAGTCACTGGTGGAGTTGGGATGGGTATGCTAGCTACTGGAATGGGTACAGTGATCGGAATGGTGGATGTGGGCCCCATCGAGGGCATACCCAAAGCGGGTGTGGTAGCTGGGGTGGTGGTAGATGCTCCACCAGTGGTTCCTACAAAGAAAGGATTTCAAGTCATGCCATCCATGGGGCTGGTTAGTGCCATGTAAGTGGGGTTCTCAGACTCTGCCTCAGAATCAGATGTAAAATAGGGGGCATCAGTGCCGGGGGACAGAGCTCTACGTCGTCGACGAGTGGAGTCGAGTGATGAAGCTCTACGTCTATGATGGGTGATGTCAAGTGAACTGTGCTACGGGGGCTCACCCCGGAGGCACTGAGAATATCTCAGGGACTCAATGGTGATAGATGGTGTCAAGTATATGGGGGTTGTGTCGAGTGAAAAATAGCTCAAAAACCCTAATGCAACAAAGTGTGCAGAAGGAAAGCGCAAAAAATATGGCACTCGGGCCAACAACCAACTCAAAACACTCACTGTAGTAGCTGTGACACAATAAGTGGAGCGTCAACAAAAATGGTCAGAATACCAACAAGCAGCAAGTTTCCTAAAAATTAAAAAATAGTGGACTCGCTAGACCAAACGGAGGTAAGGGAGCATGCAAACACCTAGCTAAATGGTATTCTGGCTCAACTAGACATATCCTCTGCAAGGTGATGAAATCCAAGTCAAACAATATGGATAGTAGAGCCAAGTGGCTAAAGATATCCCCCTACCGGGAGGGACACCGGGTAGACAATCCTAGAAGAAAGGAAACTAAGATACCCCGTTCATGACACGTTCAGAAAAGGTGAATCTGTAGTTTGATTCTATCACCGTTGTACCCACATATGGGTGGAACACCAAGAACTATGAAAGGTATCCTTCGGTTACTGAATGGATTGCGATATTCCACTCAGGCCTCCGGAACTAGTATGGCTACTTAAACCCCCCTAGGGGAGAGGCCCTCTGATAAACTGGTTGTGACCGTGCCAAAAAATACTAGGGGATTTTGGTTCCCTAATGGACAACAACTATGTCTCAAGTGTAAGTGACAAAGGGGTGTTATTTGGATGCCTATCCCCCCGACCCTACCTAACTACAATATTCTTATGTGTTCCCCAAGTGGGGTTAGAATGTTGGTTGTGTTAAGTAGTATTTTAGGGCTCACTTGAATTAGGTGATAGAGTGTGTGCATGTGAGATAATGAACCCAAGTAAAAGTGCCACGAGGTGGGCAACTTTCTGACTAATAATAACAATGCAGAAATTAAACTTTGAAATGTAAAATTTTCTTTTTTCAAATAAAATGCTGAAACTTAAAAAATTCTGTAAATGGAACATAAATAACACTACAGAAAAATGTTGTAGGTAAGTATGGCTGCAGATAGGACAAGTGGCTGTGTAGGTGCAGAAAATATTGCAGCAAAGTTCTGGGTTCAAACAGGGAAAAAGTGCAGAAAACAGATCGCGGGTTTGTGGAAAAATTGTGTGGTCGGATCGTGGGAAACAGGATGACAGTCGCAGGTGGATTGTAGGAAAATGGCTCAAAGCCACAGGTGGATCGTAGGAAAATGGCTGAAATCCGCAGGCAGATCACAGGAAAAGGGCTGAAATCTGCAGGCGGATCACAGGAAAATGGCTGAAAGCCGCAGGCGACTCGCATGAAAAGGGTGAACAGCCGCGGTCGGATTGCAGATAATAGTCTGAAAGCCGTGGTCGAATTGCAACTATGGGGAAAAAATACACGATTTACAGCAGCAAACCGGACTGCCGAAAGGAAAAAACAAAAAAATATTGCAGAAAACTAAAAACTTCTAAAAATTATAACCAGAATTTCAAAGGAACACTAGTGGAGTCGCCAAAACTATAGCTAGGGTTTTCACCCTAGCTTGTGCAAATGAGCACCTACTAAGGAGAAGGGACTCCTTAGTAGCAGTTCAGTAAAAATGGTAAAATAAGACAGTAACTACTCTAAGCATGTGCATAAAATAACAGAAAGATAATAAAAATGGTTTTTGTATTGATTATACCTCCAATGTGGGGTTGGTGAAGCTCTTGTAGTAGTCCAGGAGGGCTGCTTCCAAGCTCCAATAGGTTCCTTCTCCTTCTCCAAAGTGTTTTGGATATGGGCCAAAGGGGCACTCAAATGTGAAAATAGCTCAAAAGGGTGAGCTAGGGTTTCAGGAGTGATTTTCGCAGAGTAAGGATAGGGATGATTGTGGATATGAAATGGGGAGCCTCCATCACCTATTTATAGGTTTTTAGTGGTGGAGTGCTGACCCATGGTTTTGGGCACCATATGGTTTAGGTCAGTTGTATAGGGTTTTTGCCTCCTTTTTTCCCTCTTTTTCCTCTTTTTTGTATTTTTTATTCCCTTTTTAGAGGGTTTATGCTATTTTTAGAGGAATTTAACTTATTTTGGGGGAAAAGGGGGGTTTTAGGCCTTTTGGAGGCCTTTTTAATGGTTTTTGGGACTTTTGGAGGCTTTTTAATGATTTTTTGAGGTTCTGGAGGCAAATATGGTACGAAATATGGACCAATGAGTCATGTAATGGGGGAGATGAGGTAGTGAGCACTTTTTGGGTGTTAACAACACATATACATATTTTTTCATGTATTGCATAACACTCTTGTGCAGGAATGCTCAGCTACATTACCACCGATGCCATCTAGAAACTTTATTCATAGCATTTTGTGTAGCAAGCCAAACGATTGCACATTTTATCAAAAAACTTGCATAGATGGGACATGCCCAGGGTGTGGTGGATTCACATTATTGGAAAAATGCATACATGTGACCGATGAGCATGAACTTGGGAGGCAGGAGGTGAACTTGCAGTCATTCAAATATGTCACGTATGATATTGATGGAGGGAATGAAAGAAAAAAAATACAATTGGTCACTTCTCAGGTTGGTAATGAGCTATTGGATACTATTTTTTCTTCAGATTGCAATTTCATGTGTAACAATCTATTGATATAATGTCTTTATTGTTGATCTACCAGGTATGGGTTTGCGACTTCATGGAGGAATTATTTGAATAGACACAACAATATGTAAAGCATGTGCATGTGGCTCGTTGGCAAAATGAACAATTTAGAACATGTAGGGATACATTTCCTATTGAGACTATCCTGTCAGTGGTCGATTTTGTGGAAAAATACACTCTTCGACCACAAAATGAGATTCAGAGTCAATACTATCTCTCGGACCAGGTGGGGCAGATAGTACTGAAGACAATAGGGTTATATTGAAGGAGGATCACTTCTACATAAGTGATGACAGGTGTCACAACTTGGATTTTGTACAACACAGCTTTCAAATGTTCTACAATCACGTGAAGGATAACAATATATAGATGGAACAACATTGGATTTGGTCTGACGGTTGTGCAGGGTAATTCAAAAATGCCCATGTCTTCCAATGGTTGTGTATACTCCACAAAAGGCACAAGATGCCACATATTTGGAACTATTTTGAGACCAGACATCGAAAAGGCGAACATGATGGAGCAGGTGCATGCATAAAGACTGCATTATGTAGCCAAGAAATGAAGTTCACAGATGGACCTATCATCCAAAAAGAAAAAACCATCATTGAATGGTGTGCTTCAGTCATGGGGGAGGGAGCAAGAAGGCAGGAAGATCACTCAACCAGGAAACACATGTGGTTAGATATTTTTGGGAGATGGTGGATGTAGGTCATTCAGAGTTATGTGAGTGCAACACCATCTAAGGAACTCATGCATTTCATTCAGTTAGAACGTGGGACAATGCTATACGTGAAATGTGGACAAGGAAACTATCATGTTTTTGTTCTCCATGCAGTAGTGGTGAATGGGATGAATGTGAATCCATGGATTGGGTTGATAGCTGGGACCGTGTATCACTTCCCATTGGTCGACGAATAGCTACAGAATTATCCCAGCTGGAGGAAGACCAATCAAGTATTTCACCAGACTATGACCACATATTAGATCTCGTACAACTAGGTTTGATTAATATTTTTATATTTTTGACAACTAGTTGTGTCTAATTAGTGGACTAAAACGTTGGAACTATATTTTCTCCAGGGAACATATACGCAGTTGTTTCCCCGAGACGCAATGCATGGTGCACTGACTATTGGCTGGCACGTTGCTTAGAGGGGAAGAAAACCCTAAATGTCCCATTGCGAGACTCTGAGGGAGTTGATTGTCTGATTGGGTCGATGGTTATAAAGGGAGAATATTTGAACCATGTTTCCCACTCAGCAAATAGAAAAGCGTATACATATGAATATTATATTCTAGGTGAGATTGTATACCATTATACAAACTTAGTTATTGGCACAAACCTCCGCTGCAAACAATGCCAAGGAAGAACTCATCAAAGGCACGATACTTATTGCCTTATTCCGAGCATGAGAGGTTAAAGGAAACCATTGGTATTCGAGGTGATCCTGATGGTCTAGTCGAATGACCATAGGTAGGTAATCTGGTATGTGGTTTGCATGTTTTATCAAGTACTTTGTTATAGGTATGTGGTGTACATGTATTCTATGATTTTGTTTCGTAGTCTCATTGAGTGTTGACATTAATATTTTGACTATTGTAGCCATACATTGATAGCTTCATAGACTGATAAATTGCATAGACTTGGTACAACTTGATAAATTGCACATGTTTCGTCATGGATTTGTTTTCTTTGTTTTTTTCTCCCATCTAAGTAAACCATAATATCTGCATCCTCATGCCCATTTTCATTCTCACTAGCACCATAATGATCTTCATGCTCATTATCACTATCCCCATGGTCATTGTCACCATCACCATCCCACCATGAACATCACCACCGTGCTCTTCCTACCCATGTTGTCACCATCACCATCCCATTTTTCACCATAATATTCCCATCCATCATCCACACAAATATAACTATTAGACCGGAGGAGAGGGGCACCCCTAGGACATGGCATGAATGATTAAAATTAAACTCTAGATGCATACGCAAGCCACTTGGACGATGGCTAAACATCCGGTACGTTGATTCTTTAAATGATGAACTCTTTCCTTTATGGCATTATAGGTAGTTATCCCGCCCAATCCCACGACCATTTTCTGTTAGATTGTGTGAAAAAATAAAGCATTTATTGCCATCAACCTAGCACATTTTACCTCTTCCTAGTTCAAAGGCGCTCATGCTCCTCTCTTTAAAATCACATAAATTTTGGACCGAGATATCGATGATGTGCAAGCATGCTCGACCAACTGGCTGGTCCAAGCCCTAAAAAGACCGAAATACTCCACTAACTTCTAGGGGGCCGTCTACTCCGGTCCCATGGCCCAGTGACTTAATTGTGCATTCATTTCATAACCTAGGGTTTTTCTCAGTTTCCTGCAATGCAATCTCGCATTGGTGGGTCAAATCTGCAAAACCCTCCATCTAGCCAGTGTTGGTAGTATTCCCACATTGACATTTCCCATTCACTCTTGTAGGAGCCAACAAAATGCAATTGTGCTGCTCTATTTGCTTATTCGTTCCCAGACCGAAAGTTACCAAGTGTCCCTGAATGAGATTTTCATGCAAATTGCAACTTGACATAACTCGGCAACTGGAGGTCAGATCGATGAACCGTTGACTCCGTTGGTCTCTTGGCATGCAATTACCTCTAGGGGGGCCTCTCCCTCGTGTTTGCATGGCCAAGTGACTTCATTGTGCATTCATTTCGTAAACTAGGGTTTTGCTCAGTTTCCTTCATTGTAATCTCGCATTGGTGGGTCAACTCTACAAAACCCTCCACCAAGCTAGTGTTGGTAGTGTTCCCATGTCGGCATTTCCCATACACACTTGCAGGAGCCAATGGCACGCAATCTTGCTGCCCCATTTTCTTTTTTGCTCTCGGACCGAAATTCACCAAGTGTCCCTGAATGACATTTTCATGCGACTTGCAACTCGACATAACTCAACAACTGAAGGTCGGATCGACGAACCGTTGACTATATTGGTCTCCTAGAGTGCAATTACCTCTACGGGGCCCTCTCCCTCATGTTCTCATGGCCTAGTGACTTATTTGTACATTCATTTCATAAACTAGGGTTTCAACCAGATGCCTGAGCTACACTTACAAATTACAAACCAACTAGGGTTTCATGAACTACACACCACATAATAAAACTAGGATAGGCATGGAAAGGATATTTTTTCTTGAGAAGACTCTTAATGGGGGGGAAGCTTTTCACATTAAGAAAGCACAATGGGGATAAAATTTTAATTGAATTCAATGCCTAGGGATTGTATCATACTATGTTTCATTTCCTAAAGAGCCTGATATGGCCATGCATTCTCATACTTGAGACAAAGATGACAAACATAGCTTCCACATCGATGCATCTATTTGGAACCACTTTGTTGAAGTATGTATCCAATAGAAATGCAATGTAAAACGAAAAACCTCAGTAAATGACCCACAAAGAAAGAGACTCTGAGTCATATTTGAATTCACTGAAACCTAAAATGCATACTTATTACACTGCAAGATACTCATTCATTACATATTGTTTTTGTTTTCTCCTTTTAAAAGTTTCCCATGGCCGAGGTGTCATCTTGTAGGTCCATTTTGGAAACTATGGTTTTGCTTAGTAAGGGAGTGTGCAATTTTTGCACATGGGGGTCAACTTCGCAAAATCATCCACCGGGCACTTATGGCTAGCGCTCTCAGTTGGAGCCTTCCTAGACAAATTTGCAGGACTCCCTGGAACACGGTTTTGTTGCACTGTTGGAATTCTATGCCCCCGGTAGGTATCCAGCAGGCGTCCCTGAAGGCCATTTGGATGCGAGACAGAAAAAGCCATACAATGACGACCGTGGCTCGGATCGACAAACCGTCAACGCCGTTGGATTTAGGACATCGGGATATTGCTAGGGGTGCCCCTATCCTCTAGTCCCATGGGTCAGGTGTCACCTTGTAGGTACATTTTGGAAACTAGAGTTTTACTCAGTAAGGGAGTGTGCAATTTTTGCACACGAGGGTCAACTTCGAAAAATCATCCACGGGCACATAGGGCTAGCGCTCCTGGCTAGACCCTTCCTAGACACACTTGCAGGACTCCACGAAACTCGGTTTTGTTGCAAGGTTGGAATTCTATGCCCCTGGTAGGTATCCAACAAGTGTCCCTGAAGGCCTTTTAGATGCGGGACGGAATGAGTCATAGAATAATGACAGTGGATCAGATCGACAAACCGTCAGCTCCATTGGATTCAGGACATCGGGATAGTGCTATGGGTGCCCCTATCCTCTGGTCCCATGGTGTAGGTGTCACCCTGTAGGTACATTTTGGAAACTAGGGTTTTTCTTAGTAAGGGAGTGTGCAAAATCATCCACCGGGCACTTATGGCTAGCGCTCCTGGCTCGAGCCTTCCTAGACACACTTGGAGGACTCTCCAAAACCTGGTTTTGTTGCACGACTATCATTTTATGCCCTAGGTAGGTATTCAGCAAGTGTCCCTGAAGGCCTTTTGGATGCGAGATAGAACGAGCCATAGAATGACGACTGTGGCTCAGATCGACAAACCGTCAAATCCATTGGAATCAGGATGTCAGGATAGTGCTAGGGGTTCCCCTCTCCTCTGGTCCCATGGACTAGGCATCATCTTGTAGGTCCATTTTCAAAACTAGGGTTTTACTCAGTAAGGGAGTGTGCAACTTTTTCACACAGGGATCAACTTTGAAATTTTTTTATTTTGATTCTAGAACTAGACATTCAAAGAGTGGCAATCAAACCTACCACACTGCACCCTTGGTATATTTCTATGTCCTTAGTGTGCCACATCATTTAACAACTCCTTAGTGTTCCACTATATTTGGATTTTGAGTAATTAATGTCATTTTTAAGAATTCAAAGTTTCAAATAAAAAATGGAGGGAATGTTTTTATGAATATGATTGTCGTTGATGATAACCTTAATGACAAAGGTTAACTATGATGAAATGACCAAGTTCAAGAAGTTGTTGACATGGAAAATGGGTATGATGACATGACCAAGGTCAAGAGGTTTTTGACATGGCAAATGGACATGGTACAATGGAAAGATGTTGAAAAAGACAATGGACAAGTTTGAAGACATTGATTAGTATGATGGTGACATGTCTTGATAATATGGACAATGCATTGATGACAAAGCATCGATGACCTACTGGCAAGTAGCAAGCATGGAAGACTTAAAGACAAGCAAGCATGATAAGCCAGCATTGATGACAAGGCACATTTGTGGGCATTGGAGCCATTGGAACACCTAATGGGCCAAATGACCCATTCTGTGGTCATTTGTGGCTTAACGGGGTCATGAAGCCCGAACAAATTTTGAAGACGCCTTCAAACATGCTCATGACTTTAATGAAGTCTTTGTCTTGGTGAAATTGGGCCCTTGGACATTTGGTGGTGTTTGTGGTCTTTCAACCTTTACATGCTACATATTGTGGTCATGATGTTGTTGAAGTCCACAAGATTTGAATAAGCCCATGAACATGATAAGCCCTAACTCATTATGGTAAATCCATTATACCTTTAAAGAACTTGAATGATGACATGGCATATTGTAGCTTGGTGAACATGACTGATTTTGATGACATGGATCCCTTCTTTAAACCCTTGAAATTTGGTGTGGAATCCCAAACTTGTGACAATGTGGGCATGCATATGAAATTAAAAATAAATAAATAAATAATAAATTGAAGCAAGGTCGGCTCCAAATCACAATGAACAACCATTACATCATCGTTTGTGTCAATCAAGAACATTCGATTTTAAATACATTTTCATATGAGGATAATCCACCCCTTTTACAAACATAGGACCATGAACATCTTATATTCTTCATCAAAACAACATTATCAAGGAATATCATTAAACTAGTTAGGTATTTCATTTTCCATGGATTTTGTATGATTACTTTTGCATTATGACGAGTGGAAAATGGATGCACACATGAGGATGCACAAGATGAGTAATCCAATAACATGAGGATGCACACACACATAGGCTGATGGTTGTTGGTGTTGATTTTATCAAGATGAATAATCTAAAGATGAACCCTTGGAGTTCACAAAAAACACAATTTTGGTTTAGATATGAAATTAGCATGCATCTGCTAAGTTCATTGAACTGTTGAAAGATATTATTAGTTTTTTCCATTACGATAATGTTTTCATAACACAATGGTGAGATGTTACTTGATCAATGCAATAAATGTAAGAGAATAAATATTGCTTAAAATGTAATTATATAAATTTCAATAGCATAATTTATCAATTTGTGGAAGAGATAAATCATCACTCACACAAGTGGAAACTGAAGAGAAAATATGGAATATATTGTATCACGCATTGATAGTTGAATGTTTGCAATACAAAATATGGCAAAGTAGTCGGCCCTCAAATGGCCTGTCAATGTACATGTATCCCTAAGTACAACAATGTGTACATGTAAATGTCAAAATACATATATACAAGACTATGCAACATAAAAAATCAATCTTTCGCTTGTTTTTCCCCGACATTCCTCTATCGACCATCTCCTTGGAATCGCTCTGCATCTCACGAGTTTGCAAAAAAAATCATTATTTTTATCAAATAACTGCACGAATACCCTACCATTAACAAACTTAAAAAATTAACTTATGGCCAAATTATTTATGACAAACACTCACCAAATCCTCATGGGGTATAGATGTGAGCGGTGTGCTCATAGAAGGCTTCTCTATAGTTGTGCTCTGCAAATAAAAGATCATATCTCAATTAATTCAACATTGATCAACATGTTTGGGTAAATTGAATTAAAAAAACTCAGTTATTAATGAACATCTCACCACAAGAGGAGACCTGGTCATAACCATGGCTTGAGCAGAGGGGCCAGGCACTTCTGTCGCTAATGGATGCAGTCACCAAATGTGGAAATACTTAGACATGCATGAATAAACAATATAGTAACATGGTTAAATACTATGCATTGTGATTGTTGAAATAGTTACCTCTGTATGACTTGTTCCTATTGCAGATGCGGTACTAACTCCAACATCAATGACCCTTGTTAGGTGAGGGGTAGATGGATCTCTCATATCTCTGCTATAGAGGACATCCACACCCTTTCTAGGAGTGGAGCCTCTCTTATACACTTGTGACTTTTGCACATCTGGACTACGAGGAGATCCAACTACTGACAATCTATGAAGTATAGAGGCTAGTGGCTACAATCACCAATGCATTGGTCAATGAAATACCAGGTATTAACAAAATGACAATGGTGAAATACATACCGATGTACTATATACATCAATCAAATCTAACAAACGTTATGCCACTTGTAGATCCCCTATGGGCTGTGTAGCGATTGCCTCCCCACTAGGCGGGACATCACTAGATGGAATCATTTCCCTATGATGGGGCTCTCCAACCTATAGTTTAGAAAATTGTAAATATTAGATCGTGTAGCATAAATTAAGTAACATGTGATAGAAAACTAACATGTATTAAAATAATGTCATGTTGAAATAGTTACCTCAACATGAGATGTTGTCGCTGAAGATATGACAACATCTTGTAACTTAGAAGGTTCCGTTGCATGAGCCTCTTGCCCCTCATGCCCTTCTGGTAGTAACTACAAGTTTTAAAATCATTAAAAATATTAGCAATCTATATATGTGTACATAGCAAAGAAAAATAATTTACAAATGGCACTAATTTGTTAATTGGATTTACTCATGTATTAAAATAATGTCATGTTGAAATAGTTACCTCGGTGTGAGATGTTGTCACTGAAAGTATGACAACATCATCGTCATCGGGAGGTGCTGCTGCATGAGCCTCTTGCCCCTCTTGCCCCTCAGGCCCTTCTGGTGCTAGTGCATGAGCCTGTGGACTACACTCTGCATCATCGGTGGAAAGGTTTTCAACCCCGTGCCCTTCTTGTAGAAACTACAAGTTTTCAAATCATCAAAAATATTAGCAATCTATATATGTGTATAGTAAGGAAAAATAATTTACAAATGACACTAAATTATTAACCACTTACTTACCTATGTAAAGTATCCAGTAAAGGTATCATCTGTTTGGGCAGGACCAAAGCAAGGATGGCCGCATACTGTGCATGGGTGCGACTCTCAGCAGTGCTCATGATGTAAAGGTCTAGGGCCACTACTAGATGCTCCTCCACCACTGGAAGGTGGTGGCTCTACCCCACCGATAGGTTGCGGCTCTGCTCCACCCATAGATGGTGGATCTGATGGCCCCACTTGGTACGTACCTTGAAGATACGTGTTATGGTGAACAGTCGCCTGTGCCAACAGTAGGAAGGACTCCCGTGTCTCTAGGACCAACTAATGTGTAGGAAACACATATGGCCTGGGTAGCTGCCTATGAGGTGGAGCTATTGGGCAATTGGGATCTATATGCCTCTTGGGACGTTGCTGAGGCATCCCCATCCCAATGCCCTGGTACTCCAAGATATCAAAATAGTTAACATGCTTCCCCATCACAAATTCTACATACATCTTTCTCAAAAAATATAGGGCCATTTCCCTGTTGTTGTGTGGTGGTGCATCAAAAACCATGTACCATCGGTTGATCTAGTTATCTATGAATGGTTGATATGTACACCACCCGATAGAAATGTGCCTTTTGTTTGCATTCGGGATTTCATCCGTCTGTGGATCTCTAAAGAGGAAAAATATATGTTGTTTTGAGATTTTCAACTTCTTGACTTCTTTGTAGCTAAATCCATCCTGATATTGTTGCCTCTTTCTTTCTCTGAATGTGGCAATATCTTCCAATGCACCATCAGACCTACTAAAGGTCTCTATCATTGCATCCAAATTGGATGCAAGCATAAGATGTCTATCATCAACAATAGTAATTGAGGCTTGAATTTCTCGGAGCCTTTGAATTTCTCTTTGGATGTCTGAGTGTGCATCCATGGTCGTCACTGCAGTCAAAAAATTTATAAAAAAAAAAAAATTAATTAAAAACGTATACATGTTCTATAATGACATCTCTCAAAAATGAAAAATGTACAAACTTTGTGCAAGAACAAATACATTGCAAACATAAATATCATCTCAGGCATACATTACAAACATAAATATCATTTCATATGACCATTCTAGGTATACATTATGGGTCGTTGTGGGAATAAGGGCGGAGACCATGCAGTGTTGATGTATATGTAACTTCAGAATGTATTTCATATATGTATATTGTATCCCTACAGAGAGGTTATTATTCCTCTATATGGAAGTGTCGTCATTTCTATTTACAAGTGTCGCAAGTGTCGTAACTTATACAATATGGGTTATTAGACCACCAAGTGTGGGGTTGGCCTTGAGTTGGGTTACCTTGGGTTAATAAACTCTCTTAGAGAAGTCGGCCTTGTTAGGTTATTAGGCAAGTCGATTTGTGTATAAATAGAGTGAGGGTGTCACTCTATTTGATCATTCACTTACTCATCTATCTCTCTCATTGAGTGATGCGCAATAGTGGAGGAGGAGAAGTTGCTAAGGAGACTATCTCTTGTACTTGGGTGTTGTATCATTGCTCTATCTGTCTCTGAGGAAGTTATTGGGGTTTTTCACCTTCTTGGTTTTCCCCAAGGAAACTCTGTGTCTATTGTCTCTTGTGATTGTCTCTTATTATTGATATGCTATGCTTGTTATTCTCTCAGATAAGACTCGAGATCATTTTGAATTAATGATCAAAATCTAACATGGTATCAGAGCTAACCTGAGAAGAAGACACTGTGCAGCTGCAAAAGCTAGGGATTCTTGTTTTTTGGGTTTCTCTCCATATATCTTCGAAGGTAGGAGGCTATATTGACTCTCCTTGCAAGGGCACATCTTTCTGTTGCAACATAATTCAATTCTAAGCACTTTTAGTTTTGGACCTAAAAATAAGGGTTTCTACAAAAATTTGAATTTGTGAAATCCGAGACCATGACTGGAAGGTCCAATGAAAAATCGAATTTTAGAGCTTTGGATCGAAATTTTTGGTTGGGTGAAGCTCTGGGAAAATCAAACCCTAATTCAGGGTCCTACCTAGTGAATCCAGAAGTTTCAATTTTGAGGGGTGAAACTTTTCATTTTTGAAATTCTGAGTATACCAACTTGATCATCTCATCAAGGCGCATCTTTCAATCCTTTCAGAAGTTTGAAATTCAAAGTTTGAACTTTTAGGGTTTCTCTGACAAACCCTAATCCAGCACGAGATCCAATTTTCAACAAAACAAGTGGTAAGACCCAAATCTTTTCTATTTTCATTTGAAGTACTCTTTAAAGATGTCTCACCACACCAAGCTTGAGGATAAGCTTGAAGGGGCTGATAAATTCCAAGCATGGAAGTATACGATTGGGTTAATCCTGGAAGAGAATGAGTTGGACACTTACATAAGTGAAGAGAACCTTGTCCCAGAGGGAGAAGAGGCTAAGGCCTTACACAATAGGAACTTGGTCAAGGCTAAGAGGATCATTATTGATTCTATCAAAGACTATCTCATACCACATGTGTCATCTCTGAAGACACCCAAGGGGATGTTTGATTCCTTGACCAAGCTATTTGAAGGGAAGAACATAAATCGGAAGATGACCTTGAGAAATCCATTGAAGAATATCAAGATCCAGAATGCGGAGACCATGCAATCTTATTTCTCAAGGGTCTCCCAGATAAAGGAACAAATTGAAGCTGTGGGAGACGATGTATAGAATGGAGAAGTGGTAATGACCACTCTTAATGGCCTTCCTAGGTCATGGGATTCCTTCATCCAAGGAATTTGTGCTATGAGGAAACTTATCACTTTCAGTAGGCTGTGGGAAAAATGCTCACAAGAAGAAGCTCGAATTGTAACTCGAGAAGAGAATATGGGGAATGAAGACCAAGCTCTCATAGCACACTCCAAGAAGTATGATGATAAGAAGGGACATCACCATAGTAAGAAAGAAAGGCACCACCATCAAAATAAGAGGGGTAACCCCAAACCTCGAAGAAACATGTCCTATGTCCGATGTTATACATGTGATGAGAAGGGACACTATTCCAGGGATTGTCCCAGAAATAATAAATATGGCTCTCACAAGAAGAAGAGCCACAAAAGAAGACATCATGCTTACACTGCAGAGGATGATGAACCTCCCAGGAAGAGGGCTAGGGAAGAAAGTGAAGATTCTTCAAGTGATGAAGAATATGTTTTGATTTCTGCTTTCACCGGTACTATTTCTCATGGAAGCAATGATTGGCTTATAGATAGTGGGGCTTCCAAACATTTGAAAAGATTCAAGGGATCCTTTGTGAAACAATCTGAAGATGAATCACCCCATAAGGTGAAACTTGGGGATGACTACCAGTATCCAATAAAAGGAAGTGGTGAAACCTCCTATAAGCTAGACTCTGGATAACCTATCAAGATGAAAGATGTACTATATGTTCTAGGTCTCAAGAAGAATCTTCTCTCCATATTTGCTTTGGATGCAAAGGGGATAAGAGTTGCATTTGTAGATGGCCAAGTACTCATGTGGCGTAAAGGTAATGTTGGTTGTGGAGCCAGATCTTCCAGTCTCATAGATGATTTGTCTCAGTTGTGCACCTCAGAGGACTGTACAATCATTCCCCTACCTTGGGGTTTGGGGGAAACACCCCCGAGAAAAAAAAATAGGGGTGGTTTTCGCCAAAAGTTTTTGGACCCATGGTTTTGGGTAACCCGTGGTATTTTCCCATTGTATTTCCCTTACAAAAGAAAGACATTGTAACATGGCTAGGGTTGATGTATTAGGTATTATGCATTGTAAAGACCTCTGAGATCAAGAAGAGAGACTGTGAGAGAGTGAAGAGGAAGTGTAGCGGCTGTCCAGTAGGTTCTATCCCTTCACTTTGCTAGACGGTATAATAATAAGGACTGGCAACTTCAGTGTGGATGTAGCTGATATTGGGGTGAACCACGATATATCTGTGTCTCTCTTGTAATGTGTGTGTGATTATATTTGCATTTATTTTTATTGTTATTGCTCTGCGATCCTGTTTTTCTAAAAATTGGTATAAGAGCCAAAGGTCTATTTGGTAGATAAACCCATAGGAAGATAGGGTTTCTGGTTCGAGTGGGAGCAATGGAAGAAGAAGGAAAGTTTAAGGTTGAGAATTTTAACGACCAAAACTTCCAGTTGTGGAAGATGCAAATGGAGGAATATATGTACCAGAAGGATCTATTCCTGCCGTTGGGAGGAAGAGCAAAGCAGCCAATGGCCATGAAGGATGAAGAATGGGAGGTTCTTGACAGAAAGGCTCTGGGAACAATACGGCTGAGCCTAGCTTCGTCGGTGGCTTTCAATATCTCAAAAGAAACAACAATGGAGGGTTTGATGAGCGCACTAGGTAAGCTATATGAAAAACCCTCGGCCTCCAACAAGGTATTTCTAGTGAAGCGTTTATTTAATATGAAGATGTCTGAAGGTGGATCTATTACTGATCATTTAAATGAGTTTAATACAGTTACAAATCAACTAATTTATATAATTCTGAACTTTGATGATGAGGTTAGGGCACTTCTAGTCTTGTGTTCATTGCCAGAAAGCTGGAATAGCTTGGTCATGGCTGTAAGTAACTCTGTCTCTGGTTCAAACACCTTGAAATTTGATGATGTTATTGGTGTTATTCTTAGCGAGGAAATGCGAAGAAAAAGCACAGGTGAGACATCAGGTAATGCGTTGACCATGGAGATCAAGGGAAGATAGAAGAAGAGAGGAAAGAGACCAAGTAATCGTGGGAAGTCTAAAATGGGAAGATCCAATTCCAGACTGGGAAATATAGAGTGTTGGAACTGTGGAAAGAAAGAACATCTGAAGAAAGACTACAGATCTCTAAAGAGGAAAGGAGATGCACATCAGGAAACTACCCAGGAAGCAAATGTAGCAGGTGATGTGTTACAAGATGCTTTGATTCTTGCATTAGATAATACTAGTGATTATTGGGTAGTAGATTCAAGGGATTCATGTTATGCTACACCCCATAGGAAATACTTTCATGATTATGTTCTAGGCAATTTTGGACAAGTTTTATTGGGTGATTACGAGCCATGTAAAATTGTTGGAATGGGTAAGGTATGGATAAAAGTTAAGAATGGAAATGATTGGCTGTTGAAAGATGTAAGGCATATTCCTGCTATGAAAAGAAATCTGATCTCAATAGGGCAGTTGGGAGATGGTGGCTGTCTATCTACATTTGGAGAAAAGTGGTGGAAGATCACTAAAGGATCAATGGTGATAGCAAAAGGAGACGGGATAGGTACATTGTATTTATGTCCTCATAATACTAACCATTCTATCTCTTTAGCTTCCACAGGAACAGATACAGCATTGTGGCATCATAGGCATGGCCACATGAGTGAGAAGGGGATGCAGATTCTCCACTCAAGGATGTTGCTACCAGATTTGAAGCGGGTAAGTTTGGAATTCTGTGAAAACTGTGTTTATGGAAAACAGAAGAGAGTCAGATTTCTCACGGTTGGGAAACAGAAGAAGAATGAAAAGTTAGAGCTTGTGCATACAAATGTATGGGGACCAGCTCAGGTACAATCTCTTGGTGGCTCTCATTATTATGTTACATTTATTGATGATGCAACTACGAAAACTTGGGTTTATTGCATTAGACAGAAATCTAATGTGTTTGCTACTTTTAAGAAGTGGAAAGCTTTGGTTGAGAATGAGATAGGAAAAAGGTTGAAGTGTCTCAGATCTGATAATGGAGGTGAGTATTGCAGCAAGGAGTTTGACAGTTACTATTCATGCCATGGGATTCGTAGAGAGAAGAAAGTACTAGGAACACCACAAGAAAATGGTGTATCTGAAATGATGAACAGAATGATCATGGAGTGTGCAAGGTGAATGAGATTGCATGCAAGGTTTCCCTTACAGTTTTGGGTGGATGCTGTAAATACTTCTATTTATTTAATAAATAGAGGACCTTCAAGTGCTTTGGATGGTGGTATTCCAAAGGAGGCATGGACAGATAAAAAGGTAAACTACTCATTTCTGAGAACGTTTGGTTGTGAAGCATTTGTCCATATTGATAAAGTTAATAGAACAAATCTTGAAGCTAAATCCAAGAAATGTACCTTTATTGGATATGGGGTTGATGAATTTGGTTATCGCTTATGGGATTATGAAGATAACAAAATCATCAGGAGTAGAGATGTGATATTCAATGAAAAGGTCATGTATAAAGATCAGTTGCAGGGAAAGAAAAAGGAAAAAGAAAACACAGAGTACATAGTGCTTGATTAAATTAAAGAAAATGAAGTTCCGAAGGTGCCAGAAAATCAAGAACAGCAGCAAGTACCTAAAACTCCTACAACTGCAAGAAGATCTACCAGGTTAAGAAGACTCCATGAATGATACTCTCCTTGAATGTATTATTTATTGATGACTGATGCTGGTGAACCAGAGTGTTATGAAGAAGCAATGTAGGTGGAAACTAGAAAGAAGTGGGAGCAAGGCATAAATGAGGAGATGGACACATTGATAGGAAACCAGACTTGGGATTTGGTGTAGTTGCTTGCTGGTAAAAGAACATTGCAGAACAAATGGATTTACAGGTTGAAGGAAGAAGAAGGAGGTAAGAAGTGGTACAAGGAAAGACTTGTTGTAAAGGGGTTTGCACAGAAGAAAGGTATATATTTTGATGAAATATTTTCTCCTGTTGTCAAGATGACTTCAATTAGGACTATTTTAAGTCTAGTGGCGGTAGAAGATTTGCATCTTGAATAGTTAGATGTAAAAACAGCCTTTCTACATGGGGATTTGGAGGAAGAGATATATATGCAGCAACTACAAGGGTATGAGGTCAAAGGGAAGGAGGATTTGGTATGCAGGTTGAAGAAGAGCTTGTATGGCTTGAAGCAAGCTCTAAGGCAGTGGTATTTAAAATTTGATAGATTTATGACAGAACAAGGTTATAGTAGATGTCATTCTGACCACTGTGTTTATTTCAAGAAGCTAGACAATGAAAGATATATTATCCTATTATTGTATGTGGATGTTGGGCTTAGCCCAAGTTGGGGAAAATTTTGATAACATAAGGATTTTTAGCTGCGGAACTGAGCACAGCTCAACAAAAATACAATTTTGTGCAAGTGTTGGGGACACTGTGAAGTTGCGCACAGCAACCAAATTTTTGTAGTACTTCGAAGGGTGCTGCGAAGATCAGTGCTGTGAGGAAGTAGTGCTGCGAAGTGACCAGTCCATGTGGAGCTGGAAAAGCAGAGTGCTAGATGAAGGATGAGCACAGGTACCGATTAGACCGTTGGTGGTCTAGTTTTGGAAAAGATGCTCCAGGGAGGTCGAGCGGTAACCATGAGCAAATCAGGAAGGTGGCCAGGTGTATGAGGTCATTAGAGGAAGAACAACTTGATGAAAGCAACTCAGAGCTGAGCCAGCTGTACCAGGCCATTAGAGAAAGAGCGACTTGATGAAACTGACCTATTGGCATGCGCACAACAGGAAGGCCGATAGCGATAGGATGAAGGCGTGGAAGACCGCAAATATGGAGCACTCCTTACCAGAGACTAGCAGTCTGGTTTAGAGAAACCATATTAGTTTTGTAAACCCTAAGGGTTTCGGCCTTTAGCATTGTAAAGACATGACCTACAGGCATGATCTATAAAAGTAGGCATTTTTGTATGGGAAAGGGTTAGAAGTTTAGTACTAAGCATTGTAAAATCTTTTCTAACTAAATATATTGTAAAGGCTCTACAGCTGAGTGCACAGAGATCTATCTGAGAGAGAAGAGAGTCTGCAGCTGAGTGCATAGACTAAGAACTGTTGTGCCCTTCCCAAAAGATACATATAACAACAATTCTTGTGGATGTAGCTTCCCACCCGAGGGAGTGAACCATGTTAAATACTGTGCAGTGTGATTGCATTGTGTATTGTGCATTTATCAGCTTCCTGTGAATGAATGTCTGAATTTTCCCTTGCATACTGTTATGATAGGATTTTTATATGTATTTTCCATCAGGAGAATATGGAAATAATATGTTAAGTTCTGCATGAATAGATGTATGGTGAATGTTTGGCCTCTACGTAGTACGAAGAATGCATGGTACTTGGACTGTCTCCACGGCACATGTTTGAGCAGTGAACACCCCGAGTGAATGAATGAATGATTAAGTGTTAATAACTTCAGTACACTAGTTAGCTGCAAGTATTTCAAGTCGTAGTGTGAACTACATCGGCTGTAGTCACAAAGAAATTCAGTGGAAGTAGAAGTTAGAGGTGTGGACCACGGTGTTGTCTGTTGCTGCGTAGTCTTGCCCCGCAGCACACATCCTGTGTCACACTGTACAATACTTCAGACTAAACAACTCATCACCTACTGTGGAAACCTGATTCTACAGTAACTCATAGATACACCTCGGGTGAGACCTCAACCTGCTCGCAGGTTCTTGCCGAAAGGGCCGGTGCGAAGGGGTTTTGTTGTTGAAGGGGAAACCGCAAAGAACCTGGGTCTTTATTGAAAACCCTCTAGGTCAGCATATGATAAGCCAACAAATGGTTCTGTTGTTGCGCTAGAATCGGTGATGAGTTGCAGCTGTAATGTGTGATGAAGAACATCAGTTCCTGGTAGGCTTCGACAATTGGAAACCTGAAAAGACAGAGATCCGGACTTGGTGTGACAAGACCGTAAGAGACTTTGCAAGGAAAGAGAATAGACACCTGCATCTATCTAACGAACAGTGGTTGAGTAGATATCTGTGGAAAGATATTCATGAAATTTTCTGGGCATCATTTCTAGATGAGCTGCATGAGTTGATGTCGCGGCTCTCAGAGAGGAAAACTTGTTTTCAACGAGGAGTTCCTACAGAGTGGACTCCAGAGCTCATAATGTAGCTCAAAGCAATAGAAAGCCCATTGAAATGTGCAGTTGACTTCTGGGTCGATCACATGCTAGAATGCTTTGTAACAGAATTTGCTGTAGACACACTCAAATCCTATAGCTAAGCAGAAGCATACTTTTTCGATGGATTCCAAGGTAAGTACCTAAACAATCTCAGTCTATACATTAAGATGTTGTTAGCTGAGAAAGGTGTTTTAAGAATGCAGTAATATTTTCAAGTCTGTCATGGTAAACAATATACATAGTGATTCTAATGAAGACACCCATAATCTTAGAAGTGGGAAGAGATATAAATTTAATAAGAATATTGGAGGCATTGGACTCCACATAGATACTGAGATTCCTTGTGACCTTAAAAATGAAGCCGTGCCATCGTTCACCCCTAAGAATCCACCGGTTGCAGAGACCATGCCTCCCTTATCTCAGAGCCCATCCATTACACAGCCCACCCCGCAGGATACTCAACCGAGTACATCCACTCTGATACTCCCAATTACTTTTACTGCCCAGACCCCATCACAACAGCCGTGGACAAATCCGGGTGCTCCTACTAATAGGACAATGGCAAACACTGATATGAAGCTACCGATATTTAAAGGAACTGGTCTAGAAGACCCTGACCAACATTGGTTTCTTTGCAAATCCATATGGAGCGTAAGACAAATCCAGGATGATGCTGTGAAGAGATCCCAGCTCATTACCACTCTTAGAGACAGAGCTTTACATTGGTTGATGAAGTACTCTCAGACACAGCCAAGAACCCTCGTAGAAATTAAAGCTGTGCTTCTGGCAGAGTTTAAGAAACCCAAATTTGAATCTCAGTGTATAACCGAGTTGAAAGAAATAAAGTAGAGACCGACTAAAACGGTCTGGGAGTTTGATCAGAAGTTCAAGACCTTATTGGACCAAGTGAGCTTTGTTATAGCTCTAGAAAAACAAAAGGAAAGGTTTATTGCTGCATTGTTGCCCCACATTAGATTACCATTGATGGAGTAGAAGGTAGCATCACAGGCAGAGGCCTTGGAGATCACAATGAATCTAGAGGCTTCACCGATTAGGGAGACTAGTTCTGGGATGTCTCAGATCCAGAACCAGTTGACCACCTTGACACTAGAACTGCAAAGCATGAAGAATGGCAAAGAAAAAATGTATGAACCTAGGCATGAGGTCTGGTGTACAAGTTGTAAAGGAGAAGCCCATGAATGCGAGCATTGCCCTTTATTCCGTGACTATCTTAACAATGGTATGCCCAACCCAATAAATCAGAATCAGGCCCCATGGTGTGAAATTTGTAGAACTACAAGACATGGACATGAAGACTGCTATCTCATACAGAAATATGTGAAAACACCCAAAAATTTATACTACACTTTCTGTAAATCAGTTGGACATGATGAATCCAACTGCTGTGCATATGAGCTAATGAATGAAAGAAAACGAGATATGGACGTAATGAGAGGCACTGGCTTGTACCACGTACAAGAAGAAAACCAGCCCAAACAAGAAAAAACACAATATGATCAAGGAGGATACAGAGGCTGTGGTGGTGGATACCGTGACAGAGGAAGAAATGCTAGCCCAGCGCAGGGAAGAGGCCGCAGCCAGGTCATTTGTTATAATTGTGGCTAGCCAGGTCACGTGTCTAGAGATTGTGTTAACCTATGCACTACATGCAACTACTGTAAATCATTTGAGCATGTTATTAAAGATTTTCCAGTGCTAGAGGTGGAAATGCAGAAAAGAAGATGGATGGAGGCACCAACTTCAAACATCCAGTGGATCGCAATAGAGAATAGACCAGTGGACCCGAGCATCAATGTGGTCACGCACAGTGGCGCTAAGACAGGCTGCGATGGGGGAGCATAAGCTTCAATGTTAGGGGAGGCTCACACAAAGCAGACCCCTCTTGAGACAGTATGGATAAGGAAAGCTCCGGGAAAAACACCGGCTCTCGACCTACGAAAGAACAAGGAGGTCTCTATTGACGAGTGGTATACCTTCGGAGAATTGGAAACTAAGTCAACGAGGATCCCGTTGCATAGTGAAAAACCACATGTTGAAGACATGCCAGTTGCTTATGACGAAACAAGTACCACAATGGATGTCGGCACTTCCGTTGCGCAGTTCCTGCGAAGGTGCATGAAGCTACTAAAAAGTGAAAATGCCATAGCAGAGCTACAAAAGCTCATAAACCAATATGAACGATAGACAGGAACATAAAATTTTGACAGCGCCATACATCAAATAAGGAAGCATAAAAGAACAGGCTGAGAAATGAGGCTTACCACGCAGATAGGAGATTTTGAAATGGATGAAGTCATCCTTGATCTGGGATCTGAAGTGAATGTCTAGACTAAGTAGACATGGAAGCAGATGGGTCGACCAAACTTGTTATGGTTAATTATCCAATTAAGAATGGCTAACCAAGAGAAAGTCATACCTTTTGGCCGGTTAGCTGATGTGGTGGTTGACATCGATGGTGTCCAGAGTCATGCAGACTTTGAAGTTATGGAGATTGTGGACAATAGTCAGCCTTTTCCTACACTGTTAGGAATTGACTGGGCCATGGATAACCTGGCTATCATAAACCTAAAGAGAAAGAAGATGATATTTGAAGGAAAGCATCTTCGGGTCATCGCACCATTGGATCCTACAGATGGGGACAGATACAGTGAGCCGATTCAGGAGGAATCCAAGGCTCAAGACTTGGACAGAGTATACCAGATCACCACGAACCAAGAAGATTACATTATTCCAACTGCGGATGGTACACTCAGCTGGAGATATGACAGCTCTTGTGTCTTTGACTCAGAGACAGGACTGGAAAATTGGCAAAGCCGCATGCATGAAGTATCAGCGAGAATGTGCACGTAGGTTACGAAATCACCTCGCTGGATCGGAAAGGAGGTAAGTCCTATTCCCATATATGATGGTTCTACTAACGTTTACACTTTCATCCAAGAATATACTGCAGCTATTGTAGATGAGCATAGATTACCATCATTGGACATGGCACTGTGCGACACACCCGCCAGATGGTGGGCTGCACACAAGCAAACATTGACTACTTGGGATCAATGCAGGATTAAGATGCAAATTCGGTTTGCTAATAGGGTTACTTTACCTTTTGAAAAGTTTAAAGGACAGACAGATCCTATCCATCATATTGAAGTCTGTTCACAGGCATGGGTGGAATGGCCACAAACAGAATGGGCGCATCTATTTGTACATACATTGGATGATCACATTCCAAAGAAATGGTACCTAGACCTGGAGTTGCGCAAGGAAACCACTAATTGGGATATGTTGACTGCGAACTTCCAGAAGGACTTCATCTTTGACGATGACAACCCTATGATCCATGACGCGTTGCAGATAACTAAGGAACACATATTCAAGGAAGATTGTCCTCACGAAAATATAACATTGGAAGAATTCTTCGGGGCAGATGGAATTCCTACGAACCTACAATCAGAAGTGAAGGAACACGGAAAACATCCCATCGAGTGTTATAACCTAGCTGAAGTACCCGATGATAGACAGAAAGATGATGAGGACGATCCGCGCAACATAAACATACAAGAATCGGAGGGTGCCCATGATGTAGAAGGACCTCCATTAGAAATCCAGACATGAGTGGACCAGTAAAGATGCAGAAGGTGAACATTGGCACAAGCGAAAAGCCAAAGTTTGCATCAATTGGAGACTATTGGGATGATTAGACTGTTGCAGAGATCACAGACACCTTACATGAGTATCAGAATTTGTTCCCGATGAAATTCACAGAAATGAAAGGCATTCTGGGAGACCTAGGGGTCATGAAAATACCTTTGAAGCTAGGCGCCAAGCCTATGAAGAAGAGGCCATACAGACTAAACCCGCAGTACACAGAAAGAGTCCACGCAGAGCTAGATGGGATGCTCGAAGCAGGAATCATTAAACCTGTTGAAGAATCTAAATAGATTAGCCCCATGGTCGTTCAAGACAAGAAAACAAAAAGTGAGATCAGGATTTGTGTGGATCTTAGAAAACTAAATGTTGCTTCCATGCACGACCCATTCCCTACTCCTTTCACGGATGAAGTACTTGATAATGTTGGAGGGAATGAGGCCTACTCTTTTACTAATGGTTTCTCCGGGTATCATTAGATTAGGATTGATCCCGCAGATAGGCATAAGATGAATTTTGCTACAGAATGGGGGTCGTTCCAGTACACAGTAATGCCTTTTGGTCTAAAGAACACACCTGCCATATTTTCCAGGGTTGTTGTCGCAGCCTTTAAAGATTTTATGCACAAGTTTTTGGAATCCTATTTTGATGATTGGACTGTGTTTGGACTATTGAAGAACCACTATGCGAATCTCAGAATGATGCTTGAGAAGTGTAGACAGCATTAGATCTCCTTAAATCTGAAGAAGTGTATTTTCTGTGTTCCTTATGGGATTCTACTTGGCCACATTGTCTGTAAGCAAGGATTGATGGTGGATCCTGCGAAGATTGCAATTATTGTAAATTTACCAACACCAAATTCATTCAAGATGTTGCGCTCTACCTTAGGCCATACCGGATATTATAGGAAATTCATAAAGGGTTACACACAGATAACCGCAGCAATGGAGAAGTTGCTAAAGAAAGACACGTCGTTCATTTGGAACGCAGAGTGCGAGTAGGGTTTTGATACAATAAAGGAGAAGATGGTTACTGCGCCGACCCTAGTCTTCCCAGACTGGGCGAAGCCATTCCATGTACATGTTGATGCATCATGCATTTCCCTGGGAGTCATATTAGCTCAGCCAGGAGAAGGAGGTATTGACCACCCCATCGTATTTTCAAGCAGGAAGCTCTCAACAACGGAAAAAAATTACACTACCACTGAGAGGGAAGGTCGTGCAATGGTATATGCACTACAAAAATTCAAACACTACTTGTTTGGTGTGCACTTCCTCATGTTTAGTTACCATTCCTCTTTGAAATACTTGGTCAATAAGCCAGTGTTAGGGGGGCACATATGCAGATGGTTGTTGCTATTCCAGGAATATGATTTTGAGATTGTTGCTAAACCAGGCAGGCTGAACTTGGGACTTGATCACCTCTCTAGGATTGAGTCAGGAGAAGAGCCGACAAACATTGGAGACGGTCTTCCTAATGCACAGTTATTTGCTATACAAGTTGCTGATGATTATTATCAGGATATTATTGATTTCTTAACAACAGGATTAGCACCTCAGAACTTTTCCATCTAGCAGAAGAAGCAACTGGTAGTGCATGTCGCAGACTTCACTATTATTGCAGGTTATCTATACAAACTTGGACTGGATGAAGTCATGTGTAGATATGTACTAGACCATTAGAAACCATTCATCTTAGCAGATGCACATTCAGGGATCGCAGGAGGCCACTATGTAGGAAGGGCTACCACGTAGAAGATACTATGCGTAGGGCTATGGTGGCCTACAATCCACAAAGACTCCAAAGAATACTGTCGGAACTACGATGTCTATCAGAGGACAGGAAAACATTCGCACAGAGATGAAATGCCGCTAAATCCATAGTTGACCTTATAGGCATTTGAAAAGTGGTCCATTGATTTCGTGGGTCCCATAAGCCCACCAGGGAAAAGAACTGGTGTGAGGTACATCATTACTGCTAGTGACTACCTCACCAGATGGGCGGAAGCAAAACCAGTAATGGACTGCAGCACCAGTACTGCTATGCCATTCGTTTTTGAAAATATACTTTCACGATTTTGATGCCTAAAGATTTTGATGAGCGATCAAGGCACTCAATTTTTGAACAGAACTATCGAAGCTATCATAGAGGAATTCTACATCCATCATCAGCGTAGTACCCCATATCATCCACAAGCAAATGCCACTGTTGAGGCTTTCAATAAAATACTTGAGAATGCGCTCACTAAGATTTGCAATGTGAATAGAGATGACTGGGATCTGCACATCTCACCTGTGTTATGGGCATACAGGACCAGTTGCAAGAAATTGACAGGACACACACCTTTTCGGCTGGCTTATGGATAGGATGCTATAATGCCAATGGAGTATATTGTCCCCAGCTTGAGAATCGCTGCATTTACAAGGATGGCAGATCGCGCAACGCTAGAAGAAATATTGCTACACTTGGTTGGATTGGAGGAAGATCGCTTCATCGCAGGATTGCACCAACAAGTGCAAAAAGACTGCGAGAAAGAATGGCATGATCGCCATATAAAGAACAAGTCCTTTCAGGTAGGTGACCTAGTCCTCTTGTATGATAGCAAATTCATGAAGTTTCCTGGTAAATTTAAGATGCATTGGTTGGTCCATATACTGTGATACATGTTACTAACATTGGCGCAGCCCAGTTAGCCACCTTAGCTGGCGATACTTTACCAAGTTTGATAAATGGGAGTAGACTAAAGTTGTACCACGATAGTCCTGCTTCGCAGAATCCTAAGTGATAAACAGAGGGAGAAATTTCTAAGTGTCAAGTACAGTTGAAATTGGACATTGGAAATGAAAAGGAGTCTGTAAATGTACGATAAGTAGGACAATATATGTCTCATGTAGCATTGCTGAAGCTGCACACAAAAAAAAGAAAGAAAGAAAGAAAGAAAGAAAGAAAGAAAGAAAGAAAAGAAAAAGGGAGCCACGCAGTTGAAACATCGACACTGTGAAGTAACTATGCAGGATCATAGATGGCCTACCATGTAGCTCTCACAAAAATAGCCATTACACTAGCCGTGAGAAAAATAGTTGTTATATGACCGTTGCCAACAACCGCTTGAGCATTTAATGCAAAGATAGTCGTCCTGAACAAGCTGACGAAGAAAGGGACTGAAGGATCTACTCAATTTGGCCAATGGACACCACATTTAATGCTCATCTAGCCGTTGGAAGGCGTGGGAGGACTCACTTGTGCCTATAAGTAATGTCGCATAAGGACTTGTGGGCATTGCCAAACAGTTAGAATTTTCATGCGCTCACTCCTGTGTTAGCAATAACATATTTGAAACATTTACCTACTCTCGCCCCTGAATGTCCGAGTGGTAGTACATAGAAGAAGAGCTTACAATCCAAGAAGTGGTCAAAGTCTTTCAAGATGGAGGGATTGAAAGGTTAATGAAAACCCTTGCCAAGAGGTTACATTGGAACCAGGTCAGGCATCTCGAAGGTCACCTAGACACAACCCAGACATGGCAGATAGGGGGAAAGATATAGTCGGGCGAGGAACAAAGAACCCGAGACCAATTTTGGCAGGGCCACAGTCACCGGTATTTCAGAAGGTGATACCTTTAAAGCTTACACCAGAGTTCATATCACCACGGGCGCTGGATGCCCTAGTCTATAAACTGGTCAAAAATGCCCACTATGAAATCCCCTTGTCGCCAATCTCGAAGCATGTAGACGTTGCCCAGAACTTGCTAGGAAAGACCCCAAAGTGTAAGTGGGAAGACTATGACCTCCTGGGAGTGCAGAAGGAAGAACCCCATGATCCCAAGTTCCCACACTTCCAGCTTGACCAGTACATGTGCTAGAAGAAAGATGCTAAAGGAATACTTAACTTGGTCACTGAAAGCTGGCTGACACCAGTAGTCCATTCAGGATTGCTGAACTTGCTGAGATTACCCCATTTTGATCGTTCAGTAGAAGTCAATGTGGTGGTTCACACTTTGATGGTGAGAATCCATCAGGGATACCTATGGCTAGACAGAAATGTTGATTTGAACATCGAATTAATCCACCGTGTCATAGGACTAAGCAAGTGCGGCAAGAACCCCAAGCAGTTATTCTAAGGGAAGAGTAAGGAAAAAGAAGCTGTCGGGAAGATGAAGAGAAGCCAAGCATTGGTGAAAGGAAAAAGAGGTTTTCTAACAGAAGAAATCGAAGATAGAGCAACAAAGTTTGTTACACAGTTGCTGGCCGAAAAAATCCTAAGAACAGCCAGGCCTCTGGAGGTTCCTGCTGGCGTAGTACTACTCAGTGTCACGGTGGATGAAGGAACCAAGTTCAATTGGTGTTAGTACCTTCTTAATGAGTTCCTGGAAGAACTCAATGACACCCAGGTGAATGGAGGTCACTTCCACTTCACATGGTTGATTATCCTAATCGCCTTTGTCGGATGGAAGGAGCCCAAAGACTATGTCGGCGTAATTGCAGACACCAATGATCCCAGAGGAGTTCGATATGCCAACCTTTGGGGAAATTTTAACGTGGAGCGACAACACACAATAGCTGAATTCTTCTACTAGTATTACACCCAGCTACATGAGGAAATCATGCATACATTGCGCATTACAAAATAGGTAACGTCAAAATACATTCACATTGTCGATTTTCATGTGGACATGCATTCTATTTTTATTTCACCCAAAGCAAAGACGAAGAAGCCAGAATGGTATCCGGGTAATTACCATATGTATGAGGAAGACATCGACATCCTCATGAGGGACTGGCTGACTGAGTTCCATGTCGAGGTTATGGATGTTGCAACCGATTCAGAAGAAGATGAACCAATTCCGCGACCATGCCCAATCCTTGAGGAAAAAGGAAAAAGGAAAGAACTTGAAATCTCGCCAAATCCAAAGGCACGGAAGAATATGAAAGCAACCAAGGGTCAGTTAGAAACAGTGCTTAATGAGGAAGATTTCAACATGATTGCTGAAAAATTCACAGAACAGATGGAAGAGATGATGACAGACAAAGAGCAAAAGGACAAGGCCATACAGGATGACCTACAAAAGAATTGGATTGCACTGCAAGGACTCATGCAAAATATGGACGATGTCTAGAAAAGGATACCTTTGCCACGTGACATAGAATTTGAAGGGAGGTCAGGAGGAACCTCGCAACAGACACCACCGTAGCTAGCCATAACGCTGCCAGCGAACACTCAGCTTGTTCATCTGGACCCAATGAGCATAACACTGCCAATGTTAGAACAAGTGATTTTGGATACAAAGGGTGTGAAGCAGGTAGAGCTCGACCTGGCCAAGATTCTGTTACCTGGCTTGCACTTTTTGCACCTGCAGGTTGTAGACGAAATGCATGAAAGGACCATTGATTCGATGAAGTCCCAAGCTGAGCTGCAAGTCACAAATAGGTAGCTCGAGGAGTATAGCTCATGCAAAGATATGCAACTACACGATGAACAGGACCGTCGGCTGCGATTGGAAGCCACTATCACTTCTGTCGTAGATGACATTGAATATTTGGAACCCCAGAGCGATCCTGCGGACACCATTCTGAGAATGGGAGATATGGTGAAATATTTGAAGATAGAAATACAGGACAAGGAGATTCTTCATGAGGCTGATATTACCGCCCTGAAGGCAAAAATCAATCCGTAGATACCATTAACTGAGTAGGAGTTAAGGGAGCAAGCAATAAAGGCTATAGCGCAGAATATTGCAATGGACGTGGATAACTGCCAATATTTATTGACTACAGCGTTGAAGGAATTCACTTCCCCCTAAGAGGACCCAGGGCTACTGCAAGTAAAGATCGCAGTCAAATAAAGGCAGGACGCACTGGAGAAGCTGGATATAGAAGCCAAGGCCTTGCGAGCCAGAGACAGGCTTCCGAAATATAGGGAAATATCCAACTTGAAAAAAAAGGTAGAAGCATTAAGGGAGAAAGAGACTGCGATGGACGATCAGTCCCAGCCACTACTACAGGATGCCATTGCAATATCGCAGCAGATTGAAGACAAACTCAAGGACCTGCGCGATAACCAAGAGCATGTTGAAGGACATATTGGAGAATAAATAACTACAGAGATGCTCAACACAGTCAGGCAAGTCGAGCATGGTACAAAGGAAACAATGGAGTAGCTGGTCGGCACATTCAATGAATTTGCGGAAAAGCTAGCTCCGCAAGTCGTGGAGCAAATCAAAAAGGCCGAAGTTGAAGGTGGCTCAGGGATGATCCACATGTAAGTGTTAGGGGCATGTTGGGCCTGGCCCAAGTTGGGGAAAATTTTGATAACAGAAGGAGTTTTAGCTGTGGAGCTGAGCGCAGCTCAACAAAAATACAATTTTTTGCAAGTGTTGGGGATGCTGCAAAGTTGCACGTAACAACCAAATTTTGGCAGTACATAGAAGGGTGCTGCAAAGATCATTACTGCGAGGAAGCAGTGCTGCGAAGTGACCAGTCCACGTGGAGCTGGTAAAGTAGAGTGTTGGACGGAGGACAGGCACGGGTACCAGTTAGACTGTCGGTGGTCTAGTTTTGGCAAAGATGCTCCAGCGAGGCCGAGCGGTGGCCATGAGAAAATCAAGAAGGAGGCCAGGTGTATGAGGTCGTTAGAGGAAGAACGACTTGATGAAAGTGACTGGGAGCTGAGCCAGCTGTACGAAGCCATTAGAGGAAGAGTGGCTCGATGAAAGTGACCTGTTGGCATGCGCACAACAGGAAGGCCGATAGCGACAGGACGATGGCGTGGAGGACTGCCATGATGGAGCACTTGCTACCAGAGGCCAGCAGTCCGGTTTAGAGAAACCATAGCAGTTCAGTAAACCCTAATGGTTTCGTCCTTTAGCATTGTAAAGACATGACCTATGGCCATGATCTATAAAAGAAGGCATTTTTGTATGGGAAAGTGTTAGAAGTTTAGTACTGAGCGTTGTAAAATATTTTCTGAGTAAAGATATTGTAAAGGCTCTGCAGCTGAGTGTGCAGAGATCTATCTGAGAGAGAAGAGAGTCTGCAACTGAGTGCACAGACTAAGAATTGTTGTGCCCTTCCCAAAACATATATATAATAACAGTTCTTGTGGACGTAGCTTCCAACCCGGGGGAGTGAACCACGTTAAATACTGTGCAGTGTGATTGCGTTGTGCATTGTGCATTTATCAGCTTCCTGTGAATGAATGTCTGAATTTTCCCTTGCATACTGTTATGATAGGACTTTTATATGTATTTGCCATCAGGAGAATATGGAAATAATATGTTAAGTTCTGCATGAATAGATGAATGGTGAATGTTTGGCCTCTACTTATGAAGCAGTAATGAATCAGTTATTTAGTTAAGTGTTAGATATTGTTTAAGCACTTTCACACTACGCAGTAGGAAGAATGCATGGTAGTTGGACCATTTTCAAGGCACATGTTTGAGCAATGAACACCCCAAGTGAATGAATGAATGATTGAGTGTTAATAACTTTAGTACACTAGTTAACTGCAAGTATTTCAAGTCATAGTGTGAACTGCATCGGCCGCAGTCACAAAGAAATTCCGTGGAAGTAGAAGTTAGAGGTGCAGACCGCGATGTCGTCAGTCACCGCGCAGTCTTTCCCCGTAGCACACGTCCCGTGTCACGTTGCATAGTACGTCAGACTAAACAACTCATCACCTACTATGGAAACTTTATTCTATAGTACCGTATAGATACACCTCGGGTGAGACCTCAACCTACCCACAAGTTGTTGCCGAAAGGGCCGGTGTGAAGGGGTTTTGTTGGTCAAGGGGAAACTGCGAAGAACCAAGGCCTTTATTGAAAACCCTCTGGGTCAGCATATGATAAGCCAACAGTGGATGACATGCTTGTTGCAGTCTCTAACATGCAAGATATAAATGTACTCAAAAGGAAGCTAGCTAATTCATTTGCGATGAAGGATGTGGGTGCTGCAAAGCAAATCCTTGGTATGAGAATAACAAGAGACATGAAAAATCGCAAATTGACATTGTCTCAGGGTGAGTACATACAAAAGGTGTTGGAAAGTTTCAGAATGCAAAATGAAAAACCAATTAGTACACCTTTGGCCATCCATTTCAATCTAAGTAAGGAAATGTGTCCCAAGACACAGGAAGAGATAGATTACATGTCCAAGATTCCCTATCAATCAACAGTTGGCAGCTTGATATATGCCATGGTGTGCACAAGACCAGATATTGCACAAGTAGTAGGAGTTGTGAGCAGATATATGAAAAATTGTTAGGAACCCGTGTCAACCCTTCTCTTTACTATGTTAGTATATTGTTGCTGGATGCATATGCTTTGTAAGTCGTCCCATAGTATTTGTTGATCCATAGTTTATATTAGCCCATAGTATTGACCCATAGTATTGGACGCATATGCTTTGTAAGTCATCCCGTAGTATTATATGTCCCATGGTTTTGACCCATAGTATTGGGCATAGACTTAGTATATAAGTGTGTGTTGAGGTCATTGAAGGCACCGTGAAGTTAATTGTATTGAGCTTGCTAAAAGGAGGTTGCCCCCTCGAAGTGGCTTGTGATCAATATAAAAGTGATTCTGAGTTCTGTTATTTCTGATATCTTGTGTATTTGCATTAATTAATTATTGCAGGTTCATCACATCAGGTATCGGAGCACTTTCTTGGGCTTACTTGGTGAAATTTCTGCCAAATTTTTTTTCACATCTGTTGCACGTTCGAATTTGGGAATGATCCCTATCCACTTAACTGTGGGAAGTACTTGGGAATAAGCCATAAAACTCATTGTGAGGAGTACCACAGGAACCCCAAAGTAGCTGGCCCATTGAGAGGACCTGCCAGCGAAAAGGGCAATGACCCCTACCTGATTGACTAGTTCCCACCCGTGAGGTAAATCAAGAGATGTCGTTTGTGGCAAAGCGGTTATCAGTTTTACCTGAGCCGTGGAGTGAGGGGTATTGCCCCAATATGAAAGCCGTCAGACAGCATTGGTGGCCGAGTGAAACTCCTGAACTATTAGGAAGCCATACATACCTGGGGTCCATATCTATTTTCAGCTAAACTGTTGTCGATCATTGCTGCGACCTTTCAGATCTAGCTGTTCAGATCCATTTTGAAAGCCGTTCTAGATCCATCCATTTTCAATCCATTCGACACCATTTCAGATCCCTCTATTTCCACTCACTTTCGGGACGTTGCAAATCTATCTGTTTCAAATCCCTTCTGAGTCGTAGCTGCTCCATACTAGGAAAAAAACAAAACAAACAAACAGTTTTTTCTCCATAACTCCTTTGTTTTCACTCTGTTTCCCTTGAAACTTCCTGGGAACCCCTGTAATCCCATTCTTCATATTTCATTCCTGAGGACCCTATCGCCAATTCCACTTCCCAAAGCCTGAAATCCCACATTTGTCTATTTTTAGGGTTTTCCATAACTTCCTCCGATTTCACCCAATCACCTTCAAATTTTACCACAGAGTTCCTTTCCTAATTCTACTTCTTTGTCCCTCTCTGCCAAATTTTCTCATTCTTTCACCCCTCTTCTGAAATCCCCATTTTTTGCTTCTCTGTCCATCAGAAAGTGTCCAAAACCTAGTCATACCCTAATTACCCATCCGAGTTTTTCCCAAATCCAAATCTTCCTTTACTAAATAAGCTTTTGTTTGTGTTTTTCTATCCATTCCCCCCCCCCCAAAAAAAAAAACTCTTGGTTGTGGTTGTCACCCGTGTAGGAGAAAACACCATGGAGGAAGCACTTGCAGCCATCCAAACCAAACTCCAAGATATGGATGAAAAATTTCTCAGCCTCCATCTTCAGCATTCATCCATGAACAATAAATGACAGCCAGAATCTTTTGTAGCCACTAGGTTCTCCTCTTCCAGCAATTTTCGTGGGTTGAAGCCTGATTTTCCTCGCTTCAATGGTACTGATCTGACTAGATGGATATACCGAGTAGAACAATATTTCAGTCTGCATAATACTTTTGATGTCCATAAACTTCCACTTGCATCCTTTCATTTGGGACAAGAAGCCCTTCAATGGTACCGTTGGTACATCAAAGCTCATCCCGAACTAAACTGGACAGATTTTTGCCAACTCCTTTTGCCATGATTTGATCCTAGTGCTTTTGATGACTTCACAGGAGCACTCACTAAACTTCACCAAATTGGCACAGTGAGAGAGTATCAGACAGAATTTGAGAAACTGGCCAATCACACAGAAGGATTGTCTGATGAATTCTACAGGAGTTGTTTTATCAGTGGTCTCAAGGATGAAATCCGCTCAGAGGTCAAAATGTTTTGTCCCAACACAATGATGAAAGTCCTAGGGTTGACTAAGTTGGCAGAGGACAAGATCGCAGCTCAACAATGCTCCAAACCCACCTTTGTTCCCTTCAAAAATATGGGTTCCCAACGACCTCCCATCATGCCTGCTCCTCAACCAACTCCTATCAACCATTTGTCTGAAACAGAGATGCAAGCACACCGAGAAAAGGGCTTTGTTATAATTGTGATGAGAAATTCACTCGGGGACATAGATGTGTTCAACAAAATCTCTATCTCTTGGCTGTGGATTCTCCTCTTGCCTCAAAACTTGATGAAGAAGCTCCAGATACAGTAGATGATCAGGTCGACATTCAACACCCGCCTATTGACACCCCATCTCAGGACGACCCACTCGAGATCTCTCTCCATGCTGTAACTGGTGTCACCACCCCACAAACAATGTGAGTCAGGGGATACTTCAAGAAGCTCCCTCTTATGATGCTCATTGATTCTAGTAGCACTCATAACTTCATTTACCCTCGGATTGCCAAACAAGCTGATTGTTTTGTCCTTCCTTGCTTCAACTTTGAAGTCCTGGTTGCCAATGGGGGCACCTTACCTTGCAAGGGGAAGTGTCACAATGTGCGTATCTCTATGGAATATTATAACCTGCGCTCTGACATGTTTTCCTTGTCCTTAGGTAGATATGATGTGGTTTTGGGTGTTCAATGGTTACACACACTTGGCCCCATCTTATGGGATTTTGCAGAACTTTGGATGCAGTTCTCAGTCAATGGGGCACAACACAAATTAATTGGCTTACAACCAGGGTCTCTCTGCATCATCAGTTCACATCACCTAGAAAAAATCCTTAACAAGAATTCACATGGTTTCATCGCTCAGCTCCATTCCATTCAGATGCACCCATCAACGGTCTCCACTACTTCCTTGGATAGATATGCAGGTGCCTTTGCTAAACCAATGAGCTTGCTTCCTTCAAGAGACCTTTCCGATAAGAATTTAGTCGCATCTACCTCTCAGCAGGAACTGATGGCTATTTTGCATGCAGTACAGAAGTGGCAGCCATACCTATTAGGGAATTATTTCTGCATCAAGACGGATCTCCAGAGTTTGGAAAATTTTCTGGAACAATGGGTCTCCTACCCAACACACCTGAAATGGGTTATCCAACTCAGGGGTTATCCCTATGTGATCACTTACAAGAAGGGTAAGGACAATATGGTGGTAGATGATCCTTCTCACACAATTGATGACCCAGTTTCTCTTACAGCTCTTTCTCTGCTTGTTCCAAATTGGTTGCAATATGTTGAACAGGGCTATCTCTTCTATGTACTCCATGCTTCTTCATCAGCAGGGCACTCTAGGTTCTTCAAAATGTATGACTGAGAACATCGTAACTTCTTTTGGCAGGGACTGAAACTGACAATTCAATAGATGGTGGCTGACTGTGATACTTTCCAGGTCAACAAGGGTGAAACGACACTCCTTTCAGGATTGCTCAAACCCTTTCCCATCCCTACACAGCTTTGGCCAACTATTTCTATGGATTTCCTAGCAGCGCTCTGGTGGTACAATACCACATCTCAAAGGACACCATATGAAGCAGTCTATGGATAGACATTGCCATTTCTTCTTCCATACACCCTTAGTAGCTCCCCAGTTCAAGAAATTGACTCGGTTCTTCGCAACTGCGATCAGATGTTGGTTGTGCAGCCAGATCTTCTAGTCTCATAGATGATATTGTATCAGTCGTGTTTGTACCCCATTTTTATATGATATGTAGGTGAACTGTATAGTCACCCCAGCGGGGGGGTGTGGGGGGGCATCGCCCCCCCACGGGGTTCTAGGGGGCACCATCCCCCCTGGCTGGGGGGTCCAGGGGCAGCGCCCCCGAGAAATGGGGGTTCAAGGGAAATGCCCCCGAAGAAAATTTTTGGGGCTGTTTTCACTAGTTATTTTGCGGGCCCATGGTTTTTGGGTATCCCGTGGTATTTTCCCATTGCATTTCCCTTATAAAATAAAGACATTGTAATACGACTAGGGATGATGATGTATTAGGTTTTATGCATTGTAAAGATCTCTGAGATCAAGAGAGAGACTGTGAAACATAGAAGAGGAAGTGCAGTGGTTGTGCTATAGGTTGGATCCCTTCACCTTGCTAGACGGTAATAATAATAAGGACTGGAAAATTTAGTGTGGACGTAGCCCAAGTTGGGTGAACCACGATATATCTGTGTCTCTCTTGTAATGTGTATGTGTGATTATATTTGCATTTTTGTTTATTGTTATTGCTCTACGATCCTGTTTTTCTAACAATTGGTATCAGAGCCAAAGGTCTATTTGGCAGTTAAACCCGCAGGAAGCTATGGTTTCTGGTTCGAGTGGGAGCAATGGCAGAAGAAGGAAAGTTTAAGGTCGAGAAGTTTAATGGCCAAAACTTCGGGTTATGGAAGATGCAAATGGAGGACTATTTTTACCAGAAGGATCTATTCCTGTCGTTAGGAGGAAAAGAAAAGCAGCCGACGGCTATGAATGACGAAGAATGGGATATTCTTGACAAAAAGGCTCTGGGAATAATACGGTTGAGCCTAGCTTCGTCGGTGGCTTTCAATATCTCAAAAGAAATGACAACAGAGGGTTTGATGAGTGTGTTAATATCCTAGTGGGCGGCCTTCACTAACATCTCGAGGTTTTGGTGTAATGGTTCATATCATTTGGTATCAGAGCCTCCACCCAAATTCGAGTCACAAAGCGGGTGGCAACGTCGGCATTGCAGTGTTCACTCGAGGCTCATACGGCTCAAAGGGGACACCACCATATGGGCGCACATCCAGCCCAGAGTCTAGACTGCAAAGCGTGGTGGGATGTTAAGATCCTAGTGGGTGGCCTTCACTAACATCTCGAGGTTTTGGTGTAATGGTTCGTATCAGAGCGCATTGGGTAAGCTATATGAAAAACCCTTAGCCTCCAACAAGGTATTTCTAATAAAGCATTTATTTAATATGAAGATGTCTGAAGGTGGATCTATTACTGATCATTTAAATCAGTTTAATACGGTTACAAATCAGTTAAGTTCTGTAAGTGTGAACTTTGATGATGAGGTTAGGGCTCTTCTAATCTTGTGTTCATTGCCAGAAAGCTGGAATAGCTTGGTCATGGCTGTAAGTAACTCGATCTCTGGTTCAAACACCTTGAAATTTGATGATGTTATTGGTGTTATTCTTAGTGAGGAAATGCAAATAAAAAGCACAGGTGAGACATCAGGTAATGCGTTGACCATGGAGAGCAGGGGAAGACAAAAGGAGAGAGGAAAGAGCCAAGGTAATCATGGAAAGTCTAAAATGGGCAGATCCAAGTCCAGACTGGGAAAGATAGAGTGCTGGAACTGTGGAAAGAAAGGACATCTGAAGAAAGACTGCAAATCTCTAAAGAAGAAAGGAGATGCACAGAAGGAAACTACCCAGGAAGCAAATGTAGCAGGTGATGTGTTACAAGATGCTTTGATTCTTGCATTAGATAATACTAGTGATTATTGGGTAGTAGATTCAGGAGCTTCATGTCATGCTATGCCCCATAGGAAATACTTTCATGAGTATGTTCCTGGCATCTTTGGACATGTTTTATTGGTGAGGATGAGCCATGTAAAATTGTTGGAATGGGTAAGGTATGGATAAAAGTTAAGAATGGAACTGATTGGTTGTTGAAAGAAGCTAGGCATATTCCTGCTATGAAAAGAAATCTGATATCAACAGGGCAATTGGAAGATGGTGGCTGTCTATCTACGTTCAGAGAAAAGTGGTGAAAGATCACTAAAGGATCAATGGTGATAGAAAAAGGAGACAGAGTAGGTATGTTGTATTTATGTCCTCATAATACTGACCATTCTATCTCTTTAGCTTCCATAGGAATAGATACAGCATTGTGGCATCATAGGCTTGGCCACATGAGTGAGAAGGGGATGCAGATTCTCCACTCAAGGAAGTTGCTGCCGGATTTGAAGCAGGTAAGTTTGGAATTCTATGAAAACTGTGTTTATGGAAAACAGAAGAGAGTCAGATTTCTCAGGGTTGGAAAACAGAAGAAGAATGAAAAATTAGAGCTTGTGCATACAGATGTATGGGGACCGGATCAGGTACAATCTCTTGGTGGCTCTCATTATTATGTTACATTTATTGATGATGCAACTAGAAAAACTTGGGTTTATTGCATTAGATAGAAATCTGATGTGTTTGCTACTTTTAAGAAGTGGAAAGCTTTGGTTGAGAATGAGACAAGAAAAAGATTGAAGTGTCTCAGATTTGATAATGGAGGTGAGTACTGCGGCAAGGAGTTTGATAGTTACTGTTCATACCATCAGATTCATAGAGAGAAGACAGTCCTAGGAACACCACAGGAAAATGGTGTGTCAGAAAGGATGAACAGAACGATCATGGAGCGTGCAAGGTGTATGAGACTGCATGCAGGGTTTCCCTTACAGTTTTGGGTGGATGCTATAAATACTGTTGTTTATTTAATAAATAGAGGACCTTCAAGTGCTTTGGATGGTGGTATTCCAGAGGAAGCATGGACAGATAAAAAGGTAAACTACTCATTTCTGAGAACGTTTGGTTGTGAAGCATTTGTCCATATTGATAAAGAAAATAGAACAAAGCTTGAAGCTAAATCAAAGAAATGTACCTTTATTGGATATGGGGTTGATGAATTTGGTTATCATTTATGGGATTATGAAAATAACAAAATCATCAGGAGTAGAGATGTGATATTCAATGAAAAGGTCATGTATAAATATCAGTTGCAGGGAAAGAAACAGGAAAAGGAAAACACAGAGTACATAGTGCTTGATGAAACTAAAGAAAACGAAGTTTCGAAGGTGCCAGAAAATCAAGAGCAGCAGCAAGTACCTGAAACTCCTGCAACTGTAAGAAGATCTACCAGGTTAAGTAGACTCCCTGAACGATACTCTCCTTCAATGTATTATTTATTGATGACTGATTCTAGTGAACCAGAATGTTATGAAGAAGCAATGCAGGTGGAAACTAGAAAGAAGTGGGAGCAAGGCATGAATGAGGAGATGGACTCATTGGTAGGAAACCAGACTAGGGATTTGGTTCAGTTTCCTGCAGGTAAAAGATCATTGCAAAACAAATGGATTTACAGGTTGAAGGAAGAAGAAGGATGTAAGAAGCGGTACAAGGCCAGACTTGTTGTAAAGGGGTTTGCACAGACGAAAGGTATATATTTTGATGGAATAGTTTCTCTTGTTGTTAAGATGACTTCAATTAGGACTATCTTAAGTCTAGTGGTAGTAGAAGATTTGCATCTTGAACAGTTAGATGTAAAAACAGCCTTCCTCCATGGGGATTTGGAGGAAGAAATATATATGCAGCAGCCACAAGGGTATGAGGTCAAAGGTAAGGAGGATCTGGTATGTAGGTTGAAAAAGAGCTTGTATGGCTTGAAGTAAGCTCCAAGGTAGTGGTATCTAAAGTTTGACAGGTTTATGACAGAACAAGGTTATAGTAGATGTCATTCTGACCACTGTGTTTATTTCAAGAAGCTAGACAATGGAAGATATATTATCTTGTTATTGTATGTGGATGACATGCTTGTTGCAGGGTCTGACATGCAGGATATAAATGTACTCAAAAGGAAGCTAGCTAATTCATTTGCGATGAAGGATTTGGGTGCTGCAAAGCAAATCCTTGGTATGAGAATAACGAGAGACAGGAAAAATCGCAAATTGACATTGTCTCAAAGTGAGTACATACAGAAGGTGTTGGAGAGGTTCAGAATGCAGAATGCAAAACCTGTAAGTACACCTTTGGCTAGCCATTTCAGTGTAAGTAAGGTAATGTGTCCCAAGACACAAGAAGAGACAGATTACATGTCCAAGATTCCCTATCAATCAGCAGTTGGTAGATTGATGTATGCCATGGTGTGCACAAGACCAGATATTGCACATGCAGTGGGAGTTGTGAGCAGATATATGAACAATCCAGGTAAAGAACATTGGAAAGTAGTACAGTGGATTCTCAGGTATTTGAGAGGTACTACCACTGAGGCATTATGTTTTGGTGCTTCCGACACTGTTCTATAGGGATATGTTGATGCAGATATGGTAGGTGACAAGGATAGCAGGAGGAGCACCACAGGGTATGTGTTTACTGTAGGTGGAACATCAGTAAGCTGGATTTCGAAACTATAGAAGGTTGTTGCACTTTCAACAACAGAAGCAGAGTATGTTGCCATTACAGAGGCTAGTAAAGAGATGATTTGGTTGCAGAGGTTTATGGAGGAAGTGGGTAAGAAGCAGAAGGATAGCGGATTGTATAGTGACAGCCAGAGTGCCATTCACCTTGAAAAGAACTCAGCATTCCATTCCAAGACTAAACATATACAGCTCAAGTACCATTTCATACGCTCTGTTCTGGAAGATGAACTGTTAAAGCTGGAAAAGATACATACTAGCCAGAATCCTGCAGACATGTTCACAAAGGTAGTGACCAGAGAGAAACTGAGTTTGTGCTCGGTTTCAGTTGGCCTTTTAGCATGAAGGTGAAGAGGAGAAATTTGCCATGTCCAAGTCCAGCAAGTGCAGCAGCGGTGGAGTTGCTGTGATCAGTCTCCAAGTGGGAGATTGTTGGTTATGGAGCCAGATCTTCTAGTCTCATAGATGATATTGTATCAGTTGTGTTTGTACCCCAGTTTTATATGATATGTAGGTGAACTGTACAGTCACCCTAGCCGGGGGGTGTGGGGGGGCATCGCCCCCCCACGGGGTTCCAGGGGGGACCATCCCCCCTGGTTGGGGGGTCAGGGGGCAGCGCCCCTGAAGTAAATTTTTGGGGCTGTTTTTGTCAGCTGTTTTGCGGGCCCATGGTTTTGGGTATCCTGTGGTATTTTCCCATTGTATTTCCCTTATAAAATAAAGACATTGTAATATGGCTAGGGATGATGATGTATTAGTTTTTATGCATTGTAAAGATCTCTGAGATCAGGAGAGAGACTGTGAAATAGAGAAGAGGAAGTGCAGCGGTTGTGCTGTAGGTTGGATCCCTTCACCTTGCTGGATGGTAATAATAATAAGGACTGGCAAATTTAGTGTGGACATAGCCCAAGTTGGGTGAACCACAATATATCTATGTCTCTCTTGTAATGTGTATGTGTGATTATATTTGCATTTCTGTTTATTGTTATTGCTTTGCGATCCTGTTTTTCTAACATCAAATTCTTCTCATTCTACAGGACAATCTTCACATGGCCAAAATTTGCCAGAAACAACAAGCCGATCAGCACCATTCTGAGTGCATTTTCCACGTAGCTGATATGGTTCTTCTTCATCTACAACCTTCCAAGCAATCTTCCCTGACACTCCAAAGGCAACAGTGGCCCGAAATGCAACCCAAGGATGCTACCAAGGAACCACTCCTTCAGATTCTGCAGCAATTTATCCAACCAAAGCTTTGAGGACAAAGCTTTGTCTAAGGGAGAGGGGATGTTAGGAACCCATGTCAACCCTTCTCTTTACTATGTTAGTATATTGTTGTTGGAAGCATATGCCTTGTAAGTCCTCCCATAGTATTTGTTGATCCATAGTTTATATTAGACCATAGTATTGACCCATAGTATTGGACACATATGCTTTGTAGGTCATCCCGTAGTATTAGGCATAGACTTAGTATATAAGTGTGTGTTGAGGTCATTGAAGGCACTATGAAGTTAATTGTATTGATCTTGCTCAAAGGAGGTTGCCCCCTCGAAGTGGCCTGTGATCAATATAAAAGTGATTCTGAGTTCTGTTATTTATGATATCTCATGTGTTTGCATTAATTAATTATTGCAGGTTCATCACAAAAATCCAGGTAAAGAACATTGGAAGGTAGTATAGTGGATTCTCAGGTATTTGAGAGGTACTACCACTCAGGCATTATGTTTTGGAGGTTTAGATACTGTTCTACAGGGATATGTTGATGCAGATATGGAAGGTGATAAGTATAGCAGGAGGAGCACCATAGGGTATGTGTTTACTGTAGGTGGAACAACAATAAGTTGGATTTTGAGACTGCAAAAGGTTGTTGCGCTTTCAACAACGGATGTAGAGTATGTTGTTGTTACAAAGGCTAGTAAAGAAATGATTTGGTTGCAGAGGTTTATGGAGGAAGTGGGTAAGAAGCAGAAGGATAGCAGGTTGTATAGTGACAGCCAGAGTGCCATTCATCTTGCAAAGAACTCAGCATTCCATTCCAGGACTAAACATATACAGCTCAAGTAGCATTTCATATACTCTGTTATGGAGGATGAAGTGTTGAAGCTGGAAAAGATACATACTAGCCAGAATCCTGCAGACATGTTCACAAAGGTAGTGACCAGAGAAAAACTAAGTTCCTGCTTGGTTTCAGTTGGCCTTCAGGCATGAAGGTGAAGAGGAGAAAGTTGCCAAGTCCAAGGTCCAACAAGTACAACAATGGTGGAATTGTTGTGATCAGTCTCCAAGTGGGAGATTATTGGTTGTGGAGTGTTAACACCCAAAATGTGCTCACTAGCTCATTCCCATATCCTCATGACAATTTCTGAGGACTCCGCTGGTTTTCAAACTTTGAATCTTTGATTTAGATCTATACTTTAGTTGTTTTTTCCCTTTAAAGTTGTAGATATGCCATAATAGCTAGCCTCTTCATTGTTGTCCTAGCCATTGGCTTGTTCTTCACCTTAAAACGACCCAAAATTTAAATTTTTGGGTTTGTTTTTCAGCGACGTTTTTCGTTCCTCGCATCGTGGCTTTTGGCCTGACAGTCACGATTCACGTTGCAGCTTTCAGCCTGTTTTCTGTGCTACACATCGCAGCTGCTAGCCTCATTCTCGCGGGGCGCATCGAGTGTTATAACCTAGCTGAAGTACCCGATGAGAGACAGGAAGACGATGAGGACGATCCGCGCAACATAAACATACTAGAATCGGAGGGTGCGCGCGACGTAGAAGGAACTCCATTAGAAATCCAGATATGAGTGGACCAGTAAATATGCAGAAGGTGAACATTGGCACAAGAAAAAAGCCAAAGTTCGCATCAATTGGAGACTATTGGGATGATTAGACTATTGTAGAGATCGCAGACACCCTACATGAGTATCAGAAGCTGTTCCCGACAAAATTCACAGAAATGAAAGGCATTCTGGGAGACCTAGGGGTCATGAAAATACCTTTGAAGCTAAGCGCCAAGCCTATGAAGCAGAGGCCATACAGACTAAACCTGTGGTACACAGAAAGAGTCCGCACAGAGCTAGATAAGATGCTCGAAGTAGGAATCATTGAACTTGTTGAAGAATCCGAATGGATTAGCCCCATGGTCGTTCAAGACAAGAAAACAAAAGGTGAGATCAGGATTTGTGTGGATCTCAGAAAACTGAATGTTGCTTCTATGCATGACCCATTCCCTACTCCTTTCATGGATGAAGTACTTGATAATGTTGGAGGGAATGAGACCTACTCTTTTACTGATGGTTTCTCCGGGTATCATCAGATCAGGGTTGATCCCGTAGACAGGCATAAGATGACTTTCGCTACAGAATGGGGGTCATTCTAGTACACAGTAATGCCTTTTGGTCTAAAGAACGCACCTGCCATCTTTTCCAGAGTTGTTGTTGCAGCCTTTAGAGATTTTAAGCACAAGTTTCTGGAATCCTATTTTGATGATTGGACTATGTTCAGACTATTGAAGAACCATTGCGCGAATCTCAGAATGATGCTTGAGAAGTGTAGACAGCATCAAATCTCCTTAAATCTAAAGAAGTGTATTTTCTGTGTTCCTTATGGGATTCTACTTGGCCACATTGTTTGTAAGCAAGGATTGATGGTGGATCGTGTGAAGATTGCAATTATTGTAAATTTACCAACACCAAATTCAGTCAAGATGTTGCACTCTACCTTAGGCCATACCGGATATTACAGGAAATTCATGAAGAGTTACGCACAGATACCCGTAGCAATGGAGAAGTTGATAAAGAAAGACGCGTCGTTCATTTGGAACACAAAGTGCGAGCAGGGTTTTTATACACTAAAGGAGAAGATGGTTATCGTGGTGATCCTAGTCTTCCCAGACTGGGGGAAGGCATTCCATGTACATGTTTATGCATCATGCATTGCCCTGGGAGTCATATAGGCTCAGCCAGGAGAAGGAGGTATTGACCACCCCATCGCATTTTCAAGCAGGAAGCTCTCAACAGCAGAAAAAAATTACACTACTACTGAGAGGGAAGGTCTTGCGATGGTATATGCACTGCATAAATTCAGACACTACTTGCTTGGTGTGCACTTCCTCATGTTTACTAACCATTCCTCTTTGAAATACTTGGTCAATAAGCCAGTGTTAGGGGGGCTCATATGCAGATGGTTGTTGCTCTTCCAGGAATAAGATTTTGAGATTGTTGTTAAACCAACCAGGTTGAACTTGGGACCTGATCACCTCTCTAGGATTGAGTCAGAAGAAGAGCCGACAAACATTGAAGACAGTTTGCCTAATGCGTAGTTATTTGCTATATAGGTTGCTGATGATTATTATCATGATATTATTGATTCCTGAACATCAGGATTAGAACCTCAGGACTTTTCCATCCAGTAGAAGAAGCAATTGGTAGTGCGCGCCGTAGACTTCACTATTATTGCAGGTCAGCTATGCAAACTCAGACTGGATGAAGTTCTGCGCAGATGCGTACTAGACCATGAGAAACCATTCATCTTAGCATATGCGCATTCAAGGATTGCAGGAAGGGCTACCGCGCAGAAGATACTACATGTAGGGCTATGGTGGCCTACGATCCATAAAGACTCCAAAGAATACTGTCGAAACTACGATGTCTGTCAGAGGACAAGAAAACCTTCATGCAGAGATGAAATGCCGCTAAATCCACAATTTACCTTATAGGCATTTGAAAAGTGGGCCATTGATTTCGTGGTTCCCATAAACACACCAGGGAAAAGAACTGGTACGAGGTACATCATTACTGCTACTGACTACCTCACCAGATGGGCGGAAGCAAAACCAGTAAAGGACTGCAGCACCGGTACTGCTACGCAATTCATTTTTGAAGATATACTTTCATGATTTGGATGCCCGAAGATTTTGATGAGAGATCAAGGCACTCACTTTTTGAACAGAACTATTGAAGCTCTCACAAAGGAATTCTACATCCATCATTAGCGCAGTACCCCATATCATCCACAGGTGAATGGCACTGTTGAGGCTTTCAATAAAATACTTGAGAATGCGCTCACTAAGATATGCAATGTGAATAGAGATGATTGGGATTTGCGCATCTCATTTGTGTTATGGGAATACAGGACTAGCTGAAAGAAATTGACAGGACACACACCTTTTCGGCTGGCTTATGGATAGGAGGCTATAATGCCAATGGAGTATATTGTCCCCAACTTGCGAATCGCTGCATTTATAGGGATGGCAGATCGCACAATGCTAGAAGAAAGATTGCTACACTTGGTTGGATTGGAGGAAGATCGCTTCATCGTAGGATTGCACCAATAAGGAAAAAAAGACCGCGAGAAAACATGGCATGATCGCCATATAAATAACAAGTCCTTTTAGGTAGGTGACCTACTCCTCTTGTATGATAGCAAATTCATGAAGATTCCTGGTAAATTTAAGATGCATTGGCTTGGTCCATATATTGTGATACATGTTACTAACATTGGCGCAGCCTAGTTAGCCACCTTAGCTGGCGATACTTTACCAAGTTTGATAAATGGGAGCAGACTAAAGTTGTACCACGATAGTTCTGCTTCACAGAATCCTTAATGATAAATAGAGGGAGAAATTTCTAAGTGTCAAGTATAGTTGAAATTGGACACTGGAAATGAAAAGGAGTCTATACATGTACGATAAGTAGGACAATGTATGTCCTGCGCAGCACTACTGAAGCTGCATACAAAAAAAGAAAAAAAAGAAAGAAAGAAAGAAAAGAAAAAGGGAGCCACGCAGTTGAAACATCAACACTGCGAAGTAACTGCACAGGATCAGATATGGCCTGCTGTGCAGCTCTCACAAAAATAGTTGTTACACTAGCTGTGAGAAAAATAGTCATTATATGACTGTTGACAACAACTGCTTAAGCATTTAATGCAAAGATAGCCGTTCTAAACAGGCTGGCGAAGAAAGGTACTGAAGGATCTGCGCAATTTGGCCAATGAACACCACATTTAATGCTCATCTAGCCGTTGGAAGGCGTGGGAGGACTTACTTGTGCCTATAAGTAATGTCGCATAAGGACTCGCGGGCGTTACCAAACACTTAGAATTTTCATGCGCTCACTCCTGTGTTAGCAATAACATATCTGAAACATTTTCCTACTCTCACCACAGAATGTCGAAGTGGTAGTACATAGAAGAAGAGCTTACAATCGAAGAAGCGGTCAGAGTCTTTCAAGACGGAGGGATTGAACGGTTAATGAAAACCCCTGCCAAGAAGGTTACATTGGAACCAGGTCAGGCATCTCGAATTTCACCTAGACACAACCCAGACATGTCGGATATGGGGAAAGATATAATTGGGCCATGAACAAAGAACCCCAGACCAATTTCAGCGGTGCCACAGTCACCGGTATTTCAAAAGGTGATACATTTAAAGCTTAAACCAGAGTACGTATCACCATGGGAACTGGATGCCCTAGTCTATAAACTGGTCAAGAATGCCCACTATGAAATCCCCTTGTCTCCAATCTTGAAGAACGTAGACGTTGCCCAGAACTTGCTAGGAAAGATCCCAAAGTGTAAGTGGGAAGACTATGACCTCCTGAGAGTGCATAAGGAAGAACCCCATGATCCCAAGTTCCCACACTTCCAGCCTGACCAGTACATGTGCTGGAAGAAAGATGCTAAAGGAATACTTAACTTGGTCGCGGAAAGCTGGCTGACACTAGTAGTCCAGTTAGGATTGCTGAACCTGCTGAGATTACCCCATTTTGATCGTTCAGTAGAATTCAATGTGGTGGTTTGCACTTTGATGGCGCGAATCCATCAGGGATACCTATGGCTAGACAAAAATGTTGATTTGAACATCGACTTAATCCACCGTGTCACAAGACTAAGAAAGTGCGGCAAGAACCCCAAGTAGTTCTTCTAAGGGGAGAGTAAGGAAAAAGAAGCTGTCACGAAGATGAAGAAAAGCCAAGAATTGGTGAAAGGAAAAAGAGATTTACTGACAGAAGAAATTGAAGATAGAGCAACAAAGTTTGTTACACAGTTGCTGGCCGGAAAAATCCTAACAGCCAAGCCTCCGGAGGTGCCTGCCGGCACAGTACTACTCGGTGTCACGGTGGCTGAAGGAACCGAGTTCCATTGGTGTCAGTACCTTCTCAATGAGTTCCTGGAAGAACTCAATGACACCCAGGTGAATGGAGGTCACTTCCACTTCACATGGTTGATTATCCTGATCGCCTTTGTCAGATGGAAGGAGCCCAAGGACTATGTCGACGTAATTGCAGACACCAATGATCCCAGAGGAGTTCGATATGCCAACCTTTGGGAAAATTTGAACACGGAGTGACAACACGCGATAGATGAAGTCTTCTCCTAGTATTACACCGAGCTATGTGAGGCGATCATGCGTACATCGCGCATTACAAAGCAAGTAATGTCAAAATACATTCGCATTGTCGATTTTCATGTGGACATGTGTTGTATTTTTATTTCACCCAAAGCAAAGATGAAGATGCCGGAATGGTATGTGGGTAGTTACCATATGTATGAGGAAGACATCGACATCCTCATGATGTACTGGCCGACTGAGTTCCTTGTCGAGGTCATGGATGTTGTGACCGATTCAGAAGAAGATGAACCAATTCCGCGGCCATGCCCAATCATTGAGGAAAAAGGAAAAAAGAAAGAACCTGAAATCCCGCCAAAGCCAAAGGTGTGGAAGAAGATGAAAGCAACCAAGGGTCAGTCAGAAACAGTGCTTAAAGAGGAAGATTTTTACATCATTGCTGAAAAAGTCATAGAACAGATGGAAGAGCTGATGACAGACAAAGAGCAAAAGGACAAGGCCATACAAGATGACCGACAAACGAATTGGCTCACACTTCAAGGGCTCATGCAGAAGATGGATGATGTCTAGAAAGCACTACTGTTGCTGCGCGACACAGAATCTGAAGGGAGTTTAGGAGGAACCTCACAGCAGACACCACCGCAGCTAGCCATAACGCTGAAAATGAAGACTTGGCTCGTTCATCTGGACCCAATGACCATAACGTTGCCAATGTCAGAACAAGTGATTCTGGATACAAAGGGTGTCAAGCGAGTAGAGCTCGATCTGGCCAAGATTCCGTTACCTGGCTTGCACTTTTTGCACCTGTAGGTTGTAGATGAAATGCATGAAAGGACCATTGATTCAATGAAGTCCCAAGCTGAGCTGCAAGCCGCAAATAGGCAGCTCAAGGAGTCTAGCTCACGCACATATATGCAACTACATGATGAACAGGACCGTCAGCTGTGATTGGAAGCCACTATCACTTCTGTCACAGATGACATGGAATATTTGGAACCCCGAAGCGATCCTGCGGACATCGTTTTGAGAATGGGAGATATCGTGAAATCTCTGAAGATAGAAATATAGGACAAGGAGATTCTTCATGAGGCTGATATTACCGCCTTGAAGGAAAAAATCAATTCGGAGATACCATTAACTAAGTAGCAGTTAAGGGAGAAAGCAGTAAAGGCCAGGAAGGCCTCTCCCTTAGGAGGTTTGAAGTAGCTAGATTGGTTCCGGAGGCTTGAGTGGAATACCGCAATCCATTCAGTCACCAAAGGATACCTACTTGTTGTTCTCATTGTACCACCCTTGTGGGAGTACGACGGTGATAGAACAAGAGCTGTAGATTCACCCAACCAGATGTGTCATGAACGGGGTATCTTAGTGACCTATCTTCTAGGATTGTCTACGGGATGTTCCTCCCAGTAGGGGGATATCTAGCCTTTGATTCTACAACTCCTATTGTCTGACTTGGATTTCATCACCTTGCAGAGGATATGTCTTGTTGAGTCATAATACTTTTTAGTTAGGTGTTTGCATGCTCCATTACCTCCCTTTGGTCAGTGAGTACACCTTTTTTCTATTTTTAGGAGCCGTTTGCATGTTTGTTTTTTGACCACATTTTTTTATTACTCCTCTTACTATAGCATAGTTGTTATAGTAAGTGTTTTCAGGTTGGTTGTTGGCCTAAGTGCCATTATTTTTTATGCTCCCCTCTTGCACACACGGTTGCATTAGAGCTTTCGATCTTTTACACTCACCACCACCTAGAAGTTTTAATTGACAACTGTCACCATTGATTCCCCGAGACGTTCTCGACGTTTCCAGGGTGAACCCCCACAATACGGTTCACTTGACACCACTCATCATAGATGAAGAGCATTGTCACTCGACTCTACACGTCATCGACGTAGAGCCCCGTCATCTGATTCTGACGCACGTAATTTCACATTTGATTCTGAGGAAGAATCCAAACATCCTACATACACAACACCCACTAGCCCCATGGTTGGTTCGCATTTTGACTCCTTCTTCACAGGGACTGTTGGTGGAACATCCACCACCCCCTCCACCACAATGGCCACTACTACAACAACTCCCTTATGTATTCCTAACATGGTACCCTTACCCAATACAGGATCCACACCTAACCTAGGCATTCCCACAATAGGAACTATACCTACTATCCCTGCTACCACTCAGATCCCAACACCTATTGGACATCTTCCCAACACATATGTAACTCAAGTTGCACTTGGTGGCGCGGGACCCTCCCACACTCCTTTGGGTAGAGGGCACATACCTGCCATAATTAATATCCCCCTAGGGGGCAGTGGCCCAATACATAACACTACCATTAGCACTTATGCCCCCATGACAACATCATACCCCTCCGTCAATTTACCATTTATGGCTAGCCTTAACCTATCAGACTTGGCAAGGCTAACAAATGATCCCATTAGACATGACCCTACTTGGCTCCCAATGCCCACAAAGCTCCCATCAGACATCCCAAAGTTTGAAGGGAAGGCTAGGGAAGACCCCCAAAACCATATCATGTCATTTCACCTATGGTGTTCCTCAAACTCCATAGTCAATGATTCTATTCAACTCTGACTTTTACAAAGAACTTTCACTAGCTTGACAGCCAAATGGTATATTGAGCAGCCACATGGGACACACCCCACGTTTACATCCCTCGCCTCAACGTTCCTACAGTTCTTTCAACTACCCGTACGCTATGATGCAGGAGTAGAAATCCTACTGTCTTGTAGACAAAATACAGCCACCCATCACAGATCATATCCATGAGTGGCGTAAACACCGTAGTATCTACAAGATCAAGTTAGATGACTGTATCTTCCTAGATTGGTTCCTAAAATCACTCCTTCCTCTCATAGCCAAGGATGTAGCTTCTGAACAACCCTAGTCGGAAGAAGAAGCCATTTTAAAAGCTCAGTAGTTCGACCTGATATATGCGCAGTATGGAAATTTATGACAATATTACTCGATGCCCCGCGTGGTGATCTATCCCGGAATGACACAGAGGGAATCCCATGCCATCGACGGTATCATTGCCTAGGTTATGGCACAAAACAAACCTTTCACCATGATGAGTACAAACAATGCCCCAGAACTTTCCACGGATACATCTCATTCTAGAGCTACAACTTCGTATGCTCCAGTGATGCACACCCACCATACTCATGCACCCTCATGTCCACCACAGTGTTATGCGCAAGCACCATTAGCTTATGCACCATCTACATATTATAACTATTAGGCCAATCAGACTCCGGTTCACCCACAATCCCAATCGGGTTATTACCCTCAACAGGAAGCACCTCCTGCTCCAACACTTCCAATAGCTCAAGGTTACCAACAAGCACCAGGTCCACCTCAAAACCCTCCTGCTTACTATCCACCGCAACCTACTCCAGCGCTTGCACAACCTCAAAACCCACCAACTTCCCAAGGGCATGTTTATGCACAACAAAACCAACCTCAAAACCAGAAAAACCAGCGTAATCAAGGAGGTCAATAGAATCATGGAAGAGGACGCAACCGTGGAAATAACCAACAACAAAACCAAGGAGGACAGCCACCTAATCCTCCCAATAACAATAATGTTACTCCTACAAATCAAAACCCTGATCGTCCACCAAAACAAGGCAAAAATCCTAACTTGAGAACAAACCACTCGTGTTCCATATGCGGGGTATACGGCCATTACATGCATAATTGCCCCCATTTGGACAGAGCACGTCAACTCTGGACTGATGAGGCCCAACGACAAGGACATGCTGCACAGCTAGCACCACCTCCTCAGACGCAACCCATGATTTCGCAAAATCCTCTACCCAACCAAAGAGTAGTAAACACTAGTCCAATAGAACCCCCACAAGGATCCGCTGCACCACAGCAGCAAATTACCTATGCAGAAATCGATTACCAGCATACAGAGTCTAAAACTCACCATTTTCTAAAGATGTCATCAAATGATGTCAACCTTCAAACTCACTGAAACTAGTACGGCTCAGCCCCTGAAACCACGCCTACTAATCCATCCTCAAGCACCCTCCCCACTAATCAAACACTACGCATACCTAATATTCCCTTGGACAGGGGTCTAAAAGCCCCTCGTTTCCCTTTAAAAAGGATCAACAACAATCCTAACACTCGTTCCGCTTCAAACTAAAACATTGTAGAAGAATTAACCCATTCCCCTACTACTATGTCCGCTCTAGAAGTCCTAAATACTTGTCCTGCACAAAGAAAATTATTTTTTTCCACCATTGGTGCCATAGACCCTAACGACTCCAATATGAAGGATTTCAACTTAGACCAAGTTGAACCTCATTTTCCTTCATCACTAGCTTTTCAGCTTTCTATGTCCATTCGAAACCTTGTCGTTCATCGATGCATCATCAATGAAGGTGCCTCCACCTGCTTTATGTCGACTTTTGTCTGGCAAAAACTTGTATCCCCAACACTTCAACCATCCACTACTGCATTGCGAGCTTACAATGGTCATGCAGGTCAACCACAGGGTCTGTTAGTTAACGTGCCCATACAACTTGGGGGCAAACTGGTTCTCATAGATATAGAGGTCATCAATGCCCAACTTGATTACAATCTCCTTTTGGGAAGAAGCTACATGTATAAAATGAAAGCTGTCGCTTCTTCATTTTTCCGCCTCATGATGTTTCCCCATGAAAGACGCATAGTCAAAATCGACCAGATAACATACTATGATCCTAATGCCCCCGCAACACCTGAAAATGTTCTCCCTATGATCGAACAACCCATTCAGAGTGCACCCACATCGTTCGTCTCCTCAGTCGGACTCGAGATATATTTGGATACTCCCATGACCTCCACTTTCCCATCTATCCCACCCCGTCTGCGGATAACTGAAATATATTATTTGTGAACCCTCTCGCACAACACACAGCAGCATACTCAACAAACTCAGCCACTTCCACAACCATCCACAGTGCCTAGTCACATTGGAGAAACACCGATTCACACTATGCCATTCCTATTTCCATTTTCAGGAGTTGTCAGCATGCCAGTATTTTCTATGCTAAATTTTCCAGGGTTAATGTTAGGATTACTTGTATGGTACCTACCTGCCCCAACCCCTCCCCCGACACCAACCGTTGTTTTACAACTGGTACAACCCATCAATACTTCGAACCGTCCACCACTTGGCATACTGAACCCCCAAAACCGACCACCTCCAACAGGGGCCACTACATCAACCTTTATTTATGTTCTCCCTCAATCTTGCTACAATGGGGGAAGAGGTCCACAGAACTACACCATTGGACCCACAACTCGCACCCCCCCAGCGACCCCCAAATTAGCAAAGAATCCCCCAACAATCCGCATACCCCCCAAGTGCTCCTTGTGCGAAGATATAGGCCATGCTACCCATCTATGTCCACAATTGCTAGCTCTTCAAGAGCACATGCAAATGTTGGGCGATGACACTAACATTCCAGTTGTTAAACTTCAGCTACCGCCTCAGTCTCACGATAAATCGCTATATACGAACCACCCTTATACGATCTGTGGCATCTATGACCATTATTCACATCACTACCTCGATCTCCCAGATTATAGAGCATCACTATATGAATTGAATAATGTCGACCTAGAGATATCCCCCACGCTCATTGAGGAAATATTCCCCCCAGAATCTTCCCCTTCAGAAGAAATGAATACCATTTATATGATTTCAACTACCTACAAACCTGAACCAATTGATTTAATGACACACTATTTTCGTAGTGATGAGGAAATCCTAGAAACACTTACTGCACCTGACTATCCATGGGATGATATGCACCATCACTCATACTTCACTCTTGAGGCATCTCCCTCCACCACGGCGAACTAACTGTCTGTTGAATCCAAAGACTTCTTACCAACCAAGGTCGATTGGTTCAAAGATCCTATCCCATCTCTAGAAGCCTTTGAAGAAGGTAACATGGCCAACATTTTGTCGATCATAAAAATTGACATCTCCACCACCCCCAGAAAACCCAAACTTATCTCTTTAGGCGCATCATGCACTGAAAAGGAAACCCAAGCCTATAAGAAACTCTTCCAAGAGTTTCGCGATGTATTTTCCTAGTCTTACACCGAGATGCCTGGTCTTGATCCTACCATTGTAGAACATCATATAGACACTTGGCCCAACATATCTCAGGTCCACCAGAAACAACATCCCATTCACCCATCTAAGCTTCCAGCCGTCAAAGCCGAAATTGATAAGCTTCGAGCAACAGGTTTCATATACCGCTTATACCACTTAGGTTTCCAACCCAATTCCAGTCAATAAGAAAGTAGGCACCATTCGTGTCTGTACTGATTTCCGTGACTTCAATCTAGCTTGTCCCAAAGACAGCTTCCCAACACCATTTATTGACCAACTAATCGATGCATGTGCGGGGCACGAGGTACTATCCTTCATGGACGGTTTCTCCAGGTATAACCAAATACAAATCCGCAAGGAAGATCAATACAAGACCTCTTTCACTACCCCATGGGGCACCTTCGCCTATCGCGTCATGCCTTTTGGTCTCAAGAACATTGGAGCTCAATCTAGACAACCTCATAGCTCGATCTAAGAAACGATCTGACCATCTAGATGACCTACGACAAGTATTCTTGCGTTGTCACAAATACCAAATCTGCTTAAACCCACTCAAGTGTGTCTTTTGCGTTCCAGCGGGACATTTGTTGGGTTTCATCATTTCAGAAAAAGGGATCACCGTCGACCCTCTAAAGGTCCAAGCCATCATAGACCGACCATCCCCTCGTACACCAAGACAGCTACAAAGCCTTCAGGGGAGGTCCAACTTCCTCCGTCTCTTTGTCCCAGATTATGCCATGACAGTACATGGTTTCCTCCATTTGCTACACCTTCATACCCGTTTTGTATGGGACGACAAAGCAGAAGGAGCTTTCACAAACCTAAAGAAAGCACTCACAAGTGCCCCCTTGATTTCTCCTCCGAACTTCACAAGAGACTTTATCCTTTACATTTCGACATTCGATTAGGCCATTTCTGGAGTACTTGTCCAGGAAGACTCCGCTTGTCGAGAGCATGTCATTTATTATGTGAGCCAAACCTTATCAATCCCACCACTGCACTACCCACGTGAAGAGAAAATGTCCCTCGCTGTCATCTTTTCAGTACAGAAGCTGTGCCATTATATTCTCCTCAGCCATACCACGATTGTCGCAAATTCCAACCGAATGGTCTATCTCTTGAATTGCCACCTTCTGCAAGGCCATGTTGCCAAATGGGTGATTATCCTACAAGAATATGACCTGACTTTTAAAACCTTGAAGAGCAGCACATCCCTAGCACTCGCTCAGCTCATTATGGACGTACCATCCTCATCATCATCACTAGCTATCCATACTGATATAATTGACGAACATTTATTCATCATCTCGTTTGATGACCCTTTGTATGGAAACATTTTGGTATACCTACGCACACAGAAGTTTGGACCCAATATTGACCGTGATGGATGCCATCGCATTTGTTACCATGCCCCTCATTATCTCCTCTTAGGTGATGTCCTATATCAATGTGGCATCAACACAATCCTATGACGGTGCCTTTCCCAAGAAGAAGCAGAACAAGTCCTTAATGACTGTCATGGCAGTGCCCGCGATGGCCATTTCTCTTGAATGGCCACCGCCCAAAAGGTAATCCACGTAGGTTATTTTTTGCCATCATTATTCACTGATTGTATCACAGCAGTCAAACATTTCCAAAACTTCCAACTCTTTGCCCCCAAGGCAAGAACCCCCCCACCCCCGTTTATCTAGTCGTCACCATTGGACCATTCTGCAAATGGGCCATCGACTTCATGGATTGCAATCCTGCATCAGCTGGTGGCCATAAACACATTATTGTGTCCATCGATTACTTTACCAAATGGGAAGAAGCCATGCCTATTTACAACTGCAAAGCCGACACTGCAGCCCGTTTTTTCCTCAACCATGTTATTGCTCATTTCGGAGTACCAAAACAACTCGTCTCAGACCACGGTTCTCACTTCGAGGACTCCATTTGGTGAGAATTGTCAAAACTCCTTAAGTTTGAACATCATTTCTCCTCTGCCTACTACCCCCAAGGGAACGACCAAGTCGAAGTTGTTAACAAAATCTTGAAAATCATCCTCCAGTGCACTGTCGATAGACGTAAATCCAATTGGCATCATATGCTTTTTCCCGCATTATGGGCTTACCGCATGTCCACCAAAACTACCACCGGCTTTACCCCTTTCCATTTGGTTCACGACGTGGAATCCTTCCTCCCCATTGAGTGTCATATACCGACATTACAAATTTCCATAGAACTTCTCCCGGATACTTCACCAATTTTAGAACGCTTACTTCTTTTAGAGCAAGCCGATGAAGATTGCCGTGCAGCTCTCCAAACAAATGAAGCCGCAAAGAACAGATCTAAACTCCATTATGATAAACATGTTCACCCATGAGCATTTAGTGAAGGAGACCTTGTACTCATTTACGACCAAGCCCATGATAAAACTGGAAAAGGAAAATTCAAATCCATGTGGCAAGGCCCGTACATCATACACACTTGCCTTGGACATGGGGCATACATTTTGACCGACTCAGAAGGAAACCCCATGTGCAACCCCCATAACGGGTTGTACCTCAAATGATTCTATCCATAAAAAATCTTCTAGACACCAGAGTCCATATTGTACAATTTTTAATTCGTTTTTTCACTGTAAACTTTCAAAGCCTTACATTTTTCACTTTTTACTGCATAAACATAGATGGATCCTGTTCCACTCTACCATATCGTCTTTGTCGATGGTGCAAGTCGTCGGTCTCCAAATATCGCCTTTGCAGCTTGGGTACTTTATTCCCCTTCACACGAGTCGATCCACCTCGACGGAGTGTGCATAGGTGCCACCACAAATAATCAAGTTGAGTACGACGCTATGACCGGTCTACTGGCCGCTGCTCTCCAAATGGGTATAAGTCACCTTAGCGTCTTCCTGGACTCCCAGCTCCTTGTCTCCCAACTAAACAACTATTACCAGGTACGCAATCCTTGTATATTTAGAAAATTTCTGCGCACTAAACAAATGATTCGACACTTTGAATCCATTTCATTCACTCATGTCCCAAGAAATCTAAATAGTGTAGCAGACCAAATGGCTGACAACATTCTAGATTGGCATGTCAACCAAAACATGTAGGACATCACAACATGCATCACATAGGCATCAAAAAATCAAATAAATAAACTAAATCAACCATCATAGTATTGCATCCATGTGCATAGCATGTGCCTCCATGGGCATACAAAAGACAAAAAGTATTGCATCCACGTGCAACAAGACATAAAAGCAAATACAAGATGTGCATCCACGTGCATTCATGCCTATATAATAAAAAATGCATACATATGCATATATATATATATATATATATATATATATCATCATAGAGTCACAATGTCAAGAGTGCCCTCAGCACCCAAATATACAAAAATTACACCAGCCGTACAAAATGTGTATCAACAAAAATGTCCCCATATGCTCATCAGCATTTGGGGGCAAGTACAAGATAACCTGGTCCTCATCATCACAATCATCCGCCTCCTCCGGCTCCTCCTCTGGATCATACTGATCTCGAGCTCTCCTCTCAACTGTCAATACATCTACCCTCCGCAAAATCGATCTCCACTCACACGGAGCATCATAGCAATGGTCCAATAAGCGCTGATTTAGGTCTCTCGAACCATCATCTGGTACATCATCCAACAATGCCTCTAAGGTATCACGGACATCCTCTATGGAACCATCACAGTGATGCATAACTCCTCGTGCACGAGGCGGAGGTGCCACTACCGGTGGAGGTACCACCACCACCATCTTTCCCCTACGGCCTTAATGATTCGGTGGTGGCAGCGGAGCCACATCTGCAATAACCCACACTGAAATATGTCAACATCATATAAACATCTCTCACTATCATAAATAAACAAACCATACAAACATGATACGACAGAAAAAAAAAAAACCAAGACGTACCATCCAACCCCTAAGCCTGTCCTTGAGGTCAAGGCATCTCGATGTCTCCCCAGAATTCCATACCCTGGTATGGGTAGTCATCAATCATGACTGGAATCTGCTCCCACTGCTCGTACATGTCCATCATGAAGCACCTCCGAATACCACCACCACCATAGGGCATCATCTCTCCCCACCACACCATCTGCTGCTCACTCCTTAGTCCATCCTGAACCGGAACATGTGGCCGCAAGGTAGGTACCCACTCAAAAAAGAAGCAACATAGGAAAGAGGCATAACTGAAATCTCCTCCCTCATGCCTCACCTTGTTCATCTCTCGCCGAAAACAAGGAAGGAACATCTGACCCCTAGAAAAATAGGTCCCAGTCATGACATGAAAAACCATCATCATCTGCCCCCCCGACAAACGGTGGGGCACCTGTCCACCAAGAACCCGCAAAATACAAGCCGCCACTTCCTGCATCTCTGGCTCTCGCAGATCCGAGACACTCAGTGCGCTATTCTACACACAGGCCCCTAGAACGCAAAATCTTTCAAGGAGATCCTCTATATCCATACCAGCCGGAATCCTGGGTTGGGTGTCTCCTATCTCACCCAAACGGGGAAAGCTTGAAAGGAAATACACATCAGTCAAGGTGAGATCCAGTTGCTCACCTTGCACCATAAAAGCTAGCTCCTCTGGGTCCCAGAAGTCAATCAACTTGTTCAGCAAGTCCCTGACCAAACGCATGAAAGGAATCTGTGTGAACTTCAGTAGTCCGCCCAAAGCTAACGCCACCCACACATGTGGACTCACCCAAATAGTCTCCATCAACTCCTCATCGATCTTTCTCTCCCTCCACGATGCTTGCGGCCGCCTGAGCATCCTTTCAAATCAAACACGAAATTTTTTAGAAAAATACAAATAATTTTTTTTCCAAAGCTAGCGATCCACATTGCGGCTATAAGCACCCATAGCCATGATGCACATCGTGGTTGTAAGAACCCACAGCCATGATGCACATCACGGGTGTAAGCACACATAGTCGCGACCGTGATGAACATCGTGGCTGTGAAGCCCACAGCCGTGATGTGAATTGCGTGAAAAGCCTCAAAACCCACAATATTCCACGTTGCCAAGCCAACATCGAATATTCGCCACTTCTAAGACCCCAAGAACCCCCAAAAGAAAATAAATTGAAAGGCTAAGATGAATGGGCTTACCTGAAACTCATGGAATAAAAAATCGACGATCAAATCTCCCACAAATGAAGAAAGAGCTCTGACCAAATACAATTACTCTATAAAACTCAACTGTGAAAATGACACATGTCACATTTGGTCCACTTGCTATTTATAGAAATTTGACAAATTTTTAGTCACCCATTTCGTCATTATACGACGTTCGTTTTTCAAACCGTTGGAATTAGCGCAGAGAGAACTTCATGATAGTCCACTCCTTTTCTCGATTCCACCAGGCCCCGTTTTGGGCATTTTTTCACATGCCCTTCATCTCCTCATTTTGCGTGCCACATTGACTGTTGTCCATTTTTTATGAGTTTTATATCACCAGATTCAGTTTTCAGCGCTCGTGATGATGCTTGAGATCATTTCTCGCTCTCACCACGAGATTTTTTTGGACATTTTTTCACACACTTGTCACCTTGGTTTGTGTGCCACATCGGTAGTTGTCCATTTTTTATGAGTTTTTTATCGTCGAATTCAGTTTTCCACACTTGTGATGATTCTTGAGATAATTTCTCGCTCTCACCACCATATTCTGAAGGCATTTTTTTCATGCCCCTCATTTCCTTGGTTTGCGTGCCACATCGGCCATTACCCATTTGAAAACATCTTTCATATCGCTTGATTCAGTTTTCTGCGCTCGTGATGATGCTTGAGATCACTTCTCACTCTCACCAATATCTTCTTGTTCGGTATAATTTTATCCATTTTTCGGGGTCGAACAACTCTTTTACGAAAAAGGCACTTAGGAAATTTTTGTGAAGCTATTTTCTGACTCCTAAGACAATGAAAAGATCGCTGAGCAATCTTGCTTCCCTTCATGCTCGATAAAAGTATCTGAAAGGGCGTCTACCTGGTATAAGTTTACCCCTTTTCCGGACCTTGTAGAGTAATTACAAAAAATGAATACTCTAGTCACATTGGCTAGAAGAGTTCTCCATTTGCATCATTTTATGCTTTTTCGGGCCTTGGAGACTAACATACAAAAAAGAACACCAATGGAGTCTACTTACAACTTTCGGACTCTCTAAAATTGAAAGAAACCATGAGCAATCGCCATCTTGGGCTTGTACAAATCCATAGGACGGTACTCCTCCACCAATTCAAAGTCTTCTTATCGTTTTCAGACTCCTTAAAAATAAAAGCATGAATAGTCCTGGGCTCGTATAAATCCACAGGACAGTACCATTTCAGAGAATAGTTGTATCCCTTCTTGGAGCTCATTAAAACCACGAAGAATGACCCAATGGTGCTTTTTCGGTGCCACAATAGATCATGTCTACTCATATGGAAGCTTCCCCATTATGGTCACCTTTGTTCAGAGTATTCTGCGGTATGTCACCCTGAGAGTCTCCCAATAGCATCCCTTAGCTTGTCACCCAGAGTCACTCCAGTCTACAATACATACCCCTGATCCCTTAAGCTATGATCCTCACACCTAAAAGTCAGTTTCCTATGCTGCCAGGTCAACCATGTCATCATGCTCTGAACAAAGGAAGTTTGAGTCCACCCACTCTATGACCCCAGTTATTCCCCATCCCCGCAGTATGTCAGTCCTACCATTAGTACTATCACATGTGAGTTGTACACCTCGCACTCCTATCAAGGAAACATCGATGCCTTAGTAGTTTCTAGTCTCCCTCTTTCGACGCCAACCAAATCTATTCTAGAGGATAGACCCAGAGGTCCCTGTGCCTTAGACTTGTCACCATTAGTGATGAGTGCCTACAGATCATTTTGAAAGGAATCCTCAGTGCCTCTCCAAATGATTGTTTCTTACATGCTCGACTTCAACACCTTGATCGCATCATTGAGACTCGTACAAGGTATCAGTCCTTTCAGTTATTTACTGAAGACCCCGAATATCACCTGAGTCTACCACATTTGAGAGTCTAATTGAGGAAACAACCAGTTACACATTCCTATGGATATTCAGGTTGCGCTTGGCAACAGTTTTCAAATGTACCCCATTTTTATACTCCCTCGAGTATACAATTACATATACTCCTCAGAAGTTGACTCACAGTCATTGAGTCCCTATAGATGTTGGACACCTTCAGATTCAACAGTTCATCAACCCTTCTGACACCTTATTCAGAATGGTTGTTGCTTTTTTCCAGTATAGTAGTCCTTCAGATTAGTCATGGTATGACCATGAGTATGTCCCAGCATTGTGTCCCCTCTGGACCATCATGATGTACCAACAGATTTTTATGTATTATTCAGGTCCCCCTTCTTGGGCCTAATTGTTATGTATATGTCTTGATAAGAGCATGGGTATGCCCACGTCGTCCATTATCAGAGATTATTACTCATTCATTTTTGGGGCCATGCATTTTTTCAGTTTTTGCAGCTTCCAAGGGACCGTTGTTCCAATATCCAATCGGTCTTTTCTCTTCTCCAGACCCCAGGAAAAAGACAAAAGAACTATGATGTCTATCGGCCATACAATGAGCTCCTGCACTCATACATCAAGGGGTAATCTGTTAACACCCAAAAAGTTCTCACTAGCTCATTCCCATTTCCTCATGACCCATTTTTCCACTTTTCCACCATTTGAGCCTCTAAAACCTTCAAAAGGTCACCAAAGCGACCAAAACCCATATTTTTCCACTCAAACTATGTATTTTTCCTCAAGAAACACAAAAAACCCTCAAAAAGGGTCCAAAATTCTCAAAAATCAATCAAAAGGGAATAATATTCAAAAATGAAAAAAGAGGGAAAAAGAAACCTAAAACCATTTGGTCAATACCATTGGTTTCCATAAACCATAATGGTATTCCCCATCACCAAAAAACTATAAAAAGGTGATAGGGGCTCCTCACTATTCATCCATATTCATCCTATCCTTATGCTACCAAATTCACTCTTGAGAGCCCTAGCCTCACTTTTGAGTTTGAAGATCCCCATTAGAGCATTGGAGAAGAAGAGACCATTGGATCATTGGAGCATCTCAACCTTGGAGCTGCTCAAACTCACCATCCTCACCATTTGAGGTAATACAAAAGATCAATTTTTTTATTTCTTGTTTTTCTCATAGATCTCATTGTTTATTGTTCTTAAATCTAGCTTTATTTCTTTGCACATGTTAGATCAGATTCATTGTTATTTACATTAGTTTTTATGTTTACATTGAGACTGCTGCTACTAGTTAGCAGGTGCTCTTTAGCACATGCTTGGTTGAAAAACCAAGCAACATGGAGCTAGATCTTCCAGTCTCATAGATGATTTGTCTCAGTCGTGCACCTCAGAGGACTGTACAGTCATTCCCCTACCTTGGGGTTCAAGGGAAACGCCCTCGAATTATGGGGGTGTGGAGCCCCCGTGAATGAGGGTTCGAGGGCAGTGGCCCTGATAAATCGGGGTTCAGGGGTAACACCCCCAAGAAAAAAGTTTGGGGTTGTTTTCTCCAAACGTTTTTGGGTCCATGGTTTTGGATAACCCATGGTATTTTCCCATTGTGTTTCCCTTATAAAAGAAAGACATTGTAACATGGCTAGGGTTGATGTATTAGGCATTATGCATTGTAAATATCTCTGAGATCAAGAAGAGAGACTGTGAGACAGTGAAGAGAAAGTGCAGCGGCTGTGCTACAGGTTGTATCCCTTCACTTTGCTGGATGGTATAATAATAAGGACTGGCAACTTCAGTATGGACGTAGCCCATGTTGGGGTGAACCACAATATATCTGTGTCTCTCTTGTAGTATGTGTGTGATTATATTTGCATTTCTATTTATTGTTATTTCTCTGCGATCCTGTTTTTCTAACAGGTAAAACCATTGATGATGCAGTGGTGATTGGAGAGCAAGAGGGAGGATTAGACAAATTGAAGGGGAAAATTGAACATGCCATGGTACATGAATCCATGGAGCCAAGTGAACTTTGGCATAGAAGGATTTCTCATGTGCACTATAGAGCACTTCCAATAGCAAGCAAAGCAATAGAGGGTCTCTCTAAAATCCAGTCAAAGCATGAAGGTATTTGCAAAGGATGTGCAAAAGGAAAGAACACAAAAAAGACATTTGCAAGTAGTGAAAGCAAAGCAAAAGGAATATTGGATATTATCCACTCTGATGTATGCGGTCCAATGTCTTCCAGCTGTCTAAGTGGGTATGTATATTATGTTTCCTTCATTGATGATTTATCTAGGAATACTTGGGTTTACTTCTTGAAGAATAAAGATGAAGTGTTTGATAAGTTCAAGGAATTCAAAGCCATGATAGAAAATCAAACTGATAAGAATATCAAGATCTTTAGATCTAACAATGGCGGAGAATTTCCTTCAGGAGACTTCAAGAAGCTATGCAGTGATTCAGGGATTAAGAGGGAGTTGACTACTCCTTGCAATCCACAACAAAATGGAGTTCCAGAAAGGAAGAATAGAACTGTCATGGAAGCAGCCAGGGAAATGATTCATGGCCAAGATCTACCTATGCACCTATAGGCAGAAGCAGCAAGGACATCTGTATATGTGCAAAATAGAACAACTCATAAGATACTTGACAAAAAAACACCAGAAGAAGTGTTCACTGGAAAGAAGCCAGAAGTTATCCATCTCAGAATATTGGCTGTCCAGTGTACACACACATTCCAAAAGAAAAGAGGACAAAGCTAGATCCTTCAGGAAAGAAGGGAATCTTTGGGGGTTACAGTGAAAGATCGAAGGCATACAAAATATACTTTCTAGGGTTCAAGAAGATTGATATCAGCAGGGATGTAACTTTTGATGAAGACTCAGCATTAATCAAATCAAGGAAGACATCTGCTGAAGACAATGAAGAATCAAGAATACCCAGAACAAAAGACACCACCATGAATGAAGTTATTCCTGAAGAATATCATGAGATAGAATATCCACAAGAACCTGTAGATCCACCCCATGAGAAGAACTCTCATAAGAGGAAACCAACATGTGCTAGACAACTCATCCAAGATGTAGAAATGTATGGTACTCCAGAGGAAGAACAAAGAGAAAGAAAAATGACTAAGTCACATACCAGCTATGTTGCCTTACTCTGTGATATTATGAATAAAGAACCTTCCAGTTATGAAGAAGCAACGAAAAAAAAGAATGGAAGGATTCCATGGTCGAGGAATACTAATCAATCATGAAGAATGATGTTTGGGATGTGGTCCCAAGACTAGAAGGGAAGTCCATGGTGACTTCCAAGTGGATCTATAAGATCAAGCATGCTGTAGATGGTAGCATAGAGAAATATAAAACAGGGTTTGTAGCTCGTGGCTTCTCTTAGAAAGAAGGGATTGATTATTAAGAGACCTTTGCACCTGTGGCCAGGTACACTTCCATTAGATCAGTACTTGCTCTGGCTGTAGTGATGAAATGGAAGGTACACCAGATGGATGTTAAGACAACCTTCTTGAATGGTGTAGTTGAAGAGGAAGTGTATGTGGAGCAACCACTCAGGTTTGAGACACATGACAGAGGGACTCATGTGTGCAAACTGAAGAAAGCCCTATATGGTTTAAAACAGGGGCCCAGGACCTAGTACGGTAGGATAGATGGCTTCCTGATGAGTTTGGGCTTTACCAAGAGTAAAGCAGATTCCAACCTTTACTACAAGGTTGAGGAAGGAAAGCCAGTGATACTACTATTGTATGTGGATGACCTATTTGTAACAAGTGAGGATGGACTGATCACTGATACGAAGAGGAAGCTTGTTGTCGAGTTCGAGATGAAGGACTTGGGTATGATGCACTACTTTCTAGGCATGGAGGTGTGGCAGCGTGCAGATGGGATCTTCCTTGGACAAGGGAAGTATGCAGTAGAGATCCTAAAGAGGTTCGGGATGATGGACTGCAAATCCATGGCCACACCTATGGCATCGAACCTGAAGCTTCTTTGTGATGCTTCATCTAAGCCGGTTGATGTCACATTGTATCGTCAGATGATTGGGTCCTTGATGTACCTGACGAACACGAGACCAAATATTTGCTTTGCTGTGAACACATTGAGCCAGTTCCTGACGGATCCAAGAAGTGTTCACATGGTTGCTGTAAAGCATATTCTGAGGTACCTGAAGGGTACAGTTGATTATGGGCTCAAGTATGATGCGAATCAAAATTTTAACCTAGAGGGTTATGTTGATTCAGATTGGGCAGCCAATGCCATTGATCGGAAGAGCACTTCGGGGTGCTGCTTCAGTATGGTATTCGGTATGATCTCTTGGTCTAGCAGGAAGCAGTCCTATGTCGCACTAAGTATAGTTGAAGCAGAGTATGTTGCAGCTTGTTTAGCTAGTTGTGAGGCAGTATGGCTTAGGAAGCTATTGTCTGAGTTATTTGATCTCCTGTTGGATGCTACCTATATCTTCTGTGACAACCAGGGTTGTGTGAAGTTGTCTGAGAACCCAGTGTTCCATGACAGGTCAAAGCACATTGAGTTCAAATATCACTATATCAGGGATATGGTGCAGACAGGAGCAGTGAAGCTCCTGTATGTTGCAACGAACGAGCAGATAGCTGATGTGTTGCCCAAGCCGCTGGCTAGAGTGAAGTTTGAGTACTTCAAAGAAAGACTTGGTGTACTTCAGATTGAGATTCCTTCCAAGGAGAAGTGACGAGTCTGGAGACACAGATGCACACGAGCCATTCTCACATAGTGGTAGGAAAATTCCTCCTATGGTGTAGATGTAAGGGCTATGGCCATTCTTACATGGTGGTAGGAAAGTTCTCCCATAGTAAGATGTAAGGGCTGGGCCATTCTCACATGGTTAGAGGAAATTCCTTCCATGGTGAGATGTAAGGGTTGGGCATGTATTTTCCGACATGGTCAGAGGAAATTCCTTCCATGGTTGTGATGTAATTGTCGGGGCTTTTCCGACATGGTCAGAGAAAAGTCCTTCCATGGTCATGATGTAATTGTCGAGCTTTTCCGACATGGTTAGAGGAAAGTCCTTCCATGGTCATGATGTAATTGTTGTAGCCTTTCTGACATGGTCAGAGAAAATTCCTTCCATGGTCGTTGATGTAAGTGTTGAGCCTTTTCCAGATGGTCAGAGGAAAGTCCTTCCATGCAGGTGAGTGTAAGTGTTGTGATGTATGTGCATCTAGTTTGTGCTCTGTGGACTATGAGGTGATCCAACGATGATGAGGTGACAATATGGTACACAGGTTTTGTAGAGGCATATAATCAGTCCTGAGATGCTCTTGCAGGTTTTGCAGAGGTAGTGTAATCAATCCTAGGATATCTTGGAGGTTTTGCAGAGGTAGTGTAATCAGTCCTGAGGTGTACTTACTTGATGGCTTGCTCATAGAGATGATGAAGACCTACATGGAGGCTAGGCCTACAACCAACATGAAAAAGGGATGGCTTTGTAGAACTTCCTATGATGAGTAGATTGGAGATTGATTGAGATAGCAGCAGTGACGATGACGATGATACAATTGCGATGATCTGATGACGATGATCTGATGATCCAGAGAAGAAGACTTGTGCTAGAAGACCTGTGTCGAGAAATACCTTCCTAGTTAGGAGGGAGTGTTGATGTATATGTAACTTCGGAATGTATTTCATATATGTACATTGTATCCCTACAGAGAGGTTATTATTCCTCTATATGGAAGTGTCGTCATTTGTATTTACAAGTGTCGCAAGTGGCGTAACTTATACAATATGGGTTGGGTTACCATGGGTTATTAGACTCTCCTAGAGAAGTCGGCCTTATTAGGTTATTAGGAAAGTTGAGTTGTGTATAAATAGAGTGAGGGTGTCACTCTATTTAATCATTCACTTACTCATCTATCTCTCTCATTGAGTGATGCGCACTAGTAGAGGAGGAGAAGCTGCTAAGGAGACCATCTCTTGTACTTGGCTTTTGTATCATTTCTCTATCTATCTCTGAGGAAGTTATTGGGGTTTTTCACCTTCTTGGTTTGCCCCAAGGAAACTCTATGTCTATTGTCTCTTGTGATTGTCTCTTATGATTGATATGTTGAGCTTGTTATTCTCTCATATAAGATCCTAGATCATTTTGAATTAATGATCAAAATCTAACATGTAGGCATAAAGACCATGATGATGTGGCAAAGATATGTATTTTTATTGGTTAAGGATGGGAAAGACAAGACAAAAGACAAGGTGATGGGCATTGACACACCTAATGAGCCAAATGACCCATACTGTGGTCATTTGGAGTTGGTCCTAATACCCTAGACAAGGATGACTTGGAGATAACAAGTGAAATGAACAAAGAAGCATGAAGTGAAAAAAGAAGCTTGAAGTTGAAACTTGGCAAGGAGATTGGGGGCATCCTTTATGGCATCTATGGGAATCCAGGAATGAAGCTGATGGACATGCGAGCATGTGGACAAGGTGACATGTGGGCATCTTGAAGATGCATATGCGGGCATGTTTGTGGAAGCTGCGGGAATCCTGGAGGCATGCCAAAAGCCCCCATGCGAGCAATTGAAGAAGGTCTATTTGCAGGCATGTTCAAAAGCATAAATATGGCCCTTGTCGGCACGAGTTACAAGTTAGTGTGGGAATGCTGGAAGCAAAAGAAAATGGTGATGATGTGGGCATGAAGACCACGTTTAGGTGGGAAAAAGAAAGTCTAAATAAATATATACATATATATATATTTATAATTTATGAGGTGTTTATGGAAATCAAAATAAAATTTGATTTTAATATTGACAAGTCGGCTTCCTATTTGATGAGGAAATTATGGAGACAAAATTATGAAAATAAAAAATTACAAAGATTATATCTTGTGTCTCTTGTGCAATGTGTTGATGTGTTTACTTGATGAATGGCATGTTCTTGGTACATAGTTCATGGATGAATATGATATTGAATAGAGCCATTGTGTCTAACAGGGTGGATGTAAAATTCATTAAGGGATTGATAGTAGGGAGGAATTAAGATATGTTAAATAACAAATTTTATAATTTTTAGTTTTGGTATTTCATTTACAAATATTTCTAGTTTAGGGCAACATCAAAATTTATATTTTTAATGATGAAATGAGGCAAGGATTTGGATGCTTACCTTTCCAATCCTTTGTGCAAGATGAAATTCCCCTCGTTGACCTTGAAAATATCCCACGTTGAGCTTCTCCAGTGTGTTTTTGACAAGACGAAATGCTCGAGTGTTCAGGTTTTGAAGAGACGGTGGGTAAAACAGTCCGCGCGGTGTGCAGACTATTTTTTTTTTTTTATATTAACCAAAACACGTGCACGTTTTGTATTACTATAACACGCGCGCATTTTGGACTCCTATCCTACATGTCAATTGACATGGCAGGGTCGGAGTCCGCTCATGGCTAGTTTTAAGTAACGCTCGTGCGTTTTGGATTTTCACAATTCTCGCACGTTTTGCGAATGCACGATTGCACCAAAAGGGTCCCTCAACTTCGTGCTAGGGCCCTACACATTAATATAACCATTGGATAAGGATAGTATCCCATAAAACGATTACGAGTGAGGCTTTGGAATCTCTATAAATAAGTGTTAAGGTTTTTTATTATGTAAAGAATGACCTAAGACGTGGTACCCTTAGGGATGCCCACTCAAACCAATGTGTTTCATAAATTATTATTAAGGTTATGCAATTCATGACATTTAAGGACGATTTGGGTTATAAGTGAAACTTAATTAACATATCTTTAATATCTTATATTTTACACATTAATATATGTTTTTCAAATTTTATAAACAAAGTTTTTATACTATTGTTTTTTCTTTATTTTCTAGACAATGTACATACAATACATGTATCCTTGATTTTTGGATCAGTTTGCTAACTAATAGTTTTTTTTGGCCGATTATAAACTAATTCTACTAAACAAAAGACCATTAGCCTCATAAATGAGACTTAGTCAACCTACCTTCAACATATTATAATGTACACATTAATATAATGTTTTCAAATTTTATTAAAAAAAAAATTAAATTATTGTTTTTTCCTTATTTTATAATATTTTAAATTATTGTTTTTCCCTTATTTTATTGTTTTTCACTTCTTTCAGCCTTTGAATAAGCTCTGGAGTCCACTCGGTAGGTGCTCCTTCTTGGAAGCAGTTTTTTCGCTCTGCGAGTTGCGATATCCACTTGTGCAACTCGTTTCCAAAGCTTGCCCAGAAAATCTCGTAAATGTCTTTCCACAAAGACTTGTTTAACCAATCTATGTCAGATAGACGCAGATGTCTATTCTCTTTTCTGGAAAAATCTCTCTCTTTCTTATCGCACCAATCCCAAATTTCTTTCTTCTCGGGATTCCAAGGTTCGATACTCATCACTGGTTCTTAGCACGGAAACAGAACTGATTGTTGGCTCATATAACTGTCTTGAGGTTTTCCATAAAGACCCAGGTTATTCGCGGTTCAAGGAACCAACAAAACCCCTTTTCACTGACCCTTTCGGCAATAGTCTGCGAACAAACTGAGGTCTCACTCATCGCGAAGTTATGGGGGGTTGTGGAATCATGTTTCCACAAACCAGGTGATGAGTGCTTAAAAAGGTCTGATGAATAGCGTGCTGCAGGACTCGCACTATAAACTGGAGACTGCGCAAAGCTTAACTCCTTCGTAGGCAATATTTAGTCTATCGCACATCCATAGACTGCGCGATGTCTGATGGACTTTCATTGACAGAATAACGCAACCGATAACTATGTTTCCTGTTCAGACTTAACCGACTTCGGTGACCTTACTTAGGATTTCCTACCCATTCATCAAATGTCTTATGTTGTTTATATTACGATTTATGCAATATGACAAACACAATATACAACGCACTTCCAGTGTTGTGCTCTGAGGGAGTCACACAGTGGGAAATCCACCGATTTCATTATTTACTCAAATCACTTATGCATTCATAGACTTAGAAATACTTATGCATCTAACATCCATCCACATATGTAATACTTAACATATTATTCCCATCCTCATTATTATGGCAAATACATACAAAAGTAAAACAAATAAACTAATAAGAAAGATCTCAAGCACTCACGGTAAGCAAATATACAGATTCAAACACACATAAACAATCATACAACACGATATTTCACATGGTTCACCCCTAGGATGGGAGCTACGTCCACAGGAACTGTTGTTATATTATCTTGGGAAGGGTACAACAGTTCCAGTCTAGGCACTCAACTGCAGACTTTCTTCTCTCTCGACAAGCCTCTACACACATAGCTTGCAGAGCCTTTATAATGGCTTCTAGAAACACAACAAGTATTGCTCAGATTATACAATGAAGATTCGATATTGGAGATTAACCCTTTTCCTTGCAAAATGTGCCTTCTTATAGATCATGCACATAGGTCATGTCTTTACAATGCATAGGCAGAAACCCTAAGGTTGCCCAAAACTGTCGCGGTTTTCCCTTAACTAGAATTGTTGGCTTCTGATAGCGATTCTTTCGTTGTGGCCATCCTCTATGTGTGGTCATGTCGCTTTCATCCTACATTGTCGACGGCATGCCGACTGTTGCTTTCATCCAACGGTTCCTTCTCTAATGGCCTTGTGCGGCCAGTTCACAATGTGCTTCCTCTGCTTGTGTGACCAGTTGCTTTCTTTCTACACCACTCCTTACCCGCCTGTTGTGGAATCATGGAGTTCTTTTCCAAAATAGGTCACTTCCTTAGCTTGACCTTCCCTTCATATATTTACCAAAAATAGATTCCCTACTAGCACCTTGCGGTGCTACCACTTCACGGAACTGGACCTTAGCTCCGCGATTCCTTACCTACCTGCATTGAGTTACACTCAACTTCACAGCGTCCAAAACTGTTTTACCAAAAATGCCTTTACCTAAGCTACGTTGCAGCTCCCAAACTGACTTGCATCAAAATGGCCTTACTTGGGCTAGGCCCAACACAGATAGTTCTTCCATGTTGTTGGAGCATTGTTTTGGACTATATTGGATTAAAATATCCACCTCATCTGATAGATAAATAATTGCACTAGAACCACCCAAAGGTGGATCACCCTAGATGGCACCATCAAAATATGCCTAAGGAAAACTTTTATCAATGCAGGGAGAGGTAAGCATTTCTTATGATTTTTTGTTAAAATTCCTTTTGGAATATAAGCTATAGAATCCTAATAGACTAGAATTCTTTGAAGAACCGCTTTGAGGAGAGTCAAATGACCACCTCTAAAGAGATATTTGTTGGCCCATCATGAGATTCGAGACTTCACTATTTTGTATAACCAAATCCAATCTTTGAAAGACTATGAATTGGACCTGAGGAAGAAACCTAAGTATTTGAAACCATCATTAAAAGAAATATGAGAAAAAGCATCCCCAATGTCTTAGTGTCTTTCATCTGCAGTTATGAGTTAAGTTCTGTGCATAGTGTCTTTCATCTGCAGTTATGTAACACAACATCCGTAGTTCCAATACATAGAGTCTGTAGTTTTGTAGCCACCATCCGCGAATGTAATTTCCAGATCTATATTTTCACTTCTTACACAATATTCCTTGACTAGATCGGATTCAGAATCCTGGTTATATGTCCTCAGTTTCCAATTAAATAAATCTATGTTTCCTTAGATTCGATTCATGTTCTTAAACTAAATAATATGTTTTTTGGATTTCATAAATTAGGTGAATTCTTTAATATAGTAAAATCCTGCTTTCATACAGTAGGCGAATGATTTACTTTGGATTCCATAACCTAGGTGAATGCTTTCATAGAGTAAAATTCTTGCAAAATTAGGTGAATGGTTTCATAAAATAGGTTCATGATTTCGGTAAGTTCATATTTGTTTTTTATTTTGATAGACCTTCAGTTATTCCACTCCCTTTAGAACAACTTTTCACCATTCCTTAGAATACATGGAAGACCCAACGATAAAGATTTTCTCAACATAGTGCACATACAGTGCTGAGTGCCTCTAAATTTTGTACGTTCCTTGGTTGATATTTAAAGTGAACTTCTTGAAAAAATACCTATAAAAGGGTAGGAATTTATGAATTTCCACCAAAGTGATACTTCATCTCAATGTGTTTCGATCTGTCATGAAACAATGGATTCTGTGAGAGATTCATGCAAATTTGGTTATCACAATTGATAACGGTTGGCTCAATCTTCTCACCAAACAAGTCATCAAGTAGCTTATTAATCCACACTGCTTCTCGATAGTCATCACTTGCTTCTATATATTCAACGTCTACTATGCTTTAGGCTATAGAACCCTGCTTCCTACTCGACCAAGAGATCATGGATGATACCATACCGAAGCAATGCCCAGATGTGCTCTTCTGGTCCATTGCACTACCATCCCAATGAGAGTCATCATAACTAAGTAAAATCACTCCAGTTTTGGAAGTGTATATGATCCTATAAGAAATAGTGCCCCATAAGTATATAAGTACATGTTTCACAACTACTAAATGTATGTTCTTAGGCTCATACATAAACTAACTCTATGCACTCACTACATAGCATATATCAGGTCTAGTATGTAGTAAGTACATCAATGATCCAATAAGTTGATGGTACAAAGTAGGATCCACTGGATTTATACAAGAAGTTGATTCATGTATCTTCTTCAGGTTTGACACCATAGGTGTTCTCATGGGCTTGCGGTCTTGCATCCCAAATCTTCATAATACATCAATTGCATACTTACCTTGTAAAAGGAAGATCTCAGTTGGATTTTTCCAAACCTCTAGACCAAGAAAGTAGTGCATAAGACCCAAATATTTCATTTCAAATTCTGAAGTGAGCTCCCTCTTACACTGATCTATTAGTTGTTCCTCTCCAATAAGGAACAACGCATCAACATATAATACAAAGCTCAGGGGATGGTTCTGAACAACCTTGAAGTACAAGTTAGGGTTATGAGCACTCTTGGAGAAACCCAACCTATGAAGGTAATTTTCAATTCTTGCATACTAGGCCCTTGGATCCTATTTAAACCCATACAAGGTTTTCTTCATCTTGCATACATGGTATTCCATACAAAACCTTATGGTTTCTCTAGATATATTTTTTCAACTTTTCCTCACATCCATCTAGTGAAGTTTCCATCCCAGAATGGCAATGAGGGAGATAATCATTTTGAGGTAGGTGTATATGGATACTGGAGCAAAGGTTTCATCATAATCTATACCTTCATTTTGAGACAAACCATGAGCTACAAACCTTTCTTTATATTTTTCAATACTTCCATCAGCAACATGTTTGATTTTGTAAATCAGTGTAGAACTTACTACAAACTTCCCTTTTGGTCTTGGAACCACTTCCCATACATCATTTTTCAAGATAGAGTTGTATTCTTCTATCATTACATCTTTCCATACCTATTTTTTGACTGCTTCCTCATAGGTGGAAGGTTCTGCATCAATGATGTGTTCGAGCTAAGTTATAATACCAGAGTACCTATGAGGCTTCTTGCTTTCCCTGAAAGTTCCTAAAGGAGCTGTATGTTTTTCTACTTCCTGCAGAGTTTCACGAAACCAAGCAGGTCTTATTTTGGCAGGAGGATCCTCAAGAAACCTTTATGTAGGCTCTTCTAGTTTTGTGGAATCAACTGGAACTGAAGGCTCATTATCCTCCCCCCTCTAGTCATCTGAATCAGTATAATCTAGGATTTATGAAGAATGAACTTTTGATTCATTTGGAAGCTCTATGGAATGACGAAAATTATCTTCTTCATGGAATATCACATCTATGCTGACCTTAATGTATCTCTGACCAGGAACATAGATACGATAATATTTTGAGGTTTCACTATATCCATCAAATGTACCTTTCTTCCTCAAAGGCTCTAACTTTGTTCTCTTTTCTTCTGGCACGTGGATATAGACTGGAATGCCAAAAATACTGATGTGATTGTTGGTTTCTTACCTATAAACACTTCCGATGGATTCTTTTTTCCCAGAATAGAATGAGGGCATTTGTTCTGGATGTATACAGCAGTACTGGAATCCTCAACCCATACAGACAGAGGAAGATCATGGTCACATAGCATGGCTCTTGAAGCTTCACATATTGTCATGTTTCCTTTCTACAACTCCATTTTGTTGAGGGTTGTAAGGCACAGTTAGCTCTGTCTTGATCCTTGCTTCTCGGAAAATATCATCATATTGATGATATTCAAACTCACCCCCATTATCTAACCTCAAGGTATGGATATGTCTACTTGTCTGGTTTTCAATCAATGCCTTGAATTCTTGGAACTTACCAAATGTTTCATTCTTAGTCTTTAGTAAATAGATCCAAGATTTGTGGGATAAATCATCTATCAAAATTACATAATCTAAACAACCACTCATATAAGGCGCAGGTCATGGTGTTGGGCTCCGGAAATTGTCTTTTATAATGATTTCATTTCCATTACTTTCCCAGTCCATTTACTATCATTTAGTAGATCAACCTTCGAATATGCTAGCTTTTACTTTGTTTTATTAATTAAAATCTCGTAAATGAAAGAAATGCCTAATCTATTTTTTTAATGTATTAAAAGTAATATTGTGCAAATGATATATGTTCAGTACTTCATCTGCTCTTTCATTCATACCTCCTTCTGGTCTTGACTTCTGCACTAGGGTTTGAAAGCATTATTGGTTTATTGGTTTGGATTACTCAGTTGGCCAACTAACTTACCTTTGCCTCTTGGTTCTTGCTAGCCTTGTTGATCCTGCATGTGAAAATTAAAAAAATGACTTGATGATAATCTTGTGACAATATTTTAGATTTAAACAAATAAAATTAATGAAATATTAAAAAAGATTATTATTTAAAGACATACTAATCTTTTTAAAACATAATTTGTTTAAATCTAAAATAAAACAAAATTAGTATAAAAAAAATATTGAAAACATTCATAAAATAAAATATTCTAAATGGTTCAAGTGGAAATGTATTTACAAAAGCCATGATATGAAAGTATACTTTACGTTGACTTTCCACTTAATAAAACATAAAACCATTTATAAATACCATTTCATGTTTTTTTTAATAATCATATTGTCATTTCATATTTCTTTTAAACTAAGAGACTTTCTCTTATGTACATGCCGTGAAGCAATGCATGCATCATGGGGGATTAATGCACAAGAAAATGGAGAACGCACATCACGTGAAGAAGGATGACAAGGCAAGGGAACCGAGCACCCAGCCAATAGAACTCAGCCACAATTAGCAACTTAGCACCCAGTCATCAATTTGACAAACAACCCAGCATCAATTCAGCCAGGAATCCGGATTTATGAACTAAATGCAGTTACAGGTCATTCATATGCTCATTGTGACACTCATTCAGATGCCCATTCAGACTGTCATTCACATTTAGATGGTCATTCAGACTGTCATCCACACCTTCGAAACCATTGGTTCAGGTACTTAGAAGCATTCATGGTAAAAATGGAAACGTGGGTTTTGTTCGTGGTGGTCCTCTCATGCTTCTACACCTTCAAGTTTCCACCCAAGTCGTTTATTCATCTATAGGGTATCTCGAGGGTTCTTTAACTCAAGCTTGCCCAAAATAATGTAAAACCCAAATTTTTAGCAGTAAATATTTATGGACTTCCATATTGTGCCTTGTTTTGCGTGCACATGGGAGCAGATCTCGTCAAACGGGATATTAGATTTGAAGAAAACCTAGCCAGCTACAAAACCTAGAATTTGTTTCTCCAGAATCGCAACCACCCAAGAGTTATCGAAGGGGCATTTTGCCAACTTTTGCCAAATGTGTGTTTTCTGAGTTGGTCGTTTTTCAAATATAGGAATTGGTTTTAATGGTCCACGGGTTTGGGGATTAAGTTTTATCCACTCGCCAATGATTTTTCATGTATAAATAGAGCCCCATAGGGCTGAGAAGAAATCTTGCTGCTATTGTAAGACTCTTCATTTTTTTTAATATAAGCATTGTTCTGCTCCTCTGCGTTTCTGGCTTTGCATGAACCCAGCCATTGAATAGTTCGTAAGGATAGATCATTTTTCTCTAGGAGGGCCCCTCAGTGGCAGCATGAATCATCCATTGTCTTCTTAGAATCCGATAATTAGTTCTGGTTTTTATGTGTATGTATTTTGTTTTCCTGTAGATGAGGTTCAGTTGTTCATAAAATAAAATTTTATTTTGTTTTCATGTAATTTGCATCTTCAGAATTCATATGGCCAGCCATTCACACCTTCATTCAGACTGTCTTTCAGCCTTCCATTCGCACTTAGACGGAATTTTAGTTCATTTTCCAAAATTTCCAGTATTTCGTATATGCATAAATAATTAGCTAGGGTATAGGTTAATTTTCCAGCATTTTATTATGTTTAGTAGCTAGTTGGGATTCGAATCCATCTTTACCATTTCATATTTAGTTTCATATTCATACATAGATCAATTATTTCAGTTTTAGTTATGATGAAATCCACTTACATTCATAATATATTTTACTTTGCAAATAAGAAATAGTTCTGGATTCGAATCCATCTTTAATTTTAATTTTAATTTTACTTACATTCATAATATATTTTAATTTTCCAGCATTTTATTATGTTTAGTAGCTAGTTGGGATTCGAATCCATCTTTACCATTTCATATTTAGTTTCGTATTCATACATAGATCAATTATTTCAGTTTTAGTTATGATGAAATCCACTTACATTCATAATATATTTTACTTTGCAAATAAGAAATAGTTCTGGTTTAAGTAGCAGCAGTATAGTTGTCTTTTGACTATGTTTTAGGTAGTTTATGATCCACTTTCATTTGTTCTCATGCCTAGAACCTAGAATAGAATAAGCTTGTTTAATATGTTATCATAGACTTTGTCAAATATTAGTTTGTTTCATTTTTGAAATAGGTTCAGAATTTCATCTACAGTTCTCATTTAAATTTATAATCAAATCTCTCATTTTCATTTACATAGCATGTATTGTTTAGACTTTGCTAATTCCATTGTTAATTTAACCATTTCATTTCAGTAGATATAATAGTCTAGAAATCAATTTCAAGTTCAAACTTAATTATCTCATGTGATTCGAAGATGCATTAGTTTTCATTGTTTTAAAGCTTGATTCTGGTAGCTCACATAGCTTAGTTTAGTATAGGTTTACTTTTTAGTTATAGCTCAGCTGCATTGCATTTTCATAATGGAGCAAGATGCCTTAGTTTATAGTTTGAGTTGCAGTAGAGATAGCATAGGAACACTTTGTTTTCTGCTGTAGGTTTTGTTCACAAGTTAAGGATTGTTTTCAGTCATTTGAATTCTTGTCTTGTACTTAGGTCTGCTTGAACTCCAAGTTTAGTTTGCTTTGATTAGTTTACTATTTTGTAATGCATTTATTTACGCTTGGTCTTTAGAATAATGTTTTTGCTTTGCTTTTGTGAATTCGTAGTTAATTGGTTAGATTAAATTACATAGATCATAGTTAGTTTGCTTGCATAGAAATAACATAGTTTTCTGTTCGAAGTAATTAGTTTATAAGTTACATAGTTTAGATCCTTAGTAGTCAGCTACAATTGAATTCTTAGATAGATCTTTCATTCTGCACAAATAGAATAGATTAATAGTTTGCTTAAAGTGGTTTTTCTTCCATTAGTTAGTTGTTTTCAGGCCAAGCATTGCTTTCCTAGAATAGTAGTTTCTTTTATTGCAATTTCAATTCTCGTTCATAGGTTAAGATAGCATAGATTAGTTTTACATTTGAAATCCTAGTTAGAGTCTGAATGAAATGTTGTATGTAGTATCGTTTGATAAATAATAGGATAGATTCTTTATGAATGAAAGTAACTTATTTTTCCATTCTGAATTAAATTTCACTTTCCACTTTTTAGTAAATTACTAGCTTAGGGATAAGTTAGGCTAGGGTAGTTTAGGCTTTCAGTCCTGCACATATAGTGTTTGCATCTCACAAGCTACCTTCCCGGGTTGAAAATTTAAGTATTGAATTAGATAGTGCATATTTTACCCAACACATGGGTCCACAAATATCTGAGTGAATTAAATCCAATATCCTTTTAGATCTTCTGCTACTGTTAGGGAAATATTTATTGGCATTCTTGCCAAGAGCACATCCTCTACAAACACCATCATCCTCAAAAAAAAATTCAGGCATACCTGTTACCATCTTTTGTAGACCATAAGAACTCTATATTTAAGGTGTACAACCCTTTGATGCCATCACTCATAGGGATTGATTGTATCATGGGTCAATGCCTGAATGGAATGCTTGGATTCCTTGTAGAGGCCTCCCTCTCGGACTCCAATCATCATATCTAAACTCATCCCTCCATATTTTAGCCATGAGAGGGTCTTTCTATCCATGAATATTACTTGGTAACCTTTGTCTTCTAAAACAACAACAGAGAGGAGATTCGAATTTAGGCCAGCAACATATAGTATCTCATTGATATGCAAGATAGTCCTTGAGTCTAACTAAGAGGAGGTTGAACTGATTCCTTTAATTTCATAGGTGGCATCATCTCCAAGTTCCACTTGAGCAGAAAACTTCTTTTTCTTGAAGTCTGTAAGAGCTCCTTGAAATCTTGTCATGTGTCTATAAGCTCCACTGTCTACGAGCCAAGACTCAACACTATTGGTGATGGAACCGGAGAGAGTTGAAACAAGATAGTACTCTTTCCTTAGTTCTTGAATATTCAAAGATCCATTTAATTTATTTTTCTTAGGTTCTTCTTCTTCTGCAACAGCAAATGCATAAAATTTTCGCTTGAACCTTCTCTTTTGTTTGTGACAATCTTTGCAATAATGTCCCATCTTTTGACAATTGAAATATATTATCTTTGACCAATTAATGTGCTTACCTTGGGGATTTTTTTCCTTGTTCTTTTGATGAAATAACTTCTTTCCTTTCCTTGTCTTGGTAGCAAGAGCAAGATTCTATTCCTTAGAGCCATCATTTATTCTTTGCATTCTTCCTTCCTCTTGCAAGCAATCATTCCATAGTCTTTCAAAATCTAGATGGACTTCACGACCATTTACAGCAGATAGGAATGTTTCCCATGAGCTTGGAAGACCATCAACAGTAGTTTGGGAAATATCATCATCATCTACTATAACACCAATAGCCGAGAGTTGATCCCTTACCTGAGAGATATTTGTGAATAATGAAGCCACACTTTCATCCTTTTCCAACTTCAAAGTACGAAGGTTATTCTTAAAGATCCTCTTTTGACTAGGAGCTTTTCTTTCCTATAGATTTGTCAAGATATCAAAGCATTCTTGGCAGTCTTTAATGGATTTATGACAAGCATCAAATTGTCCTTGATTGAATCATAGATGATTCTTCTTGCCTTGGCTTGCTTCCTCTTGAATGTTGCTCTACCTTCATTTGTTGTAGGTTCTTCTACAACATTGATGACTAAATCATCAAGATCATTTTCCTCTTTGTTAGCCAAGACCCTATCCTTAAAAGAGTTGAAATTGGAGGTCCCTTCAAGTCCGTCTTCTTGTCTGAGTGAGACTAAAGCCATTTTTTTGCTTGATTAAGTCTACTAAATTAGATGTGTAAACTAAATTAGATGTGTAAAATTCTTAACATAGGTCTGCAAACTTCTCATATCTGCACCAAGATCCACGTAGTCAATAGTAATATGCTCAATACTATGCTCTTCACTCCCTCAGCTCTGATACCATGTTAAATTTATTGCATATCTGATAGAATTAGCTTTTGCAGGATGACTTTTTAACTTTTAGAAGACTTAGATTAATAGCATCTAAGATAATTTCTAAATCAATAATAGATAACCAACAGTAAACAACCATCAACAATAACACAATAGATTTACCCTAGGGAAACATTTTCGGGAATAAAACCCCAACATAGAGAAAATATTCCTTTATATGAGATGATTGAGATACATGAGCAGATCAGACTTTTAGATCAAAAATAAAAATTTTCCACTAGGACATTACATATCAAGAGATGGTAGAATATGGCAACAACTCTACTGATGTAATCGCTAGGATCACCAATTGTTGGATATAAACAGAATAGATATCTTATCATCCCGTTAGAACTTGAATACAGTCTTTAACTCACTTCCAAGTGATGATGCCATCCTTATTGCAGGCCCTAAACCTATTGCAACTGATGACCTCATCCCTAACACTGAAAGAGTAAAGACTGCTCAAGATATAATAGAGTTGTTGAGCCCTTAGAGGCCTGATTTTTGCATGCTAGAGCCTTCAATCTTCCAAGTGGAATCCTGTTAGGGTTGCGGCCACCTGCTAGTGAAGATACTAGCCCAAAAAAATAAGATGTCAGCCTTGTAACATTTACCATAGGCCTTAGATCAACCCTTAAGATGATGACGACAACCCGAGGAGGTGATGCAACCTTGTAGAACGTGACAGAAGGCATAATGGAGCTAACAACATCCTTTTAGGGACTAATCCATAGAACTGTGAGGTTGTTTTAGATGATCCAAATCCTCAACATTGAGATGAAGAAGACAAGCAGTAGCTGAAAATACCCCATACGAATTTTTGTATAGAGATAATGATTATAGAATGATATATTTTATCTCTTGAGAGTGCTCCTGATTTATAATTCATCATTGAGCAATACAAGGGTAAATACCATGGGTCAAGGAATCCGCTAAACCAAAAATACTTTAGTGATTTTTAATTTAATAATTAAAAATAACTTAAAACACTTTAGTTAAGGTCCTTATAATTTCTTGTTGGGATTTTAACACTTCATTAGGGATATTAATCAAACTTCTTAGGAAAGTCATATTTAGGCAAAGTCTTATCTCTTTTCCTGGTCTTCATAGTCCACAATTTACCAGTCAAAGTACATAATCATATACAAGAAATATTTTCTATGTATGTCTTGTTCTCCCCACTAACAGCAAGGTCATATGTTAGTTACTCCAAAAAGGGGTGTTTGGTGCCTTGAGGAGGTCCCATATCACAATGACCAAGGTGAGGAGTACATACACTGTCTAGACCCAGTCTAGGGATTTTGTGTTGTCCTGGTAACTGACTAGGTTCCTCAGCCCTAGGATGAATCAAATTGACCAAATTCAATTATCTTGGTAACATACCAAGTGCCTCTACCCCATACTGAATCATCTTCCTAGTAACTAACCATGTCACGTCCCCTCCCATCCAACCAGCTAGATGGAGAGGATCGTGACGGTTAAACCGGGCATCCAGCCCCATTCTCATTCAGCAAGCATTCAAATAAACAAGAATATATATACATATACAAATGCATAACAGATGCGATATTAAACTGGGCATCTAGCCCTATGAAACGTTTAATCATAAGCATCAACATAATATAACAGAGATAGATGGAAATGTATGGTTTTTAAGAAGATCACAGCGGAATATTAAGAATTTCACATCCATCATACATTCATAACATTCATCAAATGATAATTGCCAATTTACACAAGAGAATACTTATCTCAATAAGGCAGTCCCACGCAACTGGCTATACAACTGCAACGTTCCACCCAACCGTAGGCCAGTGTGCTCCTCAATCTCTCAGCACCACTGCCACCCCCGAGCTGGGCATGATCTCTACAAGGGACCAGGGAACAACAGACTCACACATAGCCAAGCATACACCAAAATGAGCCAAGCCAATCTACAATTGGGTTTATCAGGCTGCTAGGAGATGGGGAGGAAGAATTGCTAAGCTAGTGAGCTCAACCACAGAGCTATGGGTACCCTTCCCAGATCTGTTCAGCTTGGCACTCACAATGCCTACACACCCAACACCAGGAAGTATTCTCTTCACTGCCACACAGTCCCTCAAGCCATACCTTCCTTTCTAGTGCTCTCAGGGTGTGCATAGAAAAGTAGCCAGCCCTCTTGATCTTCTTGAGAGGATATCCCCTACACTAGGTTTATCAAGCTAATTCTGTCCACTACCATTCCAGTTTCTTGCTTACAGATTCAAATCCAAAACATGATGCACTTAACAACAACCACAATTGCTGGGCATGAAGAAAACGTTTTCCATAGTGGGATGCATGAGAGGGGGTTTCAGCTGACTTAGAAAAACGTGGGAACCCACAAAAACGAAAATGGGAAGTTGGGAAATGACCCAGGAAGCCAAATCCGTTTTTAGAAAAACGTCCCTGGACATTCAGGGGCAAAAACGACCTCCCTACAGTCCCCAAAACGTGGCCCTTCCCTCCCAGGCTACTGCATATGCAAAAACGAACTCCCAGGCATGGAAAAATGCAAGCTTTTGCTGAAAAACGTGAAGGAGATGACCCAGATAGCTCCCACTGCGTGAATGAATGAAGACTGCCCATTCCCCATGGCTTTGGGCACCATTTCGTGGGTGATTTCTTGCAAAAGGAGGCAAAACACGAATTTCCAGGTTGATGGCTTACCCATGCACGAAAATGGCTTGCCCATACTCTTTCATTCCCAAGGCATTAACTGCCTTAACCAATTTCTTGGAAAAATTAAATTATTGGGTACATGAGACAAAATGGGTAGTTGGTGGTTTATGGGTTTCCCCATTGACACATGGATTAATACTATTGGCTCAAGGGTTTGAATAATTTCCCTCCCTTTTCCTTGTAGAGTCATGCCCCATCTCTTTTGTTGCATTGCATAGCCGGTTGTGGGTTTTTCATTAAAAATTCGTAATTACATGATGTCTTATATACATTGTGCCCATCTCGCACAAGAACCATAGGCATCTATTTTAATTGCCGATACATAAACGCTAAATCAATGGTGGGGCCTTGGCCTTGAGCTCCTCACCATGATTAAGTTACAATATTTACATCATTTACAAAGGGGGTCAAAATGGGGACGTGACAAACCAGGTGCCTCAGCCCCAGACTGAATAATATTATTGGTAATTGACCAGGTTCCTCCATTATCCCAGAGAATGGCTCTCGATGCTACTAAAAAATAAACAACATTTCCCACCATTTATCCTCTGAAACTCGGAGTCGTGGGAGGGTTGTGCTGAGCATGCTCCCCTATATGTGTGATGACGACTAGTGGGTTCCTTCTACGGAAGCTTGGTCGATGTAGTTGACACTTCCACTTGCAAGTTACATCTTTGGTTAGGTCGGTATAGCTGACGCCACATCATATTGCAACAGAGTACAGGATGGTGAGGTCAAGTGATGGAAGTAGTGGTGATTAGGTTTCTTTTTAGTACTTATCAAGATGGATGGGACCAATGATGGATTGGATGGTGTTCTACATTGTTATAAGCCATTATGATTATATGCTTGATTGCTTCATTAGGTTTATCTAATTTAGTTTTATCACTCTTGTATAAATGAGTATGAATAATGAATGATGCAATGATTAAGTTGTTATGATGTATGTTATTTGCAAGTATATAATAATGATTCATTAATGGAAATGAATGTTGATTAATAGTACCCACGCTTAAGACGTGTGGGATAGCCATGTACACACCAATTCGTGAGTACATTATTATTATTGATTTGTTAGTTGATGAATACATTAGTTTAATAACCTAGTTAATGATTTTTGAATTATAATCCATGTGTTGAAATTTATATGATTGTTGCAATATTATATACGTCTCTAATGGTTTAAGGAAGTGTTACCTAGTAGGTATATGTGATAAATATATATATTAATACCATGTTGACTGATTGAACATATTTAAGAGTTATTTATATATTTCATGCGTTATTGAAATGATATATCCATACATATGTATGTATGATGCACTATTAAAAACATTATGAGAATATTATTATATATGTCGTATTGAGATATTATGTGTGTACACAAGTAATATTTAAATATACAATATTTAATATATATATATATATATACATGTGGACAAATAATATATTACTTGTCTTGTGTATGGGAGAAGAGTACCAATAAATGGGTGGATAAGTCTACATGAATTCAAGGATAAGATTAACATATTGCATTTAATTTATAGCATGTGAGATGACACTTGAAGATTTTTTTTTTTTGTTTTTTTCTCAAATTGAATTTCATGGATAGGATTTCCATAAATTATTTTAGTTATATCATGTGAAGTAAGATTTCATAGGTAAGATATTATAATTCAACTTAAATCGAACTTGTTATGTATGAAGAAAAGGAATTAATTATTGTTTGATAATATTTTTTATTGAAAGAGGCGATGGTTGGTTTTATATAGGATTTTATGGAAAGAGGTGGGGGATGTTTTTTATGGGGGGGAATAGAGAAGGAAGTTAGAGGTTCTCGGGAGGGGAAATTTTTTACAAAGAAGCTTGGAATAGTTGGGGACTTTAAGAACTTCAGAGATATCATGTGTGCATCATTGTTATGTTCTTTGGGGGTCTTGAGAATGGAGGGCTAGCCACCTGGGGCTAGGGAGCTAGCGAGGCCCCTAGTTGGATGGGAGGAAAATCGTGTCCCCATTTAGGCAAGTGGAAGAAGGAGCTTCTACTCCAAATTCAACTTCCAAAAATCAATAATTACCATAGATGAAGATAGGTATTCTTCTTATATATAGTTAAAGTTGTCATTAACTAGATACTTAAATTACTAGTTGATATTATGGTTAAATTTCTAGTAGATGTAGATGTTCAATATTTTATGTTACTCTGATTTATGTTGGACAAAAAAAACAAAGAAACAACCGTAAAATGATTGATCTTTTTACTGAAATAGCAAATTCAGGACTTATGTAAAGAATGCATTACAAAATCACATAGACTAGTATAGCATTGAGAGGATATAAACCATGACAATGAATCATCCCTCAATATGTTCAACATGTTGAGACTAGTCCATATCCACTTCACCTTGAGATTACCTTCAAGTTTGTAATCTATATTCAAAAATTATAGTAGATTACACACTCTGATTTGGGATGTAAGAGATACTCCTAGCACTTTGATCTGAGAAAATTTCATCCCTTGGTTAGTCATATTGACATTCTCATTGGTTCTTTGAGAAATATTTTTTGTTCAAGAAGTGGGTATTTTGATAAACCACCTCCCTCTATTAAAATCCTTGGACTCCCATACCCACATTTTCCACCCAAATGAGGAAATTATGCCACAATCAAAGGGGATAATTGTAATATCGTCCTTCAAATATTTTGAACTATACTAGTTAGGCCTTTAAATCCCAATATGGCCTTTTACCATAGACACTTACTCTATATTATTGATAGGTTTATTATCCAACTACAATATTGTTTTTTCCATATAGTACATGGTATTTGATTCTTATTCAACTACATTTGAGTGTACTCACACCAATTATGGATTGGTATTGATCATTATCTCCCTGATTGACTGTAATAGACCTAAACAACTTTATTTTTGGATGAGGTTGATAATGAGAATCTCTTTATATTTAGATGTCATACTAATAACGATAAGAATAGAAGGAGATTTGATTTCCTCTACTTGATTTGGTCTTTATCGACATTGTTTAGATACTTTAATATATTTCGCTTAAAAAATATATGTTAGTCATTAATGATAGGAAAGGGTCCATGCACTCAAAATCCCACATAACCCATTAATTTGTTTTATATCTTTATGCACAAGGTAAGTATACTCAACAACTCAATATAGCAGCTTCGCAAATAAGAAATTATATTTCTTGAAAAGAAGAATCCAATATCTGGGTTTGGTATCACATCGTTTTGCCAATAGAAGTTTATAGTTTCCCGAAAACAATTATATATCCATAAAAAAAATGGTTGTGGAAAATATTTTGTCAATGGGCCCAAGCCGAAGATAAGAATGCAATATGAAAAATCAAGTGGTTCATGCTGTGAAAAATGTGGCCAAGTGGCTCTTTTTCTAGCTAAGTGGCTCTTTTTCTAGCCACATATACCTTGACCTATGTTTGGGAGCAAGGGTGTAGGTGCTACTTCTTACTAGTCTCTGATACAAGCCTATAAAAAATGGGGATAAATGGTATATATTATTATGGAGAAAGGATCAAAGACATGCATGCCTATGAATATTCTGAATTTCCAATAATAACTTCGCTAAGAAACTGAAGACATTTGAACCCATGCGAGCCTCGACAATTTTTTTTGGGTTAGTTACTACAATGTATGCTTGATTCTTCTACTTATATCTTTATCTCGCATATTTCATCTACCAATTTAAACATTTGGTTGCTTCGAATGTATATTTGTGTAGTGTGTGTTGTAGTGGATTGTGCGGGATAAGAAGACAAAAGGTTTCCATTAAGTGGTCCCTGGATAAATAAAAGTAAAAGGGTTGGTCTCTCTGTCGATAAGGCTTAGCCTATGAAAGTATTCTCTATCCTTCCTTTGTCGAGGCTTGACCTGAGTTATTCAGCCAATTGATTTTTCATGTCCCCACCCATCAATTCGACCGACAATGGGAACATGAATGACTTATGGGGATTCTATATTTTCACCCCATGACCATATTATGAAATTCAAAGAATTTAAATGCATGTGCAGATGCATATTAAAAATACGTAGTGAAAAATAAATCATTCCACACACACACACAACATGCATATACCAACATACTCATCACAAGAATAATAATAATCCATGCGCATTCAAGAAAACAGTGAATTAATAGGTAACCACTCATATTTGTAAATGAATTCATCCAAGAAACTAGCCATGGAAGAGAAACGTTCCACCCAGCCATAGGAACTCTTTCCCGCAATTTATCTTTTTGCTAAGAGGCCACCCCCAAGATGGGCTTGTTGTGGCCATAACAGATCCCATGCTTCAGCTAAGCATGGGAGCCCCAATTTTAAAAATAAACATAAAGGTATTTGGGTAGGTGTTCATGAACATGAAGTTTTGAACTTCGTTTCTGTGATCTTATACCTGTACCCTTGTTTTGCTTGATTGTCATTTTCTATTTCAGAAATTTCTAAGTGTTTTTGGTTTGTTGGAAGCCTTAATTTAAGCATTTTTGTCATTTACTCCTACCAACCCGAAACCCGATATTCCGAAAATCCAAAACCTGCAACCTGACAGGCGCGGGTTGTGGGAATTCATTTTAGGTCTTTTGATTTTGGTTGACCAAAAACCCGCAACACGAAAGGTGCGGGTTGCAGAAACCCTTTACTAATAATTTTTTGTAATTTTTCATCTCGAAACCCGCAACCACAGCTTTTGAATTTCGGGAATTCGTTTTATCTTTTAGTTGCATTATGTGTCCCCAAAACCCACAACCTGAAATGTCTTAAATGTCAGGTTGCGGGATGCAGGAAAAGCTTTTTTTTTCATTTTTTACAAATTGTTTTCATTTGCGAAATCCGCCACCCACAAGTTTCGGGTTGTGGATTTCGGAAACCCGTTCATGCATTTTGGTTCAGTTTGGAATCCTGAAACCCTCAAGTTTTGGGTTGCGGCTTTCGGGAATCATGAATAAACTTGTGAATAAATTTTTGAGACCTGATCCCATGTCCTGCATTGGTTAATCTTCGTCGTCGATTCATCTGATCCAGTGGATGAAATTCCATCGTTCGAACTTACATTTTAAGGCCTTGTCTTTCGTTGTTCTTACGACTAGGTTTCTGACTGTAATTCTCACCTCATGATCACCTCTGAAGATATGATCGCTTGATTAGATTGGCTTGTAATGGAAGTTTTAGATGCGACTTCGAATCGTGTGTGATTTTGCTAAAATTGTACTTTGTTTTGATCCAATTTAGATTAACGCATGTTGTGACGTCGTTTCATTACAGTTCAAATGATTACAGTTCCAAATTCGTATGACTTTAATCATAGCAGCTTATCATATTCAATTATTATGATTCTCTTTAACTCTTCTTAAATATAGTCGCAAGTATGAAGCACTTAGTTCGTCATCTATATTTGTTTGAAAAGTTTTGTGTTCTATTTTGAAATCTTTCTTTATGACGATTTGGTGCGAGTAACATGCAAACAGGTCATGAATCATTTGATGAATGTTATATGCAAGAAGAACTTCAGCCTTTGTTATTTCAAGACCCTATGTTGCCACCCTTTGATGCGGGTGTTCCTCATACCAGTAGTGATAGCGAAGAGGAAGATTCTGAAACTTTTCCCATTTGCATACTACTCCCTCAGAAGAACGAAGAGAAAATCAATGAACAACCATGTGATCGAGATGACTCCATTATCCATGATTTTATAATCAATAAGGAACCCGCCACTCCACCAATTCCCGTGAAGCAAGACCCATTGTCCGATTTCTCTATTTTCTAAAATGTTATGGATCAGCAGGAAGATTCCATAGCGATTCAACAAGAAGATTTTCTAGACCATCTGTTGCCTATTGGTGACAGCTAGTGGGTCGTTGTTGAATTCCATAATTTTGTTACAAGATTTTTCCCGAAATTAGAAAATGACCCTTATTTCAAACTTTGTCGTCGGACTGAAGGGAATCATTTGAGCTGAAATTGTTTAGATTATTGTGGTAGGATTTTCTGGATCAATAGCCTGATCCAAACTTTGTAATCCCTATCTTTTGGGAATTTCCACTTGTACTTGGTTGTAATTCTTATTTAAGGAAGAATGCCTCTCAATGTTAGGGGTTGATAATTTTTTGGTTGGAAATCAGTAGGAGACGACTGGAGATACTTTGTCTTAGCAAAGCTTTGTAATTTTGTTTACATACTTCATTAATACAGTAAAGTAATCCCTTTGAATCATCTCTTGTTTATTGTTCAAATTTCTTTGAAAGTGTGTGATTTCTTACTTCAAATTGTCATCTACAGCGTGTGATCTTTTGCAAGCATTAATTTACATAAAGATCTGTGATATTGGTTTCTCTTTATAGTTGATTTGTGTGTGAAAATATTTTGTTGAATTTCTGTCAATTGAGATATTTTCTTTATCAATTTCTACAAATGATCAACATTTGATTTTAATCAATGTTAATTTTTCAATTAACAGAGTGATTACAGGTTAATCTTGAACAGGTTTACATGCTTATATTATTGTCACTTAATTTTCATTAATTGATTATGGTCTAAGTGAATAAGTAAATGCATCTTTTAACATTTATGTTGAAGTTGAACATACTTATTCTTCTCACATCAAGATTGAATTGCACAACAACAAGCTTTTCCTTAGAATAGATCTAACCTAGAGTAGATCCTTTTGTCTTAAATAGGTTAAGTTAGAACATATTAATTTCCATACTTTCATTTTCCTTAAGTGGAAAACCGATCTATTGATCGAAACATCAACTCATAGAGTATCAGTAGAGGCCGAACATCCATAGGAGATTTCCATACCAAACAGGCTGGGGATAGAACTGCCCTTGCGTAGGGTCTTTCGAAGCCTTTCAGTCTGGTTTTTCACCCTCTGTTGGGAGCCTTGGAACCCATTCCAGCACCTTGCAATTACCCTGCACCCTCGAGACTTCAACAAATGGCGCTAGGAGGAGGACCAATAGTATAACATGCCTAAACAGAACACTTAGAAACCCCCTCCAGCAACTACATCGTTGGTTGTCACTAGAATCCAATCTAGAGCTTCAACATCTGAACAACAAATAGTGTCACAACCAACTCTCATTCCTACCACACCTGCAGTGGAGCAGGAAAACAGAAGGGATATCCTCATCATATCCCCTATGAGAGGACCCCTCACACTTGAGAAAATTTTGAAAAGATCTAGCGATAATGTCATTAGGTTAGAACAAAGAATCGTTGCTCAAATAAGTAGAGGTCTAGTGGCTATTCATACAAACAATATTTCATAGGCTAGTGATCAAGGAACACAATTGATAGTTGATCGAAACCTTCAAAACCAAGAAACAACTGATCAAAACCCTCAAAACCAAGAAGCAACTAACGATTCATGATCTCCTGAGTACAACCTCGATCCCCTTTTCCAAGAAGTACAAGATCAGCCAAAATTTGGAACTAGTGACACTCCACCTAGTCCTCCTTCCTCATCATCCTCCTCCTCCGAAAGCGAACATTCTTCTAGCTCTTCATCCGAAGAAGAAGAAGAACCACCTATGGCTGGAGAAGGCTACAATAGACCTTGGTTGGACCAAGATGCAGTATTCATACTCGGGGACCAACATAGACTACCTAAGAACCCTGAGAAATGGATTCCTAAGTTCAACCCTGATGACACGTTGCCTGCACTAGATCACATCAAAACCTTTATGCAGGTTATCAAGCTTAGGAGTGTAGTCCACAAGGATGTGGCTTCCAGACTCTTTCCTTACACTTTCGAAGGGAAGGCATCCACATGGTATTTCTCTTTACCAGCCCAATCCATAATCTCCTGGGACGAGTTCAAGAAAATATTCATCCAAAAGTTTGGAGATAACAAAACACCACAGGACTTAGTTTTAGAGTTGTCTTCCATGAAGATTAGAGGGAAATAAAAGGTTAAAGACTTTAACCAAAGGTTCTCTTACCTAAAGAATATAATTCCCGCTAACCTTCTTCCTGCAGAAGAATTTTTGGTTGCCTATTATGAAAAGGGTCTACCTATTCATATTGCAATGTGGGTGAAAAGCGCACAAAAGGGGACTTTGCTAGAGGCATTTGTTGAAGCAATACAAGTCGAGAAGGACATGTTGTGTTTGAGGGATAGTCCTGAAATTTCGGAAGAACAACCCTCTACCTCTTGAAAGAGAACTGACATCACCCCCAAACCCACTACTCAGAGCAAGGATCCTTTTGACATGACTGATGTGAAGAAGTTCCTTCAAAAAATTTCAAATGAGATGGCCGATTTGAAAAGAAATAATAACGAGAATCAAAACCAAAATAGAGGTTTTGTAAGGCCACCTTTTAGGAGAGCTTATCAGCCTTCTCAGAATCCACCACCTCCTAATCCTACTGAAGGACTTTCAAATGAAGAACTCTCTTCAATTTTTAGAGCCCTAAAAACATAATCCCAAACTAATCCTGAATACCCCAAAGATCAGACCAATCAAGATGCACAATTACCTGAAGAGGATGAAGAACAAGAGGACCCACAGGTGAATACTGTTAGCTATTTCTCCGAACTTCCTATGAACGAAGACGAAGAACAACCTGATACTGTGTTTAAAGTTCAACACCCTTATAACATAAGGTCAAGACCACAACCACCTCAGGAACCTTCATCTTCAACAACAGTTCCCAATAAAGGAAAGGTTTTTCCCCAAAATGACACAATTATTCCAGAGTTGGAGTACAATCTAGCTGAAGATTTGAAAAGAGTTAAGGAAAATATCTCTTTGTTTGGACTTTTAAATATCCCTTCCATGAGGGATACTTTACCCAAAAGCATGATAATCAAACAACCTAGAGAATCACAAAATAACAACCTAGACTCTTTTACTAAACCAGATGATCAAAAACCTGGAAGCAAAAGGACACCCCCTTTTCTTATCACTTTTAAGATGTTCAACAGGAACATACATAATTGCATGATAGATTCAGGTGCCTCATCGAACGTAATGCCCTTATCTATCTACAAGAAATTGAATGCCACTTGGGAACCCTTCCCTACTCAAATTGTCCAACTCGATAGATCAAAAGTCAAAGTAGTAGGAAGATTAAGAAATGTGTTGCTTACATTATCTGCAGATCCTCGTATCCACCAAACTATAGACATTGTTGTAGCTGACATTCCTTAATATTATGGGATGTGACTGAGGAGGAACTGGTTAGAGAAGCTTAAGGGCTACTTTGCCACTAACTGGTCTCACCTATGGTTACCCTACAATGGAAAACCCAACAAAATAAAAATCAGTAGGGAGCCTTTCATGAAACAAACAGTCACAGACCTTAATGATTCTAGTGAACCTGCCAGCTATTATAGTGCACATATTGAACACTTTACTTTTGAAACCTTATTGGATATTTGATAGTCGATTCTTCACCAGAAGAATATTTACAGAAAGAATCACATATCACTCAGGTTACCTCTGTACCTTTTTATGGAGATGTTGTACATAATGTTTTTAATGTAAATACAAAATTTAGGATAGATCTGATTGCTTGGACTTTATTTTTTTATCGATCCGGGTCTAAGGATGGAGCTGGTGTGGGTTGTGTCCTCATTAACCCAAAAGGGATTAAAAATATGATAGCATGCAGACTGGAATTTGACTGTACCAACAACGTAGCTGAGTATGAAGCCCTGGTTCAGGGACTCAAAAAAGTTGTTGATATGGGTGTACATGTGATTCATTGCTTTCGTGATTCTGAAATCATTGTAAAAAAGGTAAGGAATCAGATACACTACTTGTCTCCACGCCTGATGAATTATCAGAAGCTGGTAAGGGACCTTACCAATTCATTTTCTGCATTTAGCATTAACTCAATCCCTAGGTCACAGAACTTCAATGCTGACCTCTTAGCAAACATGACATCTAGATTGATACCACCATAGGGCTTGTCACCTCAAACCTTTTCAATTGAACTCATGTACAGGCCTTCCAGACTTGACAATGTAACAAATTGGCAAGTGTTTGACGATGACCAGCAGATACTTGACTTCCTCACAGCTTAGGATATGTTTCAAAACATGGCTATAGACGACGAAGAACATGAAAAATCACTCTGTGATCCTTCAAACATTATCCCGAAGTCTGTTATCGGTTTAGAGAAGTTCTACAATTTATAGGATATGTTCAGACACAAAACAAATTGAAAAACCTAGAGCTCCTCACTTAACTACGACCCAGTTAACTTAGGTACTGAGCAAGAACCCCATTTTATCAATATAGGAGTTAATTGTTCTCTCGAGGAAAGAAGTGTTATCATCAGGTTATGTAAAGAATACAAGGACGTTTTTGCATGGACCTATGATGAGCTGAAAACTTTCAACACGGGCATCATGTATCACAACATACCTATGAAGTCGGAGGTATAGCCTTATCAACAAAAACTATGGAAAATGCACCCCAGCTTGGAACCTTCTGTGAAAAAAGAACTAGAAAAACTATCGACAGCCGGAATCATTTTTCCTGTCAGACACACCAAATGGATCGCCAATCTGGTGCATGTGCATAAGAAGAGTGGTGAAATCAGGCTGTGTGTCGATTTCCAAAATTTGAATCGGGCTTTCGAAAAAGACAATTATCTCATTCCACCCATGGAACAAATTCTACAAAAGGTAACAGTTTCATAAATGTTCTCACTCCTGGATGGTTTTTCAGGATACAACCAAGTTATGGTTGCTCCCGATGACCAATTGAAAACTGCTTTTAGAACCCCTTGGGGCACTTTGCCTACAAGCGAATGTCTTTCGGGTTGATAAATGTCGGGGCCACATTTCAAAGAGCTATGGACATAGCTTTCAGAGGTTTGATGCATAAATTTGTTGTAGTTTATTTAGATGATATCACTATATATTCAAACAAAGCACATGAACATCTTTTTTCCCTGAAATAGGTTTTCAAACATTGCAGGAAGTACAGGATCTCACTCAATCTGAAAAATTCTATCTTTGCAGTGACAGAAGGAAAGCTTCTCGGTTTCATCGTGTCCAAGGAAGGTATGATTATTGACCCAGAACATATCGATCCTATTTCAAAAATTGGTTTTTTCGGTTTGCACAAAGCCATGCAGTCCTTCATCAGTAAGATCAATTTTGTACGTAGATTTGTACCTAATTTTGCACAAATGGTTAAACGTTTACAACAGTTAGTCAAGAAATATGTATAGTTCACTTGCTCGCAGGAACAGAAAGATGTGTTTGTCGAAATTAGAAGAGCTATTGTTGAGGCTCCTGCTCTTATGTCCCCTGACTTTGATAAAGATTTTATTCTCTATACTTTTGCCACTAATTTCTCTTATGCAGCTGTTTTGACACAGAAGCATGACAGCGATACTGAGATTCCAATATCCTTCATGAGCTCAACATTCAAAGGTGCAGAGCTTAATTATTCCCAAATTGACAAGCAAGCCTATGCAGTTTACAAATTTGTTAAGCATTACAGGCCATATTTGTTAAAATCTCGAACAAAGGTTATTGTGGGTTATTTTTCCATTAGAAATGTGTTAGTTCAAAAGGAATTGGGCAATAAAAGGGCTCATTGGATGACGGCCCTATAAGAATATGATCTAGAAATCACACCAGCCAAAATTGTGAAAGGACAAGGTCTCTATCTTCTTACTACTCAGTCAAATGATCCTGCATAGCAGCAAATTGAATGGGAGTAGGAGGAAGATGTTCCAACAGGTTCTATCAATTATATTGATACCCCTACATCCGAATGGTATGACCATATCAAGTTCTTTCTTAACCATGGGTTTTCTCCTGAAACCCTTGACTTCAAGAAATGCATAGCTTTGAGATTAAAAGCTGCTCCTTCCCAATTCATTAATGAAGTTTTGTTTAGAAAAAACTATGATAGGGTTTTCCTCAGATGTTTGGAAAAGGATGAGACTAATGATATTCTTTTTCAATTTCATACAGGACCAGCTGGAGGCCATTTCTCAGGGGAAAATACAGCTCATAAAATTCTCAGAGTAGGGTATTACTAGCCTACATTATTTAAAGATGCATATGCCTATGTAAGAAAGTGTGAACCATGTCAGAAATGTACAGGGAATTTCAAGAAACCTGCTTTCCCACTACAGCCAGTCACAATTCAGTTCCCATTTCAGCAGTGGGTACTGGATTTTATTGGACCAATAAACCCTACCTCATCTCTGTAACATAGATACATCCTTACAGCAACTGATTACTTCACCATATTGACGGAAGTAATCCCACTTAGGTAATGTAATGAAAACCAAGTATTTTCCTACCTTGACAGCCTTATAATTATGAGGTTTGGTGCCCCAAAGTATCTAGTTTTTTATAATGCATCCTACTTTTCATCGATCGACTTGACACAATATGCCCTTGAAAAAGGGATTAAGTTAAAATTTGCTGCCAGTTATTACCCACAAGGTAATGGGTTGGCTGAGTCTTCAAACAAAAACCTGATAAATATTCTCAAGAAGACTGTAGCCTCTCATCATAAAGATTGGCACACACAGCTCTATAATGCTCTTTGGGCAGATCGAATCACCCCAAAGGAAGCAATTGGGAATTCTCCCTATTGTTTGGTATATCGAAAGGAATTTGTCCTTCCTGCTAATCTCATGATCTCTTCATTACAGTTAGCCTAGTCTACCCAAGGAGACAACTCTTCTCCCCTTCAGCACAGAATTGACACACTACTTAAACTGGAGGAGGATAGAGAGAAGGCAAAGAATAAAGTATATCAACATCAACAGAGGGTGAAGAGATGGTTTGATGAGAAATCTTCATCTGACAGGGAATTCTCAGTTGGGGATTTGGTACTAAGGTGGGACAAACAACATAAAGATAAAAACTAGTATACCAAATTCTAGCACCTTTGGTTGGGACCTTTCATTATTACAGAAAAGTTGGGTCCCAGTACTGTCCGATTACAAACACTTAAGGGAGTCATGGATACCTACCTAGTGAATGTTTCACTACTCAAAAAGTACTTCGTTTGAACAACTTGGTGCTTTTGTACATAGGTTTGTGGTGTGTTTTCTATTTTTTTTCTTTGATTTGTTTTCTTTCATTTTATTGATAACAGAGCCCATGCATTTGTTAATGGTTTAAAAACCAGTTTTGCTCAAAGATGATTTTAACTGAAGTTGCAGAATAAGTATGTTAATCTCAGTTTTTTCCATTGATATTAGAATTTGATTTGTAAAGAGCGTACAACCAATAGATGCGGGACCTTGATTGATACCTTTCCACCTTGGTCATCATCTTTTACAAGTTTTATCTGTTTAATTGAGATATGGGGAATGATTGAAATATTCTTATCTTATGTCTCATTGTCACAGCACATCATAATAACCTGATCAGCTTTATCTGCTCTGGATCCTTTTACAATCACCTTGATAATAATTTTTCTTAAATAATTTATAGATTACAAGGGGGTCTTATTTTAAGCCATCCCTTTAGGTTCATAGGTGTTTAGTGGAATGACATCTTCACATCAAGCCACCACACTAGGAAGATGACTTTCAGTTTTGCTGAGAAGTGGAAGATCCTATCGTAGGTCGGTCCATTCATGATCTACAAAACACTGGTGAGTAACGGTGCTATCATGAGGTTACCAAGTCTTGGCAGTGCCTTGTAGTCTATTATTTCTATAAAATCTGTATTTTCTTTTATAAGATACTTATTGTGTATAAGGACAAGGGGGTCTTATTACAAGCCATCCCTAGCATGATCATGGGTTTAATTTGGATTGAAGCTATCATCATTTGGTCACTAAGCCACAATAGTTGCCTTCAGTGTCACAACTAAAGGACAAGGGGTCTTATCGAGCCAGCTTGATCAGTTTCTGGATCAGGCCTATGAATGGCATTGCTGATAGCTGATTACCAAGTCAGGGCGATGGTCTTATATTAACAAGGTCTTATGTGAAGATGTTCATTTTGAAAATAAAAAAAAGAGGCGTATATAGCCAAAAGAACTATTGTATATAAAACCAATTAATAAACCAAGGTGACATGTAATTTGGACATCCATGAGCAGTTTTAAGCTAGTCCCAGGTTCAACACAAGTTGGTAGTCATTGATTACATAATGGTAAAGGATTCCTGTTGTTTCTTAATTCTCCTTATTGGATTTGCATTATTTTTAATATGATCATCGATGGGAATACATCAATCTTATGTTTTATGTTTATTGGTTGTCCCCTTTACAAATATCTTCTAAAATTTCAGGTTGGAAAAGGCAGCTGACGGATATACTTTCTCTAACTAAAGTTTGTTTGTAGAGATAACTAGTTCTTCCTAGCCAGTAGCCATTTGTTGTGGCCACAACAGATCCCATGCTTCAGCTAAGCATGAGAGCCCAAATTTTAAAAATGAACATAAAGGTATTTGGGTAGGTGTTCTCGTGAACATGAAGTTTTGAACTTTGTTTCTGTGATCTTATACCTGTACCTTTGTTCTGCTTTATTGTCATTTTCTTTTTTGGAAATTTCTTAGTGTTTTTGGTGTGCTGGAAGCCTTAATTTAAGCATTTTTGTCATTCACTCCTGCCAACCCAAAACCCAACATTCTGACAACCCGAAACCCATAACCCAACAGGCGCAGGTTGCAGAAATTCATTTTAGGTCTTTTGATTTTGGTCGACCTGAAACCCCCAACCTAAAAGGTGCGGGTTGCAGAAACCCCTTTACTAATAATTTTTGGGAATTTTTCATCCCAAAACCTGGAAACATAATTTTTGGGAATTTTTCTTACGACCAGGTTTCTAACTGTAATTCTCACCTCATGATCACCTCTGAAGATATGATTGCTTCATTAGATTGGCTTGTAATGGAATTTTTAGATGCGACTTCAAATCGTTTGTGATTCTACTAAAATTGTACTTTGTTATGATCCAATTTGGATTAATGCATGCTGCAACGTCGTTTCATTACAATTCAAATGATTGCAGTTCCAAATTCGTATGATTTTAATCATAGCAGCTCATCATATTCAATTATTATGATTCTCTGTAACTCTTCTTAAATATAGTCGCAAGTATGAAGCACTTAGTTCATCGTCTGTATTTGTTAGAAAAGTTTTGTGTTTTATTTTGAAAGCTTTCTTTCTGATGATCTAGTGCAAGTAACGTGCAGATAGGTTATGAATCTATTGATGCCTTGAAAACCATAGCATCAATCAGCAAGGGATTCTCCCCAGTAAGCAAGCCCAATTAGATCACTCACCATTTGGTGTGGGGAATCCATCTGGTTAACGGTTCGGATACCGTGTAAGTTTTAAAGATTTGTTTATTTTATCGGTTGCGGCCCGATCCACTGTTTATGTATTTTACGTTAAAAAATGATATGCAAGTGCCCTAAATTAAATGCATGAGATACAACAAATCTGTTCTAAACTATTTTTTAATCTAAATTACCCTATCCTTACAAGGAGCAGAATTTAAGATATGAGTAATAGGACTAAAAGGAACATCTAAAGAATTGAAGAAATAGCCATTAAATTATAAAGATGCATTTTCAACACAATGTAAATGATATCAAAGATAGCTCTGATTTTTTTTTTATTAAAATAATCCATTACTCATAAGGTACAAAAATTTTGCAAAGAAATAAGATCATTTGCAGCATAGAATTAATTCATAAAAGCTAAGAAATATCTCACTGAATGTATGTGAAAGATTGCAGAAATAGTTTGACAAATGCCCATCACAGCTCAAAGAAAACCGATGCACAAGCTTTCACAGGCCAAATTGGTTTCTCTATTCATGTAGCTGAAGTAGTTCTCGTACATAAGAAGAAAATCTTTCACCTGCCAAAAGTCCCTTTCATTCTCTTCTACTCAACAATATATAGCTTTACAAAATAATCCAAGAGCTGCCACCTATACCCTAACCGTCCACATTCCTCTAATTTGTCTTGTAGTGTCCATGTCACAAAAAGAATAAAAGCCCATAAATATTACAAAAATGAACATGACGGAGGTCCAAATGTTATTTTAATAATTAACACATATGAACGCTGAAGGAAGCCACATTGGTTGTAAATAAAAAAAGAGACAAAAGGTGGATTATTTATGAGCTGACGCCTTTGCTGACTTGGGCATTTCTGCTAAAGCTAGTAGTCCTGTTGGGGCTTGCATCACTGGTGCTGCTGGTAATTCCACGAAACTGAGGCCTTGGCTCCTCCTACTGTTACTTGATGTGTTCCTGCTATTAGTACCCTATCTTCTTCTGCTATATGCTTCACATAGAGACTGGTTTCTTTTATGATATTGTTTGCATCGAGGGGAATCATGGTTTTCAAAGAAACTTCATGCTTGGCCAGCTCTTCTTCAAGATTAGCAACTTCTACTGTTGTAACTTGGAGACTTTCATTTAGGAGATGTGCACGAATTGTATCCTGGCCAATCTAATCATGAAGGTCTTCTGTGGTCAAAGCATCTACCTTCCTTACATAATCCATTTTACCATTCAACCCATCCCTTGGATCAGACAAACGTTGAGCTTTGTCTAGAAACTCCTCTATAGTTTGGGGGATTTTCACCTGGCAATTTTCTTGGGTGGATCGTATTTTCAAATACAAATTCCCACACTGTTAAAGCGTAACCATGGCCACTTCATTCAACTTCACTCCATAATTCTGGAAAAACCCCAAGAGGCGGATATCTACTTTGAAACCGGCGATGGACTTAAGAGGGAGTCTTTCTGGGAATCCTAACCTTCCTTCTCTCCATTCCATTTTACTCCTAGTGTCCTCACTAATACGTACATATTTTCTCCTATGCCTAGTGGCCTCAGCATTTATTTCTTTGATTCTGGCCACCACTTCCTTTAACTTGCAAATTTCCTCCATCATGAGCTCTTGAATCTCGTGTGTCCTTTTCATAATTTCACAAGCCTACTCATGAAAGGGTCCTAGGTCGCCAACCTTGCTGGTTGCGAGTTGTAATTGTTGTTCTAGCAATTCTTCCTTTTCTTCCAACTTATCAACATTCTCCTTTAGGTCATCGATCTGTTGAGCAGTATCAAACTTCTCGAACTCCAACTGTAGGTTGTGGATTTCTAGATCTCTCTTCTCTGTCTCCAAAGTGCTCATTTGTATCAGCAAAGCTCTCTTTTCAGCTTCTAGATGCTGAAATATCCTATTAAGTTCTCCCTTCTTTAACACAAGGGTGTCACATTTCTCAACCATCAAATTCGAATAATTCTACTCTTTGACCAGAGTTTCATGTAGATTGTGTGCTCTCTCCTTCTCCGATTATAACTTGTCTGCTAATATGTCGACATTGTTAGCGGTTGCTAGAACAGAGGCCACAGAAATAGATGCCATGCATTTGTGTGCATGTTGGGTACCTTGCATGACTGTGGTTTCATGCCTGGTGACAATATTTGGTTGAAAAGGCCTCTTCATTCTGGTCACCATTTCTTTGACAATGGATTTCCTCTTCTTGTTATAAGGAAACTGATCGCATTTGGACATCGTACGACTCTTGGATGGTGTAAAAGGGACAAGTGGGAGGTCTCTTATGGGGAATTCATATCCAAGTCTTGTATATTTGGGCTTTTAGGGTCAGCATCTTCTTTGGATTTCTTTTCTTCTTCTTTTTTTCTTTATGCTTCTTCCTCTTGTTCCCTTCTCTGTTTGTCATCTTCTTCCTGTTTTGCAATTCCCTCCAATCTGGTCCTTTCTCCTTCTTGGATTCTTCGAGCTTCATCTTCAGCTGCTTGGGCTCTTAAAGTTTCTTCTTCTCAGAGTTTATCCTCCTTTTCTTTATTGGTTCTTTTCTCAATTTCCTCTCAGATCTTCTTGGCTTGTTCCTTAAGCCTTTGTTCTCCTTTAGAGAAAGCTTCAGCAGTTCCTAAGGTGCCCTTTTCTTGCTACTATTTTATTTCTTCCACAATATTAGAGCTCGAGCTGGCTCCTCCTTTGCCAAGTTGGAAAATCTGTAACTCAGTCATATTGCTAACCCCCCTATATACTTCCTCATCTTCATCATAATAGTTAGCGTATTCAAAGGGAGCAGAAATATCTTTGCAATGTTGTGCAACTTTGCCTCGTCGATTGTTCCTATGAAAAACATTTTCCCCAAAATGAAAGCCTTTCCGCTCTGCGACAAAATATTCTACTGTCGCGATTTTTGAAAACTTGTAAGCCCCAACATAAAAGGGTAAAGGCGGGAAGGAAGCCTTCTTTACCTTGTTCAAGTTACTACCAACTCCATCAATGAAACCTGTCTCACCACCTCCTTGTGGACTACATTGTTAGTAGCATACATAGGTAAGATATACGGGGGTTTAGAGCCTCCGTACATTCTTATGTAGGTGCCTCCTGAAAAAAAATAGAAATCACCATAATTCTCCAGGACTTCCATGGTGTTCTTAGATAAGCAGTTGGGTTCCTCATTGAACATTAATTCATATAGAGGTATGATAAAATACTCACAAATGAGTTTGTAATGCGTTTTGTAATTCTGAGCCCAAAATATTTTGTAAGCAATGAATACTGGCATATCAGTCGAGTTCCATATGCATCCTAGCTTGGGAAATGGACATTTCACCACAATACAATCTATCAAGTAGGATGCCATATAACATTCTACGCTTTTCTCCACTAACCCTTCTTGTGCAGCATTTATATCTAATCATAGGTTGTCTGAGAGAATATCAGCCTAGTTAAAAATTGTTCCTTGGAACGCCACATAGTGGATGATGGGAACCCATTATAGTATAAACATCGTCCCATCCGGCCTCCCAAATATTATGCTCAGCACGAGAGCCATCAATCTGAAAGGGGGCCTCAGATTCTGAACCTCGTACTCCTCACTATCTTTTTTTTCTGATTTGTTTGACTGAGATTAGCAGCTTCCTAGTCATCTCTAGGTTATCCATCTTGATTTCTTCCATCCATACATCATCAAGCCGCTGCTAGGGCTTGGGAAACTTATAAGCCGTTGAGATATAGGATGGGTGAAATGAAGCAAAAGCTTTTCCTTTGTTGTCTAAAAGAACTCTTGTCTCAATATTCGCATGCCGCAGAATCCATCCGATTACTTCTGAGCAGGGGAAGACCTCTGGACATGTGGCTGCTTTTGATATACAGGATTTTCTGATGTTCCGATATAGACATTCTTCTTCAAGAAGAGCTTCAGGGAAGTCCTGGTCTCTTACCATATGGTATACGTCTCCCCATTTTAATTCTAGTGGCACGCCTGTAGTGCACTTAGTATCTTGGAAAGTAGTTTCCACCCTTGCGTTGTCATCAACTGATTCTGGGCAGGTCGCCTTTGACCTTCTCCTGCCACCTTTAGTCATTTTGAAAAATCCTGTACGCATACGGTGCAATGTCAACAATTCAAATTATCATCCTACTTCATACTATTGAGGCCTAAACGCCGACTAAATCCTTCTAGCTATGCTTATTTCACCATTAATTTGCAAATTCCAAAATGTTATAGCTCCTCTATTTTCAATTTAAACATTTATTTCACATGTTATTTCATAATCCTGTGTAAAACGGATTATTTCCGTAGGCTACTCTATTGCAACTATGAAATATATGGGTCATGTATCTCAACAATTATGAGTATACTATGTTTTATGGAATGAGGGTTTACATGGTAATTCACCAGGTTGGTACCCCCCAAGCCTCATATCCTGATCTGAAGAAGTTATTTCTTTGTCTTTCAAGTTTAAAAGGTCCATGATCGTAGTTCATTTATCCAAGCTGTTTGAATTCCGCGTTTTACTTCATTCATGGTCTTATGTCAAGCCAAAACTAGAATCATGCTCCTATCCTGCTAAAACACAGCCAAGCCTAGCTTCATAAGGGTTCACAGTTTCCTGGGCCATAATCATCTACCACGCAATTTGTTAGCGAGTCTTGCGATCCATCATTTTCTAGTTTCAAAATTTAGTGACATCATAGAATTGAAACCCACCCTGTCCGTCCTTACCTGAACCATGTCGGTATTCCTACCTCGCCATGAAGTTTCACACCACTTTCGTACTTTGGAACATGTTATTACCATGTAAACCCTCATTCCATAAAACATAGTATACTCATAATTGTTGAGATACATGACCCATATATTTCATAGTTGCAATAGAGTAGCCTACGGAAATAATCCGTTTTACACAGGATTATGAAATAACATGTGAAATAAATGTTTAAATTGAAAATAGAGGAGCTATAACATTTTGGAATTTGCAAATTAATGGTGAAATAAGCATAGCTAGAAGGATTTAGTCGGCGTTTAGGCCTCAATAGTATGAAGTAGGATGATAATTTGAATTGTTGACATTGCACCGTATGCGTACAGGATTTTTCAAAATGACTAAAGGTGGCAGGAGAAGGTCAAAGGCGACCTGCCCAGAATCAGTTGATGACAACGCAAGGGTGGAAACTACTTTCCAAGATACTAAGTGCACTACAGGCATGCCACTAGAATTAAAATGGGGAGACGTATACCATATGGTAAGAGACCAGGACTTCCCTGAAGCTCTTCTTGAAGAAGAATGTCTATATCGGAACATCAGAAAATCCTGTATATCAAAAGCAGCCACATGTCCAGAGGTCTTCCCCTGCTCAGAAGTAATCGGATGGATTCTGCGGCATGCGAATATTGAGACAAGAGTTCTTTTAGACAACAAAGGAAAAGCTTTTGCTTCATTTCACCCATCCTATATCTCAACGGCTTATAAGTTTCCCAAGCCCTAGCAGCGGCTTGATGATGTATGGATGGAAGAAATCAAGATGGATAACCTAGAGATGACTAGGAAGCTGCTAATCTCAGTCAAACAAATCAGAAAAAAAAGATAGTGAGGAGTACGAGGTTCAGAATCTGAGGCCCCCTTTCAGATTGATGGCTCTCGTGCTGAGCATAATATTTGGGAGGCCGGATGGGACGATGTTTATACTATAATGGGTTCCCATCATCCACTATGTGGCGTTCCAAGGAACAATTTTTAACTAGGCTGATATTCTCTCAGACAACCTATGATTAGATATAAATGCTGCACAAGAAGGGTTAGTGGAGAAAAGCGTAGAATGTTATATGGCATCCTACTTGATAGATTGTATTGTGGTGAAATGTCCATTTCCCAAGCTAGGATGCATATGGAACTCGACTGATATGCCAGTATTCATTGCTTACAAAATATTTTGGGCTCAGAATTACAAAACGCATTACAAACTCATTTGTGAGTATTTTATCATACCTCTATATGAATTAATGTTCAATGAGGAACCCAACTGCTTATCTAAGAACACCATGGAAGTCCTGGAGAATTATGGTGATTTCTATTTTTTTTCAGGAGGCACCTACATAAGAATGTACGGAGGCTCTAAACCCCCGTATATCTTACCTATGTATGCTACTAACAATGTAGTCCACAAGGAGGTGGTGAGACAGGTTTCATTGATGGAGTTGGTAGTAACTTGAACAAGGTAAAGAAGGCTTCCTTCCCGCCTTTACCCTTTTATGTTGGGGCTTACAAGTTTTCAAAAATCGCGACAGTAGAATATTTTGTCGCAGAGCGGAAAGGCTTTCATTTTGGGGAAAATGTTTTTCATAGGAACAATCGACGAGGCAAAGTTGAACAACATTGCAAAGATATTTCTGCTCCCTTTGAATACGCTAACTATTATGATGAAGATGAGGAAGTATATAGGGGGGTTAGCAATATGACTGAGTTACAGATTTTCCAACTTGGCAAAGGAGGAGCCAGCTCGAGCTCTAATATTGTGGAAGAAATAAAATAGTAGCAAGAAAAGGGCACCTTAGGAACTGCTAAAGCTTTCTCTAAAGGAGAACAAAGGCTTAAGGAACAAGCCAAGAAGATCTGAGAGGAAATTGAGAAAAGAACCAATAAAGAAAAGGAGGATAAACTCTGAGAAGAAGAAACTTTAAGAGCCCAAGCAGCTGAAGATGAAGCTCGAAGAATCCAAGAAGGAGAAAGGACCAGATTGGAGGGAATTGCAAAACAGGAAGAAGATGACAAACAGAGAAGGGAACAAGAGGAAGAAGCATAAAGAAAAAAAGAAGAAGAAAAGAAATCCAAAGAAGATGCTGACCCTAAAAGCCCAAATATACAAGACTTGGATATGAATTCCCCATAAGAGACCTCCCACTTGTCCCTTTTACACCATCCAAGAGTCGTACGATGTCCAAATGCGATCAGTTTCCTTATAACAAGAAGAGGAAATCCATTGTCAAAGAAATGGTGACCAGAATGAAGAGGCCTTTTCAACCAAATATTGTCACCAGGCATGAAACCACAGTCATGCAAGGTACCCAACATGCACACAAATGCATGGCATCTATTTCTGTGGCCTCTGTTCTAGCAACCGCTAACAATGTCGACATATTAGCAGACAAGTTATAATCGGAGAAGGAGAGAGCACACAATCTACATGAAACTCTGGTCAAAGAGTAGAATTATTCGAATTTGATGGTTGAGAAATGTGACACCCTTGTGTTAAAGAAGGGAGAACTTAATAGGATATTTCAGCATCTAGAAGCTGAAAAGAGAGCTTTGCTGATACAAATGAGCACTTTGGAGACAGAGAAGAGAGATCTAGAAATCCACAACCTACAGTTGGAGTTCGAGAAGTTTGATACTGCTCAACAGATCGATGACCTAAAGGAGAATGTTGATAAGTTGGAAGAAAAGGAAGAATTGCTAGAACAACAATTACAACTCGCAACCAGCAAGGTTGGCGACCTAGGACCCTTTCATGAGTAGGCTTGTGAAATTATGAAAAGGACACACGAGATTCAAGAGCTCATGATGGAGGAAATTTGCAAGTTAAAGGAAGTGGTGGCCAGAATCAAAGAAATAAATGCTGAGGCCACTAGGCATAGGAGAAAATATGTACGTATTAGTGAGGACACTAGGAGTAAAATGGAATGGAGAGAAGGAAGGTTAGGATTCCCAGAAAGACTCCCTCTTAAGTCCATCGCCGGTTTCAAAGTAGATATCCGCCTCTTGGGGTTTTTCCAGAATTATGGAGTGAAGTTGAATGAAGTGGCCATGGTTACGCTTTAACAGTGTGGGAATTTGTATTTGAAAATACGATCCACCCAAGAAAATTGCCAGGTGAAAATCCCCCAAACTATAGAGGAGTTTCTAGACAAAGCTCAACGTTTGTCTGATCCAAGGGATGGGTTGAATGGTAAAATGGATTATGTAAGGAAGGTAGATGCTTTGACCACAGAAGACCTTCATGATTAGATTGGCCAGGCTACAATTCATGCACATCTCCTAAATGAAAGTCTCCAAGTTACAACAGTAGAAGTTGCTAATCTTGAAGAAGAGCTGGCCAAGCATGAAGTTTCTTTGAAAACCATGATTCCCCTCGATGCAAACAATATCATAAAAGAAACCAGTCTCTATGTGAAGCATATAGCAGAAGAAGATAGGGTACTAATAGCAGGAACACATCAAGTAACAGTAGGAGGAGCCAAGGCCTCAGTTTCGTGGAATTACCAGCAGCACCAGTGATGCAAGCCCCAACAGGACTACTAGCTTTAGCAGAAACGCCCAAGTCAGCAAAGGCGTCAGCTCATAAATAATCCACCTTTTGTCTCTTTTTTTATTTACAACCAATGTGGCTTCCTTCAGCGTTCATATGTGTTAATTATTAAAATAACATTTGGACCTCCGTCATGTTCATTTTTGTAATATTTCTGGGCTTTTATTCTTTTTGTGACATGGACACTACAAGACAAATTAGAGGAATGTGGACGGTTAGGGTATAGGTGGCAGCTCTTGGATTATTTTGTAAAGCTATATATTGTTGAGTAGAAGAGAATGAAAGGGACTTGTAGTAAAACGGAACGGAAGCCGGCCTTCAAATAGTTGAAACAATGAAATTCAACGGGGTTTAAACCCTTTATATAATGTTTAAACATGTGCGAGCCATTAATGGAGTATGTGTGAAAATTTAAATGTGGTTAATGGGCGTACGAATGGGGTCAAATCGGTACATTCAGCATTAAGTGTGACCTCCAAAACAAGAGGGACTTGGCCAACCTTTCTGACCGTTGCAGAAGAATTATCAAAGCTCATCCACAAAATAAAGGTGCGAAGTGGTGAAACGGAACGCTTGATCGAGTTGCTTCACCGTTGCAGGAGAGTTACCTGAGTTACTCTGCCATTGCGGAAGACTTACGTGAGTTACTCTGCCATTGCGGAGGACTTTGGTGAGTTCCTCCATCACTTACTTAGTCTAAAAGGATTTTGTCGTTGCGGAAAAATTAGTTGATTTTCTCTGCCATTGTGGCAAAAACTTACGAGTTTATTCCGGAGGGTTTCGGCAAGGTTAACCAAAATTCTCCGCCGTTTCGGAAAAGTTGTCTTAAAGGTTCCACTACGGAGGACCAGAAAATCGCGTTTTACTTAGGCAAAGTTAGTGAAAATGGACTCAAAGGGAGCAAGCAAAGGACCTATCTTTAGAAAGACTAAGAAAGAAAAACTCTTGATGGCCTTGGCTTTCTAGGAAAACTTTCATCTAAAAGTAAAGGAGGGGCCCCAACATATTTTTTCAAAAAAAAAATAAAAATTGGGGGAGGTGTTGTAGCAACAACAATTGGCGATTCGTTGGAGAACACAGAACTCTGGAAGAAAAACTCATCACGTGGTCAAGAAACTTGCAATGTTCTAGCCACATGTGCAACAAGATGTCTTCATAGTTCAGCTTCTGAGAATGCAGTGATCATTCTTATCACAAAGGTGATGAGGGAAAAGGAAACTTTGACTCAGCCTTCCTTCTAACTCTCTAGGGGCCAAAGCGTGAGGTTTATTTTAGAATAATGCCCTTCAAAAGATTACAGTTACAAGACTCTACAGGATTGTAACAATATCTCACAGATACATTCGTTTGTTCCTCCTTCCCATGCTGTTTTGCATCCTTTTGGATGTTTCTTTAATTTACAACTTTTGACGTGTGAGCCTTCTAGAAATGGACTTCTTCATCTTTCAATAATTGATAAAGGTTCTTCAATCCATAATGTCCTTTTGTGTGAGTGAAAGATTCATTGTTTTTCATGCTTCACGGGCGGAGAAGAACCTTGCTAGCTGATTTATTTGAACAACTCCCTTGATCGGAGAGTTCCTTTGATTATCTCAGCCATGCTTTAATTGAGGCGAGAATTTATGGAAACCAGACTCTTCGATATAAGATTTTTGGCTTTTACTTGTAGCATGGGATCATTTAAAATACCATACATCTATGAAACATGCTTCCTCTCCATGGGTATGTCATAGCAAACTTCATGAGACAGTTATTTATGTTAGAGTGAATGAATCCCTAAGATAGTTTAGAAGGAAAAGTTTAATTTTAGTTATTTTAACAAGGGTTACATTTACCCAAGAGAAAAAGAATCTCTGCATTCCGAGAAACCACACAGTGGAAACAAAGTCACACACATAATTTCTTTTATCAATGAGCTTCTTCATGAACATCTTTTGAGTTGTGTCTGGAGTCTAATCTCTCAGCTACACCAAGATTGAGCTTAGCTTTCTTTAAACAAAAGGTGAAAGCAAACAAACAAAAAGAAATAAATCACACTAACTAGTAACTACAAGGTGACCATAAGAAAAAACAAAACAAAAATCAAATTAGAAAAGGGAAACCACTATTTATTTATGTACAAAAAACCCGTTTAAGGTTTACACAAAGTATTGCTTTAAGGCGAGGCCATTGAGAGGAAGATTTACTTCCCCCCCTTGCAGGTCTTTCAATTTATAAGTTGACGGGCCAAGATTTTCAGAAATTTGGTAAGGGCCAACCCATAGGTGTTGAAACTTTGTGTGCATCCCCTTACCCTCGTGCCGGTGATCCCATTTGAGAACTAAGTTACCTACTTCGAAATTTCTCTTGCCAGATTTCCTTTTATCAAACCATCGTTTGACTATGTCTTGGTGATGATGGAATCGGTCTTTGGCTTTCTGCCGTGAATCTTCAAGTTGTAGCAGGGTATTAATTCTGGATTGCAAGGCTTGATTGCTACAACCTCGGGAGGCCTGGGCCAATTGCAAGGATGGGAGCAGAACATTCAAAGGGAGGATAGCCTCCTTGCCATGGACTAAGGTGAATGGGGAAACCCCTAAGGTGTTCTTTGGAGTAACCATGTCTTCCCATAGAGCATTCGGGAGAGCTATGTGCCAACTTCTTTGATTTTTGATCATAGTTTTCTGAAGTATTCGGATGAGATTTTTATTGGTGGATTCAGCTAATCCATTTTCTTGGAGATAGTAATTGAATGAATAATGCAGTTTAATTCCTTTCTCATACATGAATTCATTAATTTTAATTGACGAAAAATAAGGTGCATTATCAAAGACTAGAGAAATTGGAACCCCAAACTTGGTTATGATGTTGTCTTCCAGGAAGTTGATAACTGCATCTTCATTGAATTTTCATAGAGGAACGGCTTCAACCCATCTTGTAAAATAGTCTATAGCTGTTAGGATATACCCGTGTTGCAGCAAGGAATTTGGGTTTATTTCGCCGATAATATCTATACCCCATTGCTCAAATGGTTTAGAGATGATAACTGGCTGCAAGGGTCATGCTGCCTTCGGTAACTTTCCGGCGCTTCTTTAGCATACGTGTCGGGATGGGCCCAAGTCTGTTGGAAAAATATACAAGTATGGAAAAACCCACGTAGCGCGCTACAACAAAAAGAAAAGGCAATTTTGATAATTGCACATTGCGTGCTGCAACAAGGAGAGAAAGCAATTTTGGTAAAAGCACATTGCATGCGGCGACAGGAGACAGACAATTTTGGTGTTTTGCGCGTGTCGCACGATAGCAATAGCCAAGGCATGGTCACGCAGTAGGACGATGCGCATGATAGCGCATGAGCTATTTTTTGTTCAGAACATGGGTAAAGGTCAGACCGGGACATGACCTATTTTGGGTAAGGAACAGGTGGATGGAAGATGAAAGCGACCTATTCGAAAGTGTGGTGGCAAGCAGTTGAGAAGCTAGGCCACGATGCCAATGGCCATAGGCAGGCAAAGTGGTGGAAAGGGACAGGCCATGATGCAGTTGTAACCATTTTGAGGACTGCGACTGTTAGAAGAGCATGTGAGCCATGAGTGGCCCAGTTGCAGTAGGCAAAGAAGGCTGTCGATGGTGATAGATAGTGTGGCAATTAGCCACACCATTTTTGGAAACCTTCGGGTTTCGGCCTAATGATTGTAAAGACATGACCTACGGGCATGATCTATAAATAGGCATGATTTTTTATGGGAAAGGGTTGGTAGTTGAACTCTGCATTTTGTAAGTACTGATTATTGCAAAATCTAAAGCTTAAAAAAGCCATTGTAAAGGCTCTGTAGCTGAGTGTGCAGAGACCTATCTGAGAGAGAAGAGAGTCTGCAGCTGAGTGCGTAGACTAAGAACGGTTGTACCCTTCCCATTAAGAGAAATATTAACAACCGTTCTTGTGGACGTAGCCTCCATCTGGGGGGTGATCCACGTTAAATTCTGTGTTGTGTGACCAATGTGTGTTTATGATTGTTTAATTGCTTGGTATGAATGTTTAATGCTAGAAACTTCTGTTATGTGATTGCTTTTATATGTATTCGCCATAGAGAATGGGAATAATATGTTAAGTAATGCATGCGCAAAGGAATGTTAAGTGTTCAACATGTATCAATCTGTCGATTGGAATGTATGAATCTAGCCATTGGTCAAGTAGTGAGCATTGAGTTTAAGCGCAGCGTTGGAGCGTGCAGTAACGTATATTTAGTAAACCATCTACAATTTACTAATAAGAACTTGGACGGAATAAAGGGATAAAGAATGCTAAGTAGAGTGGTTAGAATTGAACACCCTGGCAAGGACGTGCAGTCTCATGGATGCACTAAGTCAATGAACGTTGCTCCGAGGTAGGATGTTGATAGCTTACTGTCATAACACAAAGGTATCATGTATCACACATTCAAGAGAGGCACAAGTGCATGAGCGCAGTTGTGCGCTGAAGTATCCGACGTGAAATAGAAGGTTCGCGAAGTTATCTATCTGCGGAACCCGCAAGGTGTTTCGCTGCTTATTACTTTCCACCCATCACATCCCCCGGTTGTGGAAACTTGATTCGGAAACCACCCCCTGTAGCTTTGCCTTGGGTGAGACCTCAGGCTATGCGTAGCCTATTGCCGAAAGGGCCAATGAATAGGGGTTTTGTTGGTTCCCTGAACCACGAAGTACCTAGGTCTACATTGGAAACCCCTAACTCAATCTAGATAGCCAACAAATGGTTTCGTTGCTCAGATAAGAACAGTGATGCGATAATGTGTTGGAAATTAATTTGTGAAGAAGAATACCAGTTCCCATTGGGTTCAGACAATTGGAATCTTGAACAGAAAGAGATCTGGGATTGGTGCGACAATATTGAAAGAGACTTTGCAAGAAAAGAGAACAAACACCCGCGCCTATCTGACGTAGAGTGGTTGAACAGATATTTGTGGAGAGATATTCACGAGATATTTTGGGCTCCATTTCCAAACGAACTACACGCGTGGATATCGCAACTCAAGAAAACTTGTTTTCAAGGGGGAGTACCTATAGAGTGGACCCCAGAGCTCACAGTGCAGCTCAAAGCAATAGACAACCCATTGTCATGAGCAGTCGACTTCCGGTTCAATAGTATACTTGAAGGATTTGTGACTGAGTTTGTTGTTGACACACTGAAGTCCTATAGTCAAGCTGAAGCATACTTTTTCAAAGGATTCAGAGGTAAGTTTTTGAACAATCTCAGTCTATACATTAAAATGCTTTTAGCTGAGAGACACATAATCTAAGAAGTGGAAAGAGATATAAGTTTAATAAAGAAAATAATCCTAGAGGACTTGGACTCCGCATAGATACAGAACTCCCATATGACGTTAATAATCAGCCACGCCATTATAAACCACTATTCATCCCACTACACCTCAGAATCCGCCAGTTGCAGAAATTGCGCCACCTTTAGTTCAGAACCCACCCACTGCAAGTGTCACGTAGCCCAATCCGCAGAATCCTAGTATCTCGAATATTCCCTTTGTTTTCTCTGCGTAGATAGTTAGCACTAGTCAGAGCAGTGCACAACCAGGAAGGAGAATGACAGATAATGATATAGAATTGCCAATATTCAAAGGAACGGGTCTAGAAGACCCTGAGCAGCACTGGTTTCTATGTGAAACCGTATGGAGTTTAAAGCAAATCTAGGATGATGCTGTGAAGAGAGCGCAGCTGATAACTACTTTCAGATATCGCTCGTAGCATTGGTTTATGAAATATTCTCAGCACAGTCGAGAACCCTAACATAAATTCAGGCTGCACTGGTCACAGATTTTAAGAAGCCAAAGTCAGAATCGCAGTGCACAATGGAATTAAAGGAAATCAAATAGAATCCTACCAAATCGGTCTGGGAATTTGAACAAAAATTTAAAACATTGTTAGACCAAGTTAGTTTCATGATAGCTCCACAACAGCACGAGGAATGATTCATCGCTGCACTGTTGCCTCACATCAGACAAGCATTGATGCAACAGAAGATTGCATCACAGGCAGAGGCCTTAGAGATCGCAATGCAGTTAGAGGCTTCACCAATTGGTGAGAGTAGTGCTGGGATGTCACAGATTTAGAACCAGCTGACTACGCTGATGTTAGAATTACAGGGTATGAAAAATGGGAAAGAGAAAAGCTATGAACACAGACGTGAAGTTTGCTGCACCGGATGCAAAGGAGAAGGGCATACCAGAGAACATTGCCCTCTACTTCAAGATTATCTGGATAGTGGTGCACCAAACCCAATCAATATGAATCATAATCAGGCGCCCTAGTGTGAAATCTACAGAACTAGAGGACACAGGCCTGAAGATTGTTACCTTATACAGAAATATGTAAGAACGCCTAATAGCTTGTATTGTAATTTCTATAAATCAGTGGGACATGATGAATCCAACTGTCGCTCATATGAGATCATGAATGAAATAAAGCGCGACATGGAAGCAATGTGAGGTGCTAGGATGTATCGCGTTCAAGAGGAAAATCAGCCAAAGGAAGAAAACACCCAATATGATCAAGGGGGATATAGAGGTCGTGCTGGTGGATACCGCGGAAGAGGTAGAAATGACGGATTGGCGAAGAGGCCGTGGCTAGGTGATCTATTATAATTATGGCCAGCCAGGTCACGTTTCTAAAGATTGTACAAACCCATGCACTACGTGTAATTACTATAAATCATTTGAGCATGTTATTGAAGACTGTCCTATACTTGAGGTAGAAATGCAGAAAAGAAGATGGACAGAACCACAAACTCCCAATATTCAGTTGATTGCGGGAGAGAGCAGAATTGCAGATCCAAGTGTCAACATTGTCACGTGCAGTGGTGCTGATACAGGACGGGACGGAGGTGCAGAAGCTTCAACTTCTGGAATGCATGATCCTAGGCAGAATCCTGGCAAGCCGGTATGGATTAGGAAAGCTCCTGGGAAAGCACCATGTCTAGATTTACAGAAAAATAAGGGAGCATTTGAGGAAGCACGAGACATGTTCAGGGCACCGCCACCTGGCTCCCCTAGAACACAGTTGCGAAGTGAAGTACCAGAAAGAGAGAATATGCCAATGGCGCAAGATCAGACAAATCCCACAACAGACGTAGGGACCTCTATTGCACAGTTCTTACACAGCTGCATGAAATTACTGAAGAGCACAGATGCTTTCATGGAATTTGAAAAGCTGCTAAGCCAGTATGATCCAAACAGTGACAAGGGGGCTGCCAATGGTGTAGTCCACAATATTAGGAGTCCTAAGAGAACATGAAGGGAAATGAGATTCACTGCACAGATTGGGGACTATGAGATGGATGAGATCATTCTTGATCTTGCATCCGAAGTAAATGTCTTGATCAAGCAGACATGGCATAAGATGGGTAAACCTAAGTTACAATGGTCACCTCTACAGTTGAGAATGGATAACCAAGGGATAGTTATACCTTTGGGGAGATTACCCAACACCATTGTTGATATTGATGGAGTGCACAACTATGCCGATTTTGAAGTAATTGAAATAGTGGATGACAACGATCCTTATCTAGCACTGTTGGGTATCAATTGGGAAATGACAAACTCTGCCATTATTGATTTAAAAATGATGAAAATGATATTTGAAGGCAATGATATCAAGGTCATCGCGCCATTAGACCCTTCGCAGGGCGAGCGGTATGTTGAACCAATTCAAGAGGAATCCAGAGCTCAAGACTTGGACCATATCTTCAAGATGACAACCAATACTATTGACTATATTAATCCAACTGCAGATGGCACACTCAGTTGGCAATGTGATAGCTCTTGCATTTCAGATTCCGATGCAGGACTAGAAAACTGGCAAAGTAAGTTACATGAAGTATCTTCTAGGAAATGCACACGAATCACGAAGTCACTCCGCTAGATTGGGAAAGAGGTAACTCCAATCCCTACCTTTGATGGTTTAGCTAATGTGTATTGTTTTATCAAAGAATATACTGCAGCAATTCAGGATGAACACCGTGTCTCAGCTCTAGACATGGCATTACGTGGCATACCCACCAGATGGTGGGATGCGCATAAGAAGATACTGACAACATGGGATCAGTGTAGAATTAAGATGAAAATCAAGCTTGCTAATAAGGTTACCCTATCCTTTGAGAAATATAATGGATAGACGGATCCAAGAGAGCATATTCAGGTTTGTTCAGGAGCATGGAAGGAAAGATCACAGACAGAATGGGTACATATGTTTGTGCACACGTTAGAAGAACTGATTCTGAAGAAATAGTACCTAGACCTGGAGTTGCACAGAGGCACAGTGGACTGGTTCGACCTCACTACGACCTTCCAGCAGGATTTCAACTTCGAAGATGAGCATCCAAGTATCAATGATCCATTGTAGGTCATTAAGAAAAAAATATTCGGTCCAGATTGTACACAAGGAAACATGACACTAGAAGAATTCTTCGGTATAGACTGCATACCTAAGCGCCTACAACCTGAATGGGAAGAGCAGCTAGAACATGCTCTTGATTTTTATCACATTGATGGAGAAACCAAGGATACACCAGATAGTGATGAGGAGGACCCACGTAACATATGGATACTTGAGTCAGAGGGATCGCACGAAGTAGAAGGACCTCCACTGGAAATTCCAGACATTAGTGGACCCGTGAAAACAAGGAAAGTGAACATTGGCACCAGTAAAGCGCCAAAGTTCATAGCTATTGGAGATTATTGGGACGAAGATATAGTTGAGGAGGTTGTGGGTATATTACAGGAATATCAAGAACTATTCCGGACCAAGTTCATAGAAATGAAAGGTATTTTGGGAGACTTAGGACTGATGAAAATTCCTCTTAAGCCTGGCACAAAGCAGGTGAAACAAAGACCATACAGACTGAACCCATGCTATAAAAAACAAATTAAGGAAGAACTCGATAAGATGCTTGATGTAGGAATCATTGAACCATTCAAAGAATCTTAATGGATAATCCCAATGGTTATCCAGGACAAGAAAACAAAGGGCGAGATCAAAATTTGTGTGGATCTCAGAAAGCTAAATGATGCTTCAATGCATGACCCATTCCGTACACCTTTTATAGATGAAGTGCTAGATAACATTGGAGGGAATGAGGCCTATTCTTTTACTGATGGATTCTCTAGTTACCATCAAATTAGGATTGATTGCACAAATAGGCACAAGATGACTTTTTCTATAGAATGGGGGTCATTCCAATACACAATAATGCCCTTTGGTCTGAAGACTGCACCCAACATATTCTCTAGAGTGGTGGTCGCAGCATTTAAGGATTTTATACATAAGTTTCTAGAAGTTTACTTTGATGATTGGACCATTTTCAGGCTATTGAAGAACCATGCCGCGAACCTCGGGATGACGCTGGAAAAATGTAGACAGCACTAAATTTCGTTAAACTTGAAGAAGTGTGTCTTCTGTGTACCATATGGAGTCTTGTTGGGACACATTGTATGCAAATAGGGCTTGATGGTAGACCCTGCTAAAATCGCAGTCATTGTAAAATTGCCTACACCTAATTTAGTGAAGCAATTGCGCACTACACTAGGGCATACCGGTTACTATAGAAGTTCATAAAAGGGTATGCGCAGATAACCGCAGCGATGGAAAAAATACTAAAGAAGGATGTACCATTCATTTGGAATGAGGATTGTGAGAAAGGCTTTGACACATTGAAGGAAAAAATGGTCACTGCACCGATCCTAGTTTTCCCAAAATGGGAGAAGCTTTTTTACGTCCATGTGGATGCATCATGCATGGCATTGGGTATTGTTCTTGCACAACCAGGAGAGGGATGCATTGATCATCCCATTGCCTTTTCCCATAGAAAGTTATCATCCGCTGAGAAGAACTATACTACTACTGAAAGAGAAGGACTCGCAATGGTGTATGCGTTGCAGAAGTTCAGACACTACTTGCTTGGTGCACACTTCTCCATGTTCACTGACCATTCTGCCTTGAAATACCTTGTTAATAAGCCAGTGTTAGGGGGGTGCATATGCAGATGGTTACTACTCTTTGAGGAGTACAATTTTGAGATTGTTGTTAAGCCAGGCAAATTGAATTTGGGACCTAATCATCTGTCAAGAATCGAGTCAGGAGAAGAGCCTACGAATCTAGAGGACAATCTACCTGATGCACAGTTGTTCGCCATACAAGTTGCAGATGAGTACTACTAGGACATCATTGATTTTTTAACTACTGGATTCGCACCTGCAGATTCCACTACGCAGCAGAAGAGACAGCTGGTAGTGCATGCAACAGACTTCACTATGATTGCAGGTCAGCTATAAAAATTGGGACCAGATGAAGTATTGCGTAGATGTGTGCTAGAGCATGAGAAACTGTTTAGACTAGCTGATGCGCACTCAAGAGTCGCAGGAGGCCATTATGTAGGAAGAGCTACTGCGCAAAAGATATTGCGCATAGGGCTATGGTGGCCTACAATTCATAAAGATTCGAAGGAACACTACCAGAATTGTGATGTCTTTCAAAGGACAGGGAAGCCGTCACGTAGAGATGAAATGCCATTAAATCCACAGCTAACATTGAAGGCCTTTGAGAAGTAGGACATTGATTTTGTGGGTCCTATTAACCCACCAAGAAAAAGAACCGGTGCGAGGTATATCATTACTATTACCGATTACCTCACCAGATGGGCAAAAGCAAAGCCAATCAAAGACTGTAGCACAGCTACAGCTGCGGAATTCATATATGAGAATATCCTTAAAAGGTTCGGATGCTCAAACATATTGATGAGTGATCAAGGCACTCATTTTCTGAATAAGACCATTGAGGCTTTAACCGAATATTTCCACGTTCATCATCAGCACAACACGCCTTATCATCCATAGGCAAATGGAACTGCTGAAGCATTTAGCAAAGTGTTGGAGAATGCACTAATAAATATATGTAATGTCAATCGGGACGATTGGGACCTGCGCATCCCATCTTTACTATGGGCATACAGGACTCCCTGCAAGAAACTAACTGGCCATACACCTTTCAGGTTGGCCTATGGACAAGAAGCAATAATGCTAATGGAGTACATTGTTCCCAACTTGAGAATAGCAGCATTTACAGGCATGGCCAATCATGCAACAATTGAAGAAAGACTCCTACACTTGGTTGGGCTAGAGGAAGATCACTTCATCGTAGGATTCCACCAACAAGTCCAGAAAGAATGCGAAAAAGCTTGGCATGATCGCCACATCAAGAACAAGAACTTTCAGGTAGGTGATCTAGTCCTCCTATATGATAGCAAATTCATGAAATTTCCTGGAAAATTTAAGATGCATTGGCTTGGCCCATATACTATAATGCATGTTACTAACAGTGGCACAGTCTAGTTAGCTACATTAGTCAGAGATACCTAACCAAGTTTGATAAATGGTAGTAGACTAAAGCTTTACCATGATAGTCCGGCTGTGCAGAATCCTATATGATCAGGGGAAGTGTATTGCGCAACACTGCTGAAGTTGCGCAAAAAAAAAAAAGAGAAGAAGAAGAAGAAAAGAGGCAAGAGAAGAGTGGAGACACAGAGCAAGTCCATAAGCTCATCACGCAGAAAACGTGGACCGACAATTGCATAGAAGGTAACACCCAGTGCACGTCCTATACCAAACATCCTATTAGACAGCCAGTGCATTATAACGGAAACTGTCACCAGGACATCTGTCGGCCGGGAACTGGGCGGTTAACCAAATTGGCGACAATAGGGAAACTCACAATTTAAAGGCGGATGGGACATTTTGGAACCCATTAAAGGCCAAAGTGACCAGTTCATATCGAAATCCGGCTGGCAGGCTAAACCATTAACGCGGATCCAACAGATTTGACAAGCTAGCTTGACAGGAAACCGTTTGGCATTTAAGGAAACAACATTCACATCACAAGAAGGATCGACTAACAAGCCCAGGATATACGCATGGATTGGTAATCAAGATGGATTTAAGGGCCTCAGGCACTGCAGAATGCCACAAAGCAGCCCAGCAGCAGCTATAAATAGACCTCGCTTAGCCACTTAACCATTTTTATGAAGTGTTTGAACTAGTCGAGAGCCAAGCTACCAGAGCATTGTATGAGCAACCCGGTTGAGTTAGCAGATATTTCTTGGTTATTTGAGCAAGCAAGGATTCCAATAGCAATGATGGCGATGAAACCAGTTCCATCCAGAAGTTCAGCATGACAGGCTGCAGGAAGCAGCAAGGGCAAAGAGACAGTAGCTCCAGAGAAGGGGGGCTTCGAAGTGCCATTACAGCAGACAGCTTCGGCTCAAGTTCTGCCATTTTATCCAGTGCCCAACTACATTCCCCAAAGGAAGCTCGATGCCCCACCAGTAAACATAGAAAAGAACTTCAAATATGAAATCCCGCTACTCAATATCTCTACCAGGGTTAATATTGAGGAGAATCTGATGGGTGGCGTACCAGGTTGCAAGTACAATGAACAAGACTTACTGGAGAGTACGATGGTAATGCCTAAAAATTACCCACAGTTTAGACTAGATGTCTGTATCAGTTGGGTCAAGGACGCACAGACTGGCACTGGTAGGCTGGAAATTCAAGAATGGCTAAGGGCCATCCAGCCATCAGGCTTATTAAATTTACTGCAAATGCTGCACTTTACTAAGAATGCTGAGTTTTCCGTTGTAGCGCTCACACTGCTCACTTGCGTGCATGAAGGATTCCTATGGTTGGACACACGCATCGATATCAGTATCAACCTAGTCCATCAAATCACTGGACTAAACAAGTGAGGAGAGGACCCTGCTAACCTCCTCAACAATAGGGCGCATGATAAATCCCTTGGCATCGAAATAGAAAAAGAATTTGATGTAGCGTGTAAGGGACGGGGGTTCCTAACTGTCGACATCAATGAACTGGCTACATGGTTTATGACCCAGTTGCTTGCAGGCAAGTTGTTGCACAAATGCAGACCACCTGAGGTACCTGCGGTCGCAATCAAGGCAGCTGCTAAGGTATTGCGCGGAAAAGCTTACAATTGGTCCCAGTACCTATTGAACGAGTTTCTGGCAGATGTTCAGGATACCGAAGATGATGGAACACCATTCCATTTTAGCTAGCTACTAGTGTTGATAGCCCTTGTAGGATGGAAAGAGCCAGAAAATTACCAAGGAACTGCCACTTTCACTGGACAAGGCCGAGGAATGCACTTTGCCAATCTATGGGTGAGCCCAAAGGCATCTAGGCAGTGGCAAATGGCTGAAGTATTTTATGTTTACTATCACCAGTTGTGCGAAGCAATTATGGAAACACCGCGCATTTCCAGACCACTAGCTGATGAATATAACTGCATCACGAGGTTTCAAGCAAAAAGACACCAAACATTCATTCAGCCAAGAGGCAACATAGCGGAGCAGGATTTATGGTATCCAGGCTTTATCGACTGGACAAGGAGGCGATCGAGGGAATGATGGAGCTATGGGAGCCGGAATGGAAAGTTCCTGCTTCACGTGATGATGCTTTTGACTACGAGCATAATGTAGAACCCCTTAGGGAGAAGATCGATGTCAAAGACACCGATGAGGAAGATACTCAAATAGACTAGGAAGACAAAGAAGAAACAACAACAAAGAAGGGAAAGAGCGGACTACCAGCTAGAACGCCCATTGTGGAAGAAAAGGATGACGCACAAAGTCAACATTCTACTTCATCAGAAGCAAAGAGAAAGGCCATTGAAGGCCCCTCTCAAGCACAACGCCATCGTACAAAAAGGAAGTCCGAGAGACCTGATTCGGACCGCAATTGCACCTAGACGACTGTGAAACGATTGTGACAAAAGTGAAAGAAGTATGGGAAGAGACCTGCGCGGAAAAAGAAGCAAAACAAGAACAAATGCAGCTGACCATAATCCAGGCTATGGAGGAGGTCAAGACAATGGTAGCCTAGATGGGATTGGGGCAACCAAGTTCAACTTCTAATGGGTAGTCAGGGGGACCGAGAGTGCATAAAAGACCACTTGTCGCTGAAAGTAAGTATCCATGTGTCTTGAACCTTAAGCCGGACTACCTGATCTATCCAAATGAAACGGTTAAGGAAGCATTAAAGACTGGGTGCCTCGACCTAAATATTGGGTCCCAGCCCCTGGAAGACCTGAATGTGCTGCACATCAGAGTTGCAGATGAAATTCATGAGAGAGGCCTCTCCTCATACGATAAGTGTGCACAGTTAACTGAAGACATAAATCAGTTAAGGCAGGAAGCGCATAACACCAAGCAAGAATTGAGTGCGGGAAAGGAAAAGGGCCAGAAGCTAAAGGAAAGCATTTCAGCTGTGTGCACAAACATTGAAGAATGCGAGGAAGAAGATGATATGGAGGAGAAAATAAAGAAAATTGGGGCCAAGGTAGAGTCCCTTACCTTTGAGAAAATAGAAATGGAAACCTTGTATAAGGGGAAAATCACAGAGCAGGAGGCTAGGCACCCTATCATTCCGTCATATCAGTGCCCAGCTCTAGCTGAGGACGTCAAAGCAACCATGGATGGCATTTCGTCGGAAGTGATGAAATGCCAAGACTTACTTGAGCAGATAACTACAGCAGTAACCAGGTAGAGTGAGGATCCTGCGCTACAGTAGGTAAGGGAAGCAATAGAATAGAAACAGTAGCAAGTAGATGCTGCAAGTATGCAGATAAGGAATGTGTCGGCTAGAGAGAAAGTGCAAATATTTAATGCGGTCCAAGACCTACAAAAAGAGTTGGCAAAACTAAGGGAGAAAGAGGCTGCCACATCGGACAGATTGCATCCTATTGAGCAAGAAGGCCTCGAATTAATGCAGTAATTCGACGCGAAGTTCGCAGAAATTCAAATGGCAGAAGGCATTATGCAATTACAAGTGGCTCGGGAGAAGGTCTCGTAGGCTACTCTAGAGACGCTTGAAGGGTTCGAACAGAAAGCTAAGAACATAGTTGCGGAGTTAGAAGGAACTCTGCAAAGCTTCACAAAAAATCTTGGAACGAAGGAAGAGGCAGCTCCAGAAGCCGCAAGTGGAAGTGGCTCGGGACGAGCCATAGGTGAGTGTTAGGGGCCTATTGGGCTGGGCCCAAGTGGGTTGGAAAAATATACAAGTATGGAAAAATGCATGTAGAGCGCTGCAGCAGGAAGAAAAGGCAATTTTGATAATTGCGCATTGTGCGCTGCGGTAGGGAGAGAAAGCAGTTTTGGTAAAAGCACATTGCGAGCAGCGGTAGGCGACAGACAATTTTGTTGTTTTGCGTGTGTCGCATAATAGCAATAGCTAAGGCATGGTCGCATAGTAGGACAATGAGCATGATAGCACATGATCTATTTTTGGTTCAGAACATGGGTAAAGTTCAGACCGGGACATGACCTATTTTGGGTAAGGAACAGGTGGATGGCAGATGAAAGCAACCTATTCGATTGTGTGGCGGTAAGCAGTTGAGAAGCTAGGCCATGACACTGATGGTGATAGGCAGGTGAAGAAGTGGAAAGGGACAGGCCATGATGTAGTTGTAACCATTTTGAGGACTGCGGCTGTCAAAAGAGCGTGTGAGCCACGAGTGCCCCAGCTAGAGCAGGCAAAGAAGGCTTTTAACGGCAACAGTTAGGGTGGGAGTTAGCCACGCCAGTTTTGGAAACCTTAGGGTTTCGACCTAATGATTATAAAGACATGACCTATGGGAATGATCTATAAATAGGCATGATTTTGTATGGGAAAGGGTTGGTAGTTGAACTCTGCATTTTGTAAGTACTGATTATTGTAGAATCTTAAGCTTAGAAAATCCATTGTAAAGCTCTGCATCTAAGTGCACAAAGACCTATCTGAGAGAGAAGAGAGTCTGCAGCTGAGTGCGCAGACTAAGAACGGTTGTACCCTTCCCATTAAGAGAAATATTAACAACCGTTCTTATGGACGTAGCCTCCATCCGGGGAGTGAACCACGTTAAATTCCGTGTTGTGTGACCAATGTGTGTTTATGATTATTGAATTGCTTGGTATGAATGTTTAATGCCGGAAAATTTTGTTATGTGATTGCTTTTATATGTATTCGCCGCAGAGAATGGGAATAATATGTTAAGTAATGCATGCGCAGAGGATTGTTAAGTGTTCAACATGTATGAAGCTGTTGATTGGAATGTATGAATCTAGCCATTCGTCAAGTAGTGAACATTAGGTTTAAGCGCAGCGTTGGAGTGCGCAGTAACGTATATTTAGTAAACCATCTACAATTTACTCATAAGAACTTGGACTGAATAAAGGGATAAAGAATGCTAAGTAGAGTGGTTAGAATTGAACACCCTGGAAAGGATGCGCAATCTCATGCATGCGCCGAGTCAATGAAGGTTGCTGCGAGGTAGACTGTTGATAGCTTACTATTGTAACGCAAAGGTATCATGTATCGCACAGTCAGTAGATGCACAAGTGCGTGAGTGCAGTTGTGCGTTGAAGTATCCAACATTGAATAGAAGGTTCGCGTAGTTATCTATCTACGCAACCTGCAAGGCATTGCGCTGCTTATTACTTGCCCCCATCGCATCACCCAGTTGTGGAAACTTGATTCCGAAACGACCCCCTACAGGTTCGCCTCGAGTGAGACCTCAGGCTATGCGCAGCCTGTTGCCGAAAGGGCCAATGAATAGGGGTTTTTTTGGTTCCCTAAACCGTGAAGTACCTGGGTCTACATTGGAAACCTCTAACTCAGTCTAGACATCCAACAATATGTCACAATTTCTAGCATAGGCGTGAGCATCCTTGAAAAGAGTGGGCCAATAGTACCTAGCTCGAAGGATTTTATGAGTTGTAGCATCTCCATATTAATGTCCTCCAGCAGGGCCATCATGTAATTCTTTCACCATGTTACTTGCATCTTCCTTTTCCAAACATCTGAGAAAAATACGATCATAATTCTTCCTGAAGAGTACTCCTTCAATGATTTGATAAACTGCTGATTTAAGATGGAGGGCTCTTCTTTGCCTCTGATTCCAATGCTCTGGAAAGTAATGCGACTATAAATAATGCACTAGGTCCCTGTACCAAGACTCTGGAGTTGTCAAGATTTGACATACGTCTATCACATTCAGCTCGGCCTCATTCCTCCAATCTAACTCTTCATCAACGGGATTTTCAGTGATCAACTTGCATAGGCCTTGTCCTTTGATGATAGTAGCCAGTGTGAACTCCAAGTCGTAATCTTGAAGAGCAGTGACCCAATTTCCTCTCCTTATTCCCAATTCTTTCTGAACAAACAGAGATCTAATAGCAAGATGAGGAATTATGACTTTAGTTCTATTTTTTAGAATATATGGCCTCAACTATTTTACTGCTTTGAACATGTATGCTTGCTTATCCACAACCAGGTAATTCAGTTCAACACCTTGCAAGCCAGTGATCATAAAAGAAATTGGGTATTCGTCTCCTAATTCTACCTTTTGGATGAGCACAACTGCGAGAGAGTTATCTGAGGCAAATGTGTACATAATAAAATATTTATGGAATTTGGGACTTCTTAAAGAAGGTTCCTTAGCTATGGTGACTTTGATTTCTTTAAATGCAACTTTCTCCAAGTCTGTCCACTCAAATTGTACATTCTGCTTAACCATTTGTTTCAAAGGTTTAACGATCTGAGCGAAGTCTGGTACAAACCTTCAAAAAAAATTTATGGTACCCATGAATGATTGCATAGACTTCTTGCTATGGGGCATGGGGATCTTGTTGATATCTTGCACCCTCTCTTGATCTATCGAGATTCCCTCCTTCGAAATGATATGTCCTAACAATTTTCCCTCAAGAACAGTGAAAACACTTTTCTTAGGGTTTAAAGAGATGCCATACTTCTGGCAACGATCTAAGATTTGCTTCAGGTGGACAACATGGTCTTCCCTTTTCTCCAAAAGAACTATGACATCATCTAAGTACAATTCTGCAAACTAACCACCCAACCCTCGAAAAGCAATGTCCATGGTTCGCTGCAATGTAGCTCCTGCGTTTATTAAGCCAAAAGGAATTCTTTGATATGAAAACTTTCCCCACTTTGTGTGGAAAGTGGTTTTGAGTCAGTCTTCCTTTGCTACTAGCACTTGGTTGTAACTAGAAAAACCATCTAGTAGGGAAAAAGTTCTGATCCTGACACCATTTGCAATATTTGCTCCATTGGGGGCACAGGATAATTGTCTTTATCAGAAGCTCTATTTAAATTTCAGAAATCAGCCAACAATTTCATTTCTCTCAATTTCTTCCGCACAGGAACTAAATTAGCCACCCATTTAGAATGTCGGACTTTAAAACTGATCTTTGCATCGAACAATTTTTTCAATTCTTTCTAAATGAGAGGTTCAAGTGTCGGATGCATCCTTCTCAATTGCTATTGAAATGGCTTGACGCCTGCTTTCATTGGTATTATGTGTTGAATGATATGAGTATCATACGTTTTCAGATTGTCATAAGTCCAAGCAAACACATCTTTGTACTGCTGGAAAAGTTTAATGAACTTACTTCTTTCGCCAGGCGTACAACACTTACCAAGATTAATGTATTTTGGTTCAGCTTCTGTGCCCGGATTTATTAACTCGTGCTACGTGGATGAACTGTGCGTTTTTGCATTTACAAGTCTCCTGAACTTGCTTTGTAAATCAAATAATGCTTCAAGCGTTCTCACCCCTTTGGGCATGAAGTTTCCCTTTTTAGTGTCCTTGTCTTGTAGATCTGAATCATGTTGTTCTTCTTCAATTATGGCTTCCTAAAAGACATCTTCATTGGTTAAGAAACTAATGATTTGATCATCATCATCAAACACCCTTATATTTGTGATGTTATCTAGGAAGGAAGGCCTGGAAATTAATTCAATAGAACATTTATTGTTAGTAGGCACTAATCTGAAAGTAGAAACTGCTAGCAAATCAGCAACAACGTTTTTCAATCTAGGAATAGAATTAATATTGAAAGCCTCAAACAATGAAATCAGATCCCAAACTTTAGCCTGATATCCCTTTAAGTGTGGCAAAAGACAATGAATTGTATTCCTTATTTGCCGAACAACTATTTCTGAATCACCAAAGACTTTTAAAAACTTGATAGTCAAACCAATGGCTTTCTTCAATCCATGGATTAGAGCTTCGTATTTAGCAGTATTATTTGTACATTCAAATTCTAATCTACAAGATAAAAAAATGTTTATTTCTTTCAGGGTCAATTAAAACACAACTGGCTCCGGATCGTTCTTGAGTTTATGAGCCATCAAAGTAAAGAGTCTAAATTTTTTTTTCTTCCTTAACTAAGTTAGTGTCATTACTACCTATGTTAGTAACTAAATTTACTATGTTACAATAAATATCATCTGTTCGTGAAAAATGAAGGAGATCGGACTGTTTGTCTGAATCATGGCTAGCATCTTCTGATTGATAATTTCTAGGTTCAATTTCTAGGAAATAGTTCCCTAAAACTGAAGATGAAAAAGCTACAGCTTCATTTTTCTCTTCTAGCTGAGTGACATTTTGTTTCATGTGTGGCTCTCTTAATATTTTGATTTGATTTTGCTTGTTCTGGTAGGGAAGCCATAAATGAGACCAATTCGTTGTGAAGTAGCCATTCAGTTTTCCAGACTAGTCCCTACTCAAAATTAAACCATACACCTCAGGAATATCAACCACCGTGATATCAATGAATTGGCATACTCTTGAATCATATGACAACCGAATAAGTACATCTTTCAATTCACCAATGACCTTGACAGCAGTTCTATCTAATTGAAGATTTGAGATGGGGATGGGATAGGCTACCCATTAATCCTTTTGCAAATAGATAGAGGCATAACATTTGAGCTAGAACGAGAGTCTACCAAACAATTGTTCACATTGTGATTAAAAATCTCAAAAGTTAAGACGAAAGGCAAAGTTTGACATTTTGATTTTCCGCCAATACTTGCTTCATTAATTTTCAGGTTTTCATTGGTGTTTTCTAATGAAGTACTTGTTTGTGGATCAAAACCCTCCATCAATTTCTTTCTTTGTTGCGGCAAGCTACACATATAAAAAATGGAAACGTTTGCTTTTGTTTTCTTAATATCTTCGATTATATCATAGCTCATGTCACATTCCATTGAAACTTTTGACGGATTTTCTGTTTCATTTGAAGAAGCTTGTGACTTTTGGGTTATTTATGAGTTTGGTTGTTTAGTCACCATGGGAGAAACTACTGGATTTGTCTTGGTTTGGGGCGGAATGATAGTTATGTGCCTTTTCGATATTTGATTAGATCTAGCTTTAGGCGCTTCTTCTGTCGGATCAAACACTGGAACTTTACTCCTGGTAGTGATATTAATAGATGTTGTTTGCACTTCATCAACGGAATCTTCACAAGATGGTTCTTGGGTAGGAGTCCAATCCCAAAGGATCATCATAGTGTTGGGAGCAGACTCTTCCCTCTCAGGAATTAGTTATTGTTGGGGATTTGTTTGCTCAGGCATTTGTGCATCTAACATTTGGTTCATTACTAAACTCATTCAATTGATCCACTGTGGACAACTTTTTTTCCGAGTGTTGTTCTTGATGGAAAGTGCAGAAGTGGTCCATGCCTATTTAATTTAAGTTTAGTACAGCAAAATTGTTTACCAGTGGGGTTGAATTTCCATTTTCTTCTTTCTTTTTATAGAATGGCTTGAAAGGTGGCCTTGAAGAACTGGTCTCCTTATCTTTCTCTTAATCTACAATTTTATTGGAGAGTTTTTAAATCATTTTTATGACATTTTCTAAATCTGTTGCGGGTTCTTCTTTATCCCTAGTTAACAGAAAAAAATTTTTAACGGCTGCCAGCTTGACCTCTACATCGAGAGCATGTTTTGCGATGTTTGTAATATCCTTGGGAATATTTAACCAATATATTAACTCAACTTCAGAAATTTTAACAAAATTCACTGTATAATTTCTTAACAATCTTTTCAAACCGAGCAGGATGTTAGTGAGGGGGATTGAGACTGAATCTGAGGATGGTGGGATGAAATTTCAGTTCTGGAATTTGTATGGGGAAATGTACAGCAACAAATATTAATATTAGAGGGAGATTCCTAAGCACAAAGCATTGGGGCCATTTATGTTTCGGACAACAACTACTACTGAAGCCTACCGCAAAGCTTCATGGGCACAGCAGCATATGCTTAATAGACTGGGTGGCTACAAAATTGAGTTATTTTGGTCAAATAGGCACCATGGATGCTTTGGACAACAATCAGAAATAGTCGGGAAGAGTAGGGGTGGTTTGGATATTTTAGACCCTACCGGGATGATAGAGCTAGTCAATCTTTAAGATTTACAAACAGTGGGTAAACCCTTCCAATTTCTGAATTTAAGAACTGATATGGATTTTATACTGAGCCAAGGTCCTGCTCCAACACACAGAATGTAAAAGGAGTGATTAGAATGGATTTGGAAGGAAATGTGGTGAAACTAGTCTAGAATTGACATTAATCTAGCTAGTCTTGTATTTTGACTTCACAAACTGCTTTAAGAAACCACCAGCTCTATTCTGATATTAATTTAGAATCTGATATAACATGTACCACACATAAAACTCGAAATATTACTTTCAGAATATTTATTCTTTCATTAACTGCTTGCTTCTCAAATGACAATGCCTCACTGGCTAATTTTTTGTTACAATCAGTGAGAGAATAGAGAAGAGAAGTAATAAGTTACTGTGGCTCTGTTCTGGAAGTGACTATCAATCAATCTACAGTTTAGATTGCTGATATTTCTGTACTTTGAGTGGCTGATGTTCAAAATGGGCGCCATCATCGAACTAGATCTCTTCTTTAGCAGAATCACCTCCAAATCTAGCTATGGGAGTAGTAGAGATCGAAAGAGGAGTGGAAACTCAATCTGATATTGAATTCTGGAATATAGCAGCAACTAATCTCTGCAACTTCAACTGATAGACTTCACTAGAGTTCCTGAGAACATCTCTCCATAATTATATTCTTCCACCAGTGTTCTTCCACCAAATCTAGCTGTGAATATCCTCCAATAGTAGCCTCCTCTTCAATCTGACATTAGATCTTCATGGCTGAGCTGTACTGAAGGTTACTTGCTATAATATTGCTTGTTGGACCTGCATAATACTCATAGGAAAATCATAGGGCCTTGGGGCACATCACCCAAGAGGAATGGTTGAGGCACATCTCTCAACATGTGAGTAGCTCAGAGCTCTCATTCACAAATTACAAATGATCAAAAGTTCTTGAATGAAGTTGGAAACCTTCTTAAATAGAATTCCTGTTGACCTATTGAACAAGTTACTTAGCTTGGTGACCTGTGAGAATAGGTCACCCATGAGTGGACATACTTTCCTTGCTTTGCTTGCTTGCTTTGCTTTGGCTTTCCTTCTTTTTTCCTCTTTTACTGACTTTCCTTCTTTTCTGAACTTTCCTGCTTTCCATAATTTCATGCATTCTGGATTTATATTGCTTTTCCTGAAATATTCCTCTTTTCTCATTTTTGGCAACATTTTTGGACTCTAGTGCTTACTTGACTTCTACTCCAAGTAATTCCTTGATTTTCTGAGTTTCATCACTTAGGCAAGTTTGGCTCACTTACCAATTCAAATTTCCTAGCCAAGTCATCAACCACTTGGTACATTTATTAGCAATAATTATTTAAATGAAAATAATACCACTCAGAAATAATTTAACTGAGCAATTAATTAATTAATAAGGTGTAATGCCTCAAAATTTCCCCAATTAATTAATTTCTCAATTAATTAATAAATCACTTTAGCACTTGAATTGGGGGTTAATAACTTCATCGAGGGCCCTCCTTATCCATTTAATTCCTCAAATTCACCCTTAGGAATCTTACTTCATTCATCCATTAATTATTTAATAAATGCCTAGGTGACTTAGGCTAAAATCATCCCCATGGACGATAAGAAAATATGGGAACATGACAGTCCTCCCTTCCCAAGATTGCTTGTCCTCAAGCAATGTCAGGATTCCACCAAGCTTCTACTAAACCAACTTTGATTATCATTGTCCCACATCCATTGAACAATCTGTAAATTACTTGGGCCTTTAGGAAAAATGTCTATGTAAAACAAATTGTCCTGTAATTTATATCTGCCATTATCCAACAAATGAACAGGATTTTAACCCCATTAGGATAACCGAGTAGAATTCATGGGTCCCATTGTTTCTCCTGCAAGGTGCAGAATTCTCCTATCATCTTTGGAAATCTGTCAGTCAAGTGTATGCCAGGATCCCAAAGTATCAACTCCATTTTCCCATCATCGGAATAATTTTAAAGAATCTATCATCAAACATGTGCCTTTTCATCCGGGGAATAACTGTTAGGGCATTGCTTCCAACCAAACCAGTGGGGAGCAGAATGTCTCTTCCAGTGAAAACATCCAATGGCTCAACTCTCTACCATTGGAGAAAAATTTCAAGCATCCTTCCCAACATGTGGATTCCCTCCACATAGGCCAACCTCTGTAAGTAAAATGTTTCGTTAATTCAACTTAGCAACTTGCCTGCTTGGCTTCCTTCCCTTGACGATAAGCATAAAAAAATTTGCAATGAAGTTTCATGCTTGTCCAGTAATCTTTCATCCAAACCATATGTGGATGAGTGACATCAAATGGCTGCAAAATATACTTTTGTTGCTGCTCACAATTCATTACAATGTCAGTTATAATAAGAAATTTATTGCAGAAACAAGTGAACTTTTTACCTTCCAGATTTTCTTTTCTAGTGAGACCTATATCCATCCATCTGGTGGGTGAGTCGGAGATCCTGCTTGCAGATTCACATGAGCTGAAATCATCCATCTCTACTACAATATGATCTATCTCCCATGGGGACAGATCATGATCCTTCTATTGTACATGTGACACAAACCAGAAGAATTACTTCACCCACTGTTCATTCCCCATTAGTGTTATTGAATCTAGGACATGTGGGAAAGAACTGTGAACCTTCTTTGCATGTCTGCAACCTTCAATGATCATACTTATGGCTGTAACTTCTCCATTATTGGTTGGCCCAAATTGGGTGCTCTCATCCCACTCTTCCATGGGAGAGTGTCTGTCTTCAAGGAACAACTCAAGTTCCCTTTGAAAAGAGTCAAGTGCTTGGTTCTCATCAAACCGTTCTGCACACTCTTCAAGCACATATAAAAATGAATGATCCTCATGATCCACCATATCATGAGGTTCCTCCCTATTATCAATCATGCTTTCATCCAAATGAAGTTGACTGAATGCTGATTAGGAGGGTAGAGGGGATCTTTGCAACTTGTCATGAAGCTGCAATATTTTTGTCTTGGATTCTTGGAGGGCACTTTGAGTGCTTCTCAGAGAATATTAGGTGGCCATTAATTCATCATTGGGCATGCTGATATCTTCATCATCCCTCAAGGAAGTACCATGAAACAATTCTACAAGCTCCAACAAACTATCTCTATCAGAAAGCAGGTTCAAGAATTTACCTTTTATGCTTCCCATGGATTTCTGAAACTCTTCCATGTCTCTCATGGAAGACTACTCCCCCAAATTCCAACAAAGGTTATTCATTAAGTCATGGGTGTCAATGAGGGCTTGAAGGGCTTCTTGAATTTTGCATTCATTCATCTTCAGTGTCCCTTCAAAGAAATGAGGTTCTGGCAAATGAACCTTCTCTTCTTATAGCTTCCTAGGATCAACTTAAGCTGATTCTGTTGAAGTTATGAAAGCTGATACATATTTTGGGGTTGCAAGATATTCATATTTCAGAACATGAATATCAGATCTTTGGCTGCAACTGGGGTACTCATTCATCTCTGGTGCACTAGTAAGTCTTTCTCTCCAATTTTCAGTCCTCCCCAATTCAGCAATCTCAACCCCTGGGGGTTCAACCAAGATCATATTCTCCTCTGAAGTGGCTGCCCCATCATGCTGAGACATAGGCATATAAAAATTAGAATTGAAAAAATTCCCATGTGTTATGTTTTATCCTCCTTGTGATGGTGTGTTGGTGGTTTGGCCTTCCACCAATCTCTCATTTTCAATTTTTGTTGTTGCAATACCTTCTTTCTCCATGGATCTTGCATCCACAACACCATCACCAATGGGTTATTCCATGTATGCCACATATATATGAAAATACACATCATTAGATGCTTCCTCCCACTTAAAACATTCCTCAATAGGTTCTCTTCCAACCATGTGGGCATCCTGTAAACACCTTTCTAGTGATTTAGTGCTGTCACTGCATTCAACCTTATCACTAAAGATGGGAGACTCAGCATCCAAGGAATCCCTTATGCAATAATCATCCTCTGATGTGGTTGCAACATCATCATTATACAAACTAGTCCAAAAATCTGAATGTGGTCCATACCTTGGCATCATGCTTATCTCTTCAATGGGTGGGGTTATGGTGCCTTGTTCTACCACCAATTCTACTAGTTCACATCTAACTGATGTGTGGTCAACTTCTGCCTCACTATGAAGCTCAAGTGGTGAATTTGAATTTGATTTAGGTTCTTATTTTGGATCCGATCCAAAATATGTCTCGCCATCATTAAGCTTACCAATCTCTTCTGAGGTGATCTTGAGATCCCCAACATAGAATCTTGCAGTAGATTATTCTTCCATTCTGTCAACAATCTCATGATTGGTTTTTGGGTCTTGCTTCTCCCTGGTTTTCATAGGATGAAGATTCTTGGATGCTCTTCTTGAAGAGGATCCAAAAATTGTTGTGAAGTCACATGCATCCAATAAATATTTCATATCTTTTATTATCTCTTCCACAGAAGGTTGACCTTTGACTGTGGAACATGCAACTTTTTCCTGAATATGGCTATTAGAATAACCATAGTCTCTTCTTCCAATCATGATCTCATGCGAGATGCTTGTGGAAGTTATTTCTTGGAAATTATCTTCCTCATACTATCTGCAATATTCTTCATACTTCTCATCATAATCATCATACTCTTCATAAAAATAATCTTCTTCTTCATGCAACTCAAACTCTAAATCTTCCATGAATGGAACTAATTCCACAACTGCAACTTGAAGATAGTGCTTAGCTACCTTTCCAATGAGAGTTACTTTCCATAGGCTGAGCCAAGGAAAGTGCTCTGATACCACTGTAATATCCTTGGGAATATTCAACCAAGATATTAACTCAACTTCGGAAATTTTAATAAAATTCACTAGATAATTTCTTAACAATATTTTCAAACCGAGCAAGATGTTAGTGAGGGGGATGGAGACTGAATCTGAGGATGGTGGGATGAACTTTCAGTTCTGGAATTTGTATGGGGAAATGTGCAGCAGCAAATATTAATATCAGAGGGAGAGTCCTAAGCATAAAGCACTGGGTCCATTTATGTTTTGGACAATAGCTACCGCTGAAGCCTACCGCAAAGTTTCCTGGGCACACCAACATATGCTTACTAGACTAGTTGGGTGCAAAAATGAGTTATGATGGTCAAATAGGAACCATGGATGCTCTAGACAGCAATCAGAAATATTCGGGAAGAGTAGGGGTGGTTTCGATAATTTAGACCCTTACGGGATGACAGAGCTAGTCAATCTTTAAGCTTTCCAAACAGTGGGTAAACCATTCCAATTTATGAATTTAAGGACTGATATGGATATTATACTAAGTCAAGGTCCTGCTTCAACTGACAGAATGTAAAAATAGTGATTAGAATGGATTTAGCAGGAAATGTGGTGAAACTAGTCTAGAATTGACATTAATCTAGCTAGTCTTGTATTTTGACTTCACAAACTGCTTTAAGAAACCACCAGCTCTGTTCTGATATTAATTTAGAATCTAATTTAACATGTACCACACATAAAACTTGAAATATGACTTTCATAATATTTACTCTTTCATTAACTGCTTGCTTCTCAAATGACAATGCCTCGATAATTTTCTCTTACAATCAGTGAGAGAATAGAGAAGAGAAGTAATAAGTTACTGTGGCTCTATTCTGGAAGTGACTATCAGTCCATCTACAATTTATATGGCTGATATTTCTGTACTATGAGTGGCTGATCTTCAAAATGGGCACCATCATCAAACTAGATCTATTCTTCAGCGGAATCACCTCCAAATTAGCTGTGGCAGTAGTAGAGATCGAAGAGGAGTGGAAACTCGATCTGATATTGAATTCTGGAATATAGAAGCAACTAATATCTGCAACGTCAACTGATAGACTTCACTGGAGGTCCTGAGAACATCTCTCCATAATTATATTCTTCCACCAGTGTTCTTCCACCAAATCTAGCTGTGAATCTCCTCCAATGGTAGCCTCCTCTTCAATCTGACATTAGATCTTCATGGATGAGCTGCACTGAAGGTTACTTGCTGTAATATTGCTTGCTGGACCTACGAAATACTCATAGGAAACTCATAGGGCCTTGGGGCACATCACCCAAGAGGAATGGTTGAGGCACATCTCTCAACATGTGAGTAGCTCAGAGCTCTCATTCACAAATTACAAATGATCAAAAGTTCTTGAATGAAGTTGGAAACCTTCTTAAATAGAATTCCTGTTGACCTAATCAACAAGTTACTTAGCTTGGTGGCCTGTGAGAATAGGTCACCCATGAGTGGACATACTTTCCTTGCTTTGCTTGCTTGCTTTGCTTTGGATTTCCTTCTTTTTTGAACATTCCTACTTTTCATACTTTCATGCTTTTTAGATTTATGCTGTTTTTCCTTAAATATTCCCCTTTTCTCATTTTTGGCAACATTTTTGGACTCTAGTGCCTACTTGACTTCTACTCCAAGTAATTCCTTGATTTTCTGAGTTTCATCACTTAGGCAAGTTTGGCTCACTTACCAATTCGAATTTCCTAGCCAAGTCATCAACCACTTGGTACATTTATTAGCAATAATTATTTAAATGAAAATAATACCACTCAGAAATAATTTAACTTAGCAATTAATTAATTAATAAGGTGTAATGCCTCAAAATTTCCCCAATTAATTAATTTCTCAATTAATTAATAAATCACCTTAGCACTTGAATTAGGGGTTAATAACTTCATGGGGGTCCTTCCTTATCCATTTAATTCCTCAAATTCACCCTTAGGAATCTTACTTCATCCATCCATTAATTATTTAATTAATGCCTAGGTGACTTAGGCTAAAATCATCCCCATGGACCATAGGAAAATTTGGGAACATGACAATGTTGTCAGCCAATTCTTCTACTTTCTTGGCTTCTTCAAAATTTTATGTCAGGGTAATCTTCTTCGTTCTCTCGATGAACATTGCTAGCAGGGATTTAAGAGCTGTTGTATAATATTCTACCAAGCATTCTTCAGCAGGCTTTGTTGCATCACTAAAATTATTTAACAGTAACGTGAATCTTTGATTAAACTCTTGAACTTTCTCGTTCTTTTCCATTCTCATAGTGTTAGGAACCTATGTCAACCCTTCTCTTTACTATGTTAGTATATCGTTGTTGGATGCATATGCTTTGTAAGTCGTCCCGTAGTATTTGTTGATCCGTAGTTTATATTAGCCCATAGTATTGACCCATAGTATTGGACGCATATGCTTTGTAAGTCGTCCCATAGTATTATATGTCCCATGGTTTTGACTCATAGTATTGGGCATAGACTTAGTATATAAGTGTGTGTTGAGGTCATTGAAGGCACCGTGAAGTTAATTGTATTGAGCTTGCTCAAAGGAGGTTGCCCCCTCGAAGTGGCCCGTGATCAATATAAAATTGATCCTGTTCTATTATTTATGATATCTCGTGTATTTGCATTAATTAATTATTGCAGGTTCATCACATCTGGTATCATAGCACTTTCTTGGGCTCGTTGAGTGGAATTTCTGCCAATTTTTTTTTGCATCTGTTGCAGCTTCGGATTTGGGAATAATCCCTATCCGCTTAACTATGGAAAGTACTTGGGCATAAGCCCTAAAACTCATTGTGTGGAGTACCACAGGAACCCCAAAGTAGCTGGCCCATTGAGAGGACCTGCCAGCAAAAAGGGCACCGACCCCTACCTGATTGACTAGTTCCCACCCGTGAGGTAAACCAAGAGTTGTCGTTTGTGGCAAAGCGGTTATCATTTTTACCTAAACCATGGAGTGAGGGGTACTGCCCCAATACGCAAGCCATCAGACAGCATTGGTGGCCGAGTGAAACACCTGAACTGTTAGGAAGCCGTACATACCTGGGGTCCATATCTATTTTCAGTTGAACTGTTGCCGATCACTTCCGCTCCAGATCTAGCCGTTCCAGATCTATTCTGAAAGTCGTTCCAGATCCAGTCGTTGTTTCAGATCCAACCGTTTTTTATTCCTTCCATGCCATTGCTGATCCATTTCTGAAAAAAAATAAAAAATAAAAAATAAAAAAAATTCAGTTTTTTCTCCATATCTCCCTTGTTTTCACTCTGTTTCCCTTGAAAATTTTGGGGAACCCCTGTCATCCCATTCTGCATCTTTCATTCATGAGGACCCTATCCCCAATTCCCCTTCCCAAAGCTCGAAATCCCACATTTGTCTATTTTTAGGGTTTGCCATAACTTCCTCAGATTTCACCCAATCACCTTCAAATGTTACCATAGAGTTCCTTTCTAAATTCTGCTTCTTTGTCCCTCTCTGCCAAATTTTCTCATTCTATCACCCCGCTTCTGAAATTCCCCTTTTTGCTTTCTTGTCCTTTCGACAGTGTCCAAAATCTAGTCAAACCCCAATTACCCATCAGATTGTTTCCCCAATCCAAATTTTCCTTTACTAAATCAACTTCTGTTTGTGTTTTTCTACCCATTCCACCAAAAAAAAAAAACTGGTTATGGTTGTCACTCGTGCAGGAGCACACACCATGGAGGAAGCACTTGCAGCCATCCAAACCAAACTCCAAGATTTGGATGAGAAATTTCTCAGCCTCCATCTTTAACATTCACCATGAACAATACCAGACAGCCAGAATCTTTTGCAGCCACTGATTTCTCTTCTTCTAGCAATTTTCGTGGGTCGAAGCTTGATTTTCCTCGCTTCAATAGTATTGATCCGACTAGGTGGATATACCGAGCAGAACAATATTTCAGTCTGCATAATACTTTTGATGTTCAAAAAGTTCCACTTGCATCCTTTCATTTGGAACAGGAAGCCCTTCAATGGTACCGTTCGTACATCAAAGCTCATCCCGAGCCAAACTGGACAGATTTTTGCCAACTCATTTTGCCACGATTTGGTCCTAGTGCTTTTGACGACTTCACAGGAGCACTCACTAAACTTCACCAAACTGGCACAGTGAGAGAGTTTCGGACAGAATTTGAGAAACTAGCCAATCACACAGAAGGATTGTCTGATGAATTTTACAGGAGTTGTTTTATCAGTGATCTCAAGGATGAAATCCGCTCAGAGGTCAAAATTTTTTGTCCCAACACAATGATGGAAGTCCTAAGGTTGGCTAGGCTGGCCGAGGACAAGATCGCAGCTCAACAACGCTCCAAACCCACCTTTGTGCCCTTCAGAAATATGGGTTCCCAATGACCTCCCATCATGCTTGCTCCTCAACCAACTCCTATCAAGCATTTGTCTGAAATAGAAATTCAGGCATACCGAGAAAAAGGGCTTTGCTATAATTGTGATGAGAAATTCCCTCGGGGACATAGATGTGTTCAACAAAAGCTCTATCTCTTGGATGTGGATTCTCCGCCTGCCTTAGAACTTGGTGAAGAATCTACAGATACAGTAGATGATCAAGTTGACATTCAACACCCGCCTATTGACACCCCATCTCAGGACGACCCACTCGAGATCTCTCTCCATGTTGTAACCGGCGTCACCACCCCACAAACAATGCAGGTCAGGGGATACTTCAAGAAGCTCCCTCTTACCATACTCATTGATTCTGGTAGCACTCATATCTTCATTGACCCTTGGATTTCCAAATAGGCTGATTGTTTTGTCCATCCTTGCTCCAACTTTGAAGTCATTGTTTCCAATGGGGGCACCTTACCTTGCAAGGGGAAGTGTCACAATGTGCGTATCTCTATGGAATATTATAACCTACGCTCTGACATGTTTGCCTTGTCCTTAGGCGGGTGTGATGTGGTTTTGGGCGTTCAATGGTTACGCACACTTGGCCCCATCTTATGGGATTTTGCTGAACTTTGGATGCAGTTTAAAGTCAATGGGGCACAACACAAATTCATGGGATTACAACAAAGGTCTCTCTGCGTTATCAGTTCACATCGCCTGGAAAAAATCCTTAAGAAGAATTCACATGGTGTCATCACTCAGCTCAATTCCATTCAGATGCACCCATCAACAGTCTCCACTACTTCCTTGGATAGATATGCAGGTATCTTTGCTAAACCAATGCGCTTGTTGCCTTCAAGAGACCTTTCCGGTAAGAATGTAGCCACATCTACCTCTCAGCAGGAAATGATGGCCATTTTGCATGCAGTACAGAAGTGGCAGCCATACCTATTAAGGAATTATTTCTGCATCAAGACTGATCTTCCGAGTCTGGAAAATTTTCTGGAACAATGGGTCTCCTCCCCAACACACATGCAATGGGTTATCCAACTCATGGGTTATCCCTATGTGATCACTTACAAGAAGGGTAAGGACAATATGGTGGAAGATGCTCCTTCTCGCACAATTGATGACCTAGTTTCTCTTACAGCTCTTTCTCTACTTGTTCCAAATTGGTTGCAATATGTTCAACAGGCCTATCTCTTCTATGAACTCCATGCTTCTTCATCAATAGGGCACTCTGAGTTCTGCAAAATGTATGACCAGGAACAATGTAACTTCTTTTGGTCAGGACTAAAAATGACAATTCAACAGATGGTGGCTGACGATGATACTTTCCAAGTCAGCAAGGGGGAAACGACACTCCTTTCAAGATTGCTCAAACCCTTGCCCATCCCTACACAGCTTTGGCCAAATATTTCTATGGATTTCCTAGCAGCGCTCTGGTGGTACAATACCACATCTCAAAGGACACCATATGACACAGTCTATGGAAAAACACTGCCAGTTCTTCTTCCATACACCCTTAGTAGCTCCCCAGTTTAGGAAATTGACTCGGTTCTTCGAAACCGTGATCAGATTCTTCTCATTTTGCAGGACAATCTTCACATGGCTAGAATTCACCTGAAACAACAAGCCACTCAGCACCATTCTGAGCGCATTTTCCACACAGCTGACAGGGTTCTTCTTCATCTACAGCCTTCTAAGCAATCCTCCTTGACACTCCAAAGGCGTCAGTGGCCCGAAATGCAACCCGAGGATTCTACCGAGGAACCACTCCTTCAGATTCTACAGTAATTTCTCGAACCAAAGCTTTGAGGACAAAGCCTTTTCTAAGCGAGAGGGGATGTTAGGAACCTATGTCAACCCTTCTCTTTACTATGTTAGTATATTGTTGTTGGACGCATATGCTTTGTAATTCGTCCCGTAGTATTTGTTGATCCGTAGTTTATATTAGCCCATAGTATTGACCCATAGTATTGGATGCATATGCTTTGTAAGTTGTCCCATGGTTTTGACTCATAGTATTGGGCATAGACTTAGTATATAAGTGTGTGTTGAGGTCATTGAAGGCACCGTGAAGTTAATTGTATTGAGCTTGCTCAAAGGAGGTTTCCCCCTCGAAGGAGCTCATTCATCTTTAGTGTCCCTTCAAGGAAATGAGGTTCTGGCAAATGAACCTTCTCTTCTTCTAGCTTCCTAGGATCAACTTCAATTGATTCTGTTGAAGTTATGAAAGCTGATCTGTTGACCGATGTGATCTCAGTCGATAGGGGTTCACCTCACTGTCGGTGCATACCGTAGTCTCCTTGGGCACTGGCCTAGGCAGGTTTGAGCCCACCTAGCAACACCCACAGAGCGAATGCGGTCTCACCTGAAGCGTCCAAGAAGAGCAGACAGAACCATGTTTTCGCTGAGGGAGGAGGAGAGCTGTGGCGGTGCAGACTATCTCTATTGCAGTACTTAACAAAATTATAACACCTTAACTAATCGCAACATTCATATTCCATGTCAAACAGATCATCTAATCGCATCAATTGTCATTCTAACACAGATAATTTAATCGCATCTATTGTCATTCCAACAATAGTAAACAGATGTGAAAAAATCTTCTTGGGGAAAAAAAGCTCGAGGCGCGGTCGCGATCCTGCTCTAGGGTTTATTCAGCCGCTCTTAGGTTCCTGCATTTGCAGCCGCCATGGCTGTGCCTGGGGGAGGGTCCCCCCCTCCCTCCCCATCCATCTCCGCAGAAGAGGCCTTCAGAAATCTTACAAATCCGCGTGGTAAGAAACCTGTGATCAACGTGATCCCCAAATTCATCAAAAAACTGGACGAAATTCCTGAAGTCGAGCTTCCACCGGAAAGAGCCATTAAAACTACTCTGGCCCTCTCATCTCGTGGACTGGTAGGCCAGTTCATGGGCCTGTGGCCAACGGCGCGAACTACAGATGATTGGATACAACGAAATTGGAGGCCTCACCTGAAACACAGTGTAACTTGCTACCCAGTAGGAAGAGGATTTTACATTTTTGAATTCATCTCAAAAGATGACAGAGACCTAATCTTCAGAAACGGGCCCTATTTCATGGGGGCTCAAGGACTCTACCTCAACAGATGGACCCCAAATTTTGACCCTAGCATTGACGTCCCAAAGGAGGGTACCGGTCTGGGTAAGGCTTCCAAACCTGCCTGCTCATTGCTGGAACCCTGATGCACTGGAAACAATTGGAAATTGCCTGGGAAGGTACATAGATAAAGCGGATCCAAAGGGGCAATATTCGTGTGCCCGAATCTGTGTAGAGGTTGATCTAGAAGCAGGTCTACCTGAAGCACTCAAGATATCTATCGGTCCCTGGAGTCATTTTCAAAAACTGGATTATGAGCAACTGCCATTTAAATGCAGGCTCTGCCATGAGCATGGACATTTCCAAAGATCCTATCCAAAATCCCAATCCCAGGAGGAGACTGAGGGTTGGCAACAAGTCAAGAAATCAAAAACAGCAGCCAAGATCCCAGAAAAAAGATCCATGAACGCAGGACAAAATCCATCGTCAAAAGAACCTCTCAAAGCCAAAGGAACTGTTTCGGGGAAAAAAGCAGCAGATCAGTCCAATGTTCCCACATCGAGCAAGGTAAACCACTCTCAGGACTCAGATATAGAAATAATCGGGCTGGTTAAAAATACAAATACAAACCATGAAGATAATCTAGAAGATGGAGAAATCCCCCAAAGGAAAAACGAGGGAAAGCCTTCCCAAGATCAAACAGACAGCCAAACTCCCGACTCCCCGAAATTCTTATCTGATCCAAAGACTCCAAAAGATCTGGATCACGAGCCCACCAATCTGGACTCTGAATCAGGGGGATGCACAGATGAAGAAGCCTCAGATTCTAGCAGCTCACACGCTACCCCCAATCAACCTGCCAAAGCTCTAGGCCGCAAATCCAAAAAAAAACACAGGGAAGAGAAAGCCATTCAAGATATAAACAAAGGAGCACAGCAAACCATTGATTCAATGATAACCAGATCAAAGCAAGGCAAGGGCCGCAAAAGGGCCCCCACCCCTAAGAAAGTTTAAATGCGATACGCCTCCTGGAACTGCAGAGGTCTAGGCACCAAAGCTAAGCAAGAAGCTATGAAGGACATCATAAAAATCAATAAGCCTGACATCCTCTTAATTCAGGAGACGAAATTGGAGGATTTAAGCCTCCATCAAGCTGCATTCAATTTCTGGAAGAAAGGACCGGGGAAAGCTATCAGTTCTAGAGGAGCCTCGGGAGGAATTTCCACATTCTGGGACGAGTCCAAATTCAACCTCATCAAAGATCACTGCAGCATGCATTGGATCTACACCAAACTTCAGCATATTGACTCTGGAATACAAGTAAGTCTGTTCAATCTCTATGTACCAAATCTGGCCCCTGACAAAGCTCAATGCTGGGAGTCGCTGGAAACTTTCCTCTCCTCGCACGATCCACAAAATATTATCCTAGCAGGAGATCTCAATGTAACCCTATCTGCTGATGAAAAGAAAGGAGGCTCCCCAATAAGAGACCAATCCAGAGAATGGGTGGAGGATCTTATAATGGGATGGGACCTCATAGATATCAAACCATCGGTAGGAAATTTCACCTGGACTAACAAAAGGCTGGGCCCGGGCCACATAGCGGCTAGGCTTGACAGATTCCTGATCCATTCCGACTTCCTTCTGCTAGGACTTTTAGCAACCTCCAAAATCCTTCCTAACTGCATCTCGGACCACAAACCTATCCTGCTGGAACTCTCTTCTGAAACTAATATGGGCCCTATCCCCTTCCGTTTTAGCCCTCTCTGGCTTCTTCAAGAGGACTTTCACCAAGTCGTCTATAACTCTTGGTCAGTCCCTATCCCAGGTTCTCCTTCTTTCTCTTGGGAACAGAAAATAAAAAGACTGAAATCGGACCTTAAAGCCTGGGCGAAGAGTATCACCTCTCCTACCACTGGCAGAATTGAATCTCAAAAAGTCCTGGAAGACCTTCAATTCTCCCTGGAATCTATCACCCCCACCCCTTAGACCCAAGCCGCTGAAACCGAACTCCAAAAGCATTTCTACCAAGCTTGTAGGGTAGAAGAAGAATATTGGCGTCAAAAAGCTAGGAGCCTGTGGCTTGAAAGTGGAGACAAAAACACTTCCTTTTCCCACAAACAGGCGGAGGCCAAAAAGAACTATAAAGCAGTCACAAAGATCAACTACCAAGGCTCCATATTCAATAATTTCAAGGATATCAAAAAAGCCGCTTACAACACTTTCAAAGACCTCTTCTCGGCTCCAATTGAACATCCCCTGAATCCCCTTGATCACCCCTTTGATACCATCCCAACCTTGGTCCAAAATTCTGATAACATATTTCTCATTGCCCCCATATCCATGAAGGAACTAAAATTAGCCCTCTTCAAAATGAAACCTGACAGCGCCCCAGGCCCGGATGGCTTCACTGCAAGATTCTACACCAATAGCTGGGACCTGATAAAGCTGGACCTTCTGAGAATGGTGAGACATACGCAAAAAACCAATAAATTGGGGGGAAGCACGAATTCTGCCTTTCTTACTCTGATTCCAAAAGAAAAAGGGGCCATTCATTTTTCCAGATTTAGACCTATCTCCCTCTGCAATTTGAGCTACAAAATTGTAACCAAAATCATAGCTAATAGACTCAAAAAAGTGTTGCCACGAATAATCCCAGAAAATCAAGGAGGTTTCATAAAAGGTCGATAGATTCAAGACAATATTCTGCTGGTCCAAGAGGCAATACACTCCAGCCATCAATCCAGAGAAGGAGGCATGGTGATCAAACTTGATTTAGCAAATGCATTTGACAGAGTCAATCATGAATTCCTGCTCCTGGTCATGAAGAAACTAGGGTTCTCAGATCCATTTGCAAATTGGATCCAAGGTTGTATAAGCTCACCCTGGATAGCTCCCCTGGTCAATGGACGTCCCACTGATTTCTTTCAAGCCTCTCGGGGCCTTAGACAAGTCTTCCCTCTATCCCCGTTGCTCTATGCAATCCAAGCTTCTGTCCTAAGCTTCCAACTGATAAAAGCTCAGCAACTGAATGTTATCCCAGGTCTTCATATGGCAACTAATGTGAACAAGATCAATCATGCACAATTCGCAGATGACACACTTCTGTTGGGCGTAGCTAGTACCCATATTGCAAGGAGATTCAAACAAGAGCTGGATATCTACAGACATGTCTCTGGCAGTAAGATCAACTCCCAAAAAAGCAAGATTTTTGGATGGAATTGCACTACAAGAGAGCTGGGGGATATAGCTAGAATCTTAGAAATGGAAGCAGTCCATGAATGGGAATCCATCACCTATCTGGGGGTTCCAATTGCTAAAGGCATTCCCAAAGCAAACCAATGGAATCCAATCCTGGATAAAATCAAAAATCGAATCCAAAACTGGGGCTCTAATTGGCTAAATTAGGCAGGTAAGACAATCCTAATAAAATCTGTTCTGATGAGCATCCCGATTTACCAAAACTCCATCCTCCTCGCCCCTTCCCTGATTATTGGGAAAATGGAGAAACTAATCAGGAAATTCCTTTGGGAAGGAGGAAAAGGAAACAGTCACAGACTACACCTAGTAGGATGGGATAAAATTCAAAAGCCCTACAAGGAAGGAGGTCTACATATCAGAAGTATGGCCAGACAGAACATGGCCATGGGAGCAAAAATACTCTGGAATCTAGTTTCAGGCCGTGATACTTGGAGCAAAAAATTCATAAGGAAAAAATACTTCACTGGCTCTAGATTAAATTGCCTTGATAAGCCACCTCAAAGAAAGAAAGGATCCCCAATCTTCATTCTCTGCAACAAGGTCCTTGAACATTTCACTAGACTCCTTTACTGGATCCCTGGTAACGGGAAAAAGATAAACATATGGAAGGACTCTATTATGGGAGACCAACCCATAGGTGAGGCTAATGACGTTGGAAACCTGAAATCCTGGATGCAGCACAGAAACAAAGTTACTCTATGGGACATATCCAATTGGGAGGAGGAAGGAAAAAAAAATTGGACTGATTGGAATCTAGGCGAGGTCCCTGAAAATCTTTTAGGGGAAGTCGAGATCCTGTTACATTTGCTTCAAGGTAAAGCCCCCATCTCTGAGTCCGCCAAAGACAAAAGAGGTTGGGGACATGGAACTGGTCGCTATTCAGCCGCAGAAGGGTATAGATCTCTCCAAACTTTGCATCAAGCCCCCAATAATCCTGCTAAGTGGAACTTCATCTGGACTTCACCCATCATTCCTAAAATAGACTTTTTCTGTTGGACGGTAGCACATAACAGCATCTTAACGGGAGACACGCTAAAGAGACGAGGAATGGAAGGGCCTACAAGATGCCCCTTGTGTCTCACAAATGAAGAAACAATAACACATCTGTTGCTAATGTGCTCTTTCTCAAAAGAGGTATGGCAGCAGGTTCTCCTCCCAAGCCATGAGAATCTTGACAGATTTGGGAGTCTCTCTGATCTCTTTTCCATCTGGAGTAAAAATTCCCCTTTTGACCTTCATAAGAAAAACCGTCTCAAATCTATCTGGATGTGGATCCCAAAAGTAATATGCTGGAAGATCTGGCTGGAACGCAATAACAAAATTTTTAGAGATAAAGCAAACTCCAATTCCAGGGTAGCTACCAACTGCGTGGCCTTGTGTGGGGAAGCGGCGGATTCTAGAATTATCTCCAACACAAGAAGTCTTAGCCCTTTTGAGGAAACCTGGCTGGATAAATTTAAACTAAAAGAGGTCTCTGAAGCAGTCTCAACTAGCTCTCACGAAAACTGGGAAATTCGGATGAGCACTCCTGATTTCAAAAACTGGAGATCGTCACTAAAGGAGTATTGCCTTTTCTTTGACGGGGCCTCCAAGGGAAACCCTGGAAAAGCTGGAGCGGGGGGAATCCTCATCAACAATCATAATGAAATCCTCTCTTCCTTTGCCTGGGGCTTAGGGACGGACACTAATAACAATGCGGAAGCACTGGCCCTCTGGCAAGGGCTAAAGCAAGCCATTGATAATGAAATCTCTGAGCTCACCGTATTCGGAGACTCTAGGATCATAATTCAAGCCATGAATTTGAATAAGCCAACTCCACAGCTTAATCTTTCCAGGATCCTGCGCAGAATCTTCTTACTCATTTCCAAATTCAACAAAATCAACTTTTATCATATCACCCGTGAGCATAATGGACTGGCGGACTCAGAGGCCAACAGGGCCATGCTCCTGGGCAGGAGTATCTTGTCGACTAATGACAGAGAATCATTTTGCTCTATCCCTTAAGACAAACGTGACCCTGACAACGAATATTTGCTGGATTGCTGTGAATCAGCTGTGCGCGATGGTCAAGATTGCCATCGAGGATAATCTCCATATCAGTCTGCTACCCCCGGACGATGTCCCTGTAACCCGTGACTCTACAGATCGCCTCTCCTCCTATTTAATCAGCCCGACTGGGAATAGATCTCTCCATTGCGCCAACACTAGAAGCAGAAGCAAAAAGACCAGGAAACGACTGAGCAGCTCAACATGGCTTCGGTGGGCTCAACTTCAGGAGGCAAATCGGTGGAGGACAGACTGGACGAATTGCAACAGTCAATTGATCTCCTTAAAGCAAAATCAGAGGAACAAGAAGGGCGACAGCAAGCCAACAATGCAGAAGACCTCCAAAAATGGAGAAAGCTCAACAAAGACCTCCAGAGCATTAAAGAGGAAATTAAAGATTCCAAGGGAGAAGTCTCCTACTTTGAAGAGGTGGTCTACACCCACTTCAAGGATCTGGCCAACACCTCAGGGAACTACGGGAATCGAATTGTTGCACTGGAAGCTGCTGTCCAGAAGATACTGGAGAAGCTTAATGGCGCTTAATTTCTGCTCAAAACTCTCCCGTGCTCTCTTTGTAACTCTCAGTCCTATTTCTTGCTTCACAAACTCGTCCTCTGTAATTTTGCTTCATAAATCTGAAACCTCTGGGCAACTTAAGCCTAAGAATTTTGTTATTTCAGATAGCGATAATTATGTATCCAAGCACACGGTGGCTGTTTCACCGGTTATTAATTAAAACTTCCCAATGTTTTTGTCTAAAAAAAACAATAGTAAACAGATGTTACATTAAACAAAAACTATATATCGCACCATTGCATAGAGATAGCACCAAAACATCATTCTATTACTGTTGCGGTCAAAATACCAGAGGCAAAACATACATCTTCTTATCTCCCACTCTTCATCATCATGCGTCTCCCCTCTAACACTTATGACTCTCATCTATTTATAGGCTACTGCCATTACAATATTTTTCCACTTACAACTAACTTCCTAACTGACATTATGGACAATTGACTCACTATCTAACTAACGTGGTCCAAATGACCCCAAAAACCCACATACCGCGATACAACTGACTCACTATTACATAGTATGTGGTCCAAGTGACCCAAAACCCGCCAACTGCGGTATTCTTTAGTACCAAATACTCCTTTCGCGACTTCATCCAACGTGTCACAACATCGACTATACCATGACACGTCCTCATAAAACCACCTGCCAACAGGCCCCCAACACAATCTTGTGGCTCGCCCTCGAGCCACGTCAACTGCTGGACATGGTGTACATCGCTTGTTCTTGCTATCTGGAACACGCGGTGTGGTCCTATTCCTTCGGCTACACTTATCATTGTCTCATGGTTCTGTAAAACTTACCTGAGAGTGGGCATCCCCCCACTCGCTGTCATGTACGTCTTGAACTTATCCTCCAGTCTCTTGAAATGGGGCAGACAGGAAGGAAAAGAGGACGAATAATACCCGAGTGCGAAACCAGCAGATGGCTCCGGCCCATCTGTTTTGCATCGGCAACCAACTGCTACTGCGGGTGGGGAGCTGCCGCCCCAACCTTCTCAGGGGTCAAAACAAGCACACTCCTTTGAACAGCTATTGTATATTGAATCCTGTGCGACCAGCCAGGGGTCCATCTCAATGTCGATGCGTACCGCAGCCGCCCTGGCACCGGCCTAGGAATACATAGAGTAAGTGCACCCACCGTATCAAGGCGCTCAGGGACACTCATCGTTCGAGCTCAAAGGGCCCCTGGGGTGCTGCCATGGGAAACAAAGTGAAGCATTTCCACAGCCTCCTTGGGATTCCTCACAACTCAAATCACCAATTGATCAACCAACATAACCATTCTATTACGGAATAACTTCATTGTAGCAAGCTACCCGCTGCCGCGGCTACTTATAGCCAGACCGTTCCTAGGTTACGACAGTGGGAATGATGTCCCACTATCTCTCATCTGTGTGTGCGACCCCATCAACTAACACAACCATAGGGGTGGCCATGCTGTCACCAAGGATCCTACATGCCAATGTTTGAGCGATCTCTTCACATTGTGTTGATCGTACCGACCCAGCATGCCATGTGCAAACCATGTCGTCATCGTGTGGTTATTCGACTGACTCGATGAGGTGCAATCATGTATCAGGATGATGGGCAACAGTGACAAGATATTAGTGGAGCAGTAGTCATAACGCTACCCCGTACCTCTAAATCCTCCATAAGCATTACAACTCTTTGAACAAAATCTACCGTCGATCCTAGTCGTAATACTGCCATGAGTCTCCGACTACTCCATACTTGCGGTACAAGCCTCCCTATTATCGCATACCTTCTTCTGTTGGTGCACCATCTGCCACCAAGCAACCTGCAACAATCATCATCATTCATCATTTTTTTTTTCAATGCGACTTAGACATCGCACTGCTCCAAGTCCGAGCGATAGGGCTTCAACCTGTGACCATTTACCAGCTTAGGGAGCATCCCTCCAGCCAATCGATGCAACTGAACTGCTCCTCTTGAAGTAATAATATTGATGCGATAGGGACCTAGCCAATGCATCTGCAACTTGCCTGGATGTTTCATAAACTTGCTGTCGTATAATAACACTAAGTCCCCTTACTGAAACTGTTTGTTTTCTATGTCGCCATCATGCCATGCCTTCTGGCCGTCCTTCTCTACCCCTTGGTGAAAGCCAGCGATAAATCGATCCTCTTCGAGCTCCACCACTTGTGCTAGATGTTCGTCTAATGCTGCAACATCATCCATACTTGTAACAACTGCAATTCATAAACTTGAAACAATGTACTCCATAGGCATAATTGCTTCCTTCCCATATACCAGCTTGAAAGGTGTCTAACCAGTCAACCTTTTACATGTGGTGCGATAGGCCCACAATACTGCTGGAACTTTCCAATCCTAGTCATCTCGGTTCACATTGCACACCTTTGTCAACGCATGCTCCAATACTTTATTAAATGGCTCCATCGTTCCATTTTCCTGTGGGTGATAGGGTGTATTCTTCTTATGCTGTATCTGCAATTCCTCCATCAATGCGCTGATAGTGTGATTAAGAAAATGGCTTCCTTGATCACTCAGCAATATCTTGGCACAGCCAAACCCAGTGATAATGTGGTCAAACAAAAATCAAGCAACCGTTGCAGCAAAGCAATCAACTACAGGTGGTGCCTCATCCCATCGGGTCAAGTATTCTATCGCCATGATAATGTACCATGCACTTGTGCATTTCCCTGGTGGATGGATAGGTCCTACAAAATCCACAGCCCATTTTTCGAATGGTTGTAATGTTACTTGAGGTAGCAGTGGCATCTTGTCACATCTGGATGGCTTGCCAATTCGTTGACAAACATCACAAGACCGCGTGTAGTCTGTCGCATCATTATGTAACGTGGGCCACCAAATCCCTACACGTAGTACTTTTTGGGCGGTCACCTGGCCACCATAATGTCCTTCTGCTACTCCACCATGTGCCTCAGCCAATATATGCTCTTGCTCATGCGGCAAGACACATCTACACAATATCTCATCGGCACCCAATTTATACAACTCTCCCGGGATTAGTTGAAAGTCAGTAGCCTTGATGACCAATTGCTTCTTCTGAGTAGTGGTAAAGTGATCGAGTGCAATGCCGGTCACCAAAAACTGAAGAATGTCATCAAAATATTGATCAATAGCTGCAACATGAAATAGTTGGGCATCCAGCAACCTGTCTTCGATATTAGTCGGTTCCTCCCTTGTATCAATCCGTGACAAATGATCTGGTCCAGCATTCAACCGCCCCGGTTTCACAATGACTTCAAAATCAAATTCTTGAAACAAAAGTAGCCACCGACAGATCTTCCCCCCCAACACAGGCTTATTGACCAAGTATTTCAGTGCAGAATGATCAGTGAACATTTTAAAGTGGCCACCCAACAAATAATGCTTGAATTTCTGCAGCACGTCAACCATGGCCAGACCTTCGCGTTCTGTGGTAGTGTAATTGCGTTCTGCAGAGGACAGCTTCCAACTAGCAAAAGCAATGAGATGATCAATATCGCCTTCCCCTGGTTGAGCCAATACAACCCCTAATGCAACCGATGAAGCATCAACATGGACATGGAATTCCTTACTCCAGTCCGGAAAGACCAAGATTGGGGCCAATGCCATCTTCGCTTTGAGTGTGTCAAAACTATCCTGACATTTCAGGTTCCACTGGAATGCTGCATCCGTCTTCAGCAACTTTTCCATAGGGGCAGTAATCCCAACATACCCCCTAATGAACTTGCGATAATATCCCATGTGACCCAAGGTCGCGCACAACTTCTTAATGGTGGTTGGCGGTTGCAACTGCAAAATAAGTGCAATTTTGGCTGGATCAACCAACAATCCCTGCAGAAACTTCTGAATAAAATCTTTGAATGTGGCAACAATGACCCAACAGAATATCGCAGGTGCATTCTTCAAACCAAACTGCATGACTGTGTACTGAAAGCAACCCCATTCAGTAACAAAAGTTGTCTTATGGCGATCTTCCTTGGCAATGCGAATCTAATGGTAGCCAAAGAATACATCAGTGAAAGAGTACATCTCCTAGCCACCAACAAGTACTTCATCAGTAAATGGGGTTGAAAAAGGGTCATGCAAGAAGGCATCGTTCAACTTCCGCAAGTTGACACAAATGCATACTTCGTCTGTTTTCTTGTCCTGCACCACCATAGGACTGATCCATTCTGATTCTTCCACGTGTTCGATAATACCAGCATCCAACATCCGATCAAGTTCCACCTTAACCTTTTCTTTATGCCACGGATTTAGCCAATAAGGTCGCTGTCGGACTGGCTTAGCATCTGGTTTCAATGGAATTTTCATCTCTTCTAAATCACCCAGAATTCCCTTCATTTCGGAAAACTTTGTGGGAAACACGTCCTGAAACTCATGCAGTAACTCGAAAACCTTACTCATCATCTCATCATCCCAATAATCCCCAACATTAGCAAACTTTGGAGTAGCTTTGGTGCTGATCTTCATCTTGAGAAGCTGCAGTGGTTGACTGAACGGATTACCTGGCGCAATAGGTGGGACTACATCGCGACTGCCTTTAGATTCAGGAATATTGATATTACAGGGATCATCATTGTCTTCTGTCCCTCCATTGACGTTGAAGCACTCCATGAGAGACTGCATCTGACAGTGGGTGTGCGGATCGACAGGGCAGGCTGCGGGAACAACCTGAAATATCACATCGTGGATGAGCTACAAAGCATTATGGACATCAGGGTTAGCATCCAAAAAAGTGAACGTATGAGTGAAATAGATCATCAACTCCCCCCATGTTGTAATGTCTCGGCATAACTCGGCTACAGTGTACCAGGAGTGTGGTATCTACTCCAAAGTATGAACAAAAGCATGAACCCACTCATCTCTGGGTTGCGCTACCCACAATCGTTGGCACTCCATCACATGATCTTTGGGATCAGTCTGGCCATCATACTTGTCAATGTGATAAACCTCAGTATCGTTGAACCGAACCATCATCAACCTTCGACACTGTGACCAATATTTAATGAATTTCTTATGTGTTGCCCACCATCGTGCTAGAGCAGCCTTCAGTGCTTCCTCCAAGGCCAAAAATCACTGTGGTTCTGGGATGCGGTCTTCAAACTCTGCTACAAAGGTGTTTAGGCTAGGAAACCCCTCATAGACAGGCAATGTGATCATTTCTGTCGCAACACGACATAAAGATTGTGTAACTAAACCGCATTTCTAAACGGATACTTCATGCATTCTATTCTACCAATGCTCCAATGCATCATCAAAGTCGGAAGACGCAGAGCTCTCACTGCGCCACTCCAACTCACCGTAGGCAGTAGGATGAATATAATCTTCAGAAATGTTGAATGCATGGTCCCATCTAGCGGGATCATCATCTTTTACAGGCTCCACATAGCAGCGTCCTTCAGCTGGATCCAAAGGGGCGATAACTCTGAAATCGCAATTTTCAAAGCTCATCATACACTTCTCAAAGTTGATTACAGCTCCACTGTCGTTATCCCATCCGATACCCAAGAGTACTGGGTAAGAGGTTCCTCCCTCAACCACTTCAATAACATCAAAATCAGCATAAGTCTTCATGTCCTCAATATCAATCATGAGCTGCGGAACTCGCCCAATGGGTGTTACCTTCATATGGTTATCCAACTAGAGCTACACAGGAGACCAACTCAATGGGGGACTCCCCATCTTCTACCATGCCTACTTGGTTACGATGTTAACATCTGAAACAAAGTCAAGAATTACAAAGTCGACATCATAGTCACCAATCTGAATATTCATTCACATTTCCTTGCCAGTTTTTCGTCATTGTAGGGAGTTTACTGCCGACTCCTGCCGTCCTTTCGGAAATCGCTGCAACCATCCCTCAATATCAACCAGGTAAGCTGGGTCTCATGCCAATGACATACATTTCTCAAGGAACTTCTGCAATGTCCCTGGTGGTGGTTGATCGGCATCTGATTTGGCATCAAAGACAGGCGGCATATCGCAAACAACAACCTTACCGCGGTCTTTATCCAAAATGCATCGCACTTCCAGGAATGTCTCTTGCTCTATATCAATGTCGAAGGGTACCTTCTTTTGACCAGCTAAACGAATCAGTGGTCGCGAACCATCTTCCCCAGTTGTTTTTCCTCCATGAGTGACAACAGCCACCGAAGCATCTTGTGGTCGTGGTTCTGCAGAAATGGTCACAATATTTGTGCCTTGCATCTGGTTCTGTTGCAAATTCCCGGGTTGATTGATAGTTTGATTGGTGTTTGGCGGTAGTCGCGGGGGATGGTTCTGTACTGGTTGCTGTACCGGGTTCTGTACTGGTTGCTATGGGTGGGCTTGATTCTGTAGCTGCGGAGCATTCCCAGCCTGCCATCATGCAATCAAGTGTGGACAATTCTCAACCATATGATCATTACCAAAACAAAACGTACACTGATTCTGTAGTAGTGGGAAATCACGCTGATAATGCCCCCATACTGCACAGTGGTAACATTGAACAGGTCCATGACCACCTTGGCCTCCTCCTCCATGACCAAATCTGCCACTGTGTCTACCCCTGTAGCCTCCCTGGTAACCGCCCTGCTGCTGGTATTGTTGCTGTATTGGTGCTGCTGGAATCCCCTGCCCTTGCGGTGTGTACTGCGGTTGCTGTACATATTGTGGCTGTGGAGGAGCCATCTGCATTGGGGTGTATTGCGGCATGAACTGCTGCAATTGTTGTTGATGTGGTGCAAACTGCATCTGCGGCTGTGGTAGCGGCTGAGCTACCTACGGTTGTAGTTGTGGCTGTTGCACCACGCATTGATCATCCTTGATGTAGAATGCATCGCAGATCCTCTCCTGTAGCAACCCATATCCACGGCAATCCTTGTCGTCGTGACCCATCGACTTGCAGAATGTACAGTAAAGATTTCGCGGGGTTGTGACCATTTTCTACATATACGGGAAATTATCATGACCATGCCCAAACACTTGACAAACGCGACACCACGGCATACTACCGCCATTCAATGGGTTTGGCACACCTGACACCAAATAATTATGGAAATTCAGACAATTATCCTCCGTATTCCCTTCTCTTCAGCATCGCGTACACCATACTTCATCACGTTGTTCCTTGTTCTTCTTTAAATCTTGCAACTGTATATTCAGGTTGGCGAGTTGTGTCTGTATCTACGACATCCCAACAGCATTATCTCCAATCGGTGACGCCTCCAATCACATTGCAATCTCTAGAGCTTCACTAGGCATCGATATGTTTTGTTGCATCAGCGGTAGCCGAATGTGGGGTAGCAATGCCGCAATGAACCATTCTTTATGTTGGACAGTGCTCATATTGAAACTAACCTTTGCCATCAGTGTCTTGAAACGCTGGTCGAAATCCCATACCGTCTCATTGGGATACTACTTAATTTCCTTCAATTCAGTAATATATTGAGCCTCCAACTTAGGCCATCTAAATTCAGCAATCAGTCCATCCCGAATCTCATCCAGTGACTTCTCTAGGGCTCCCGTATGTACTAAATAAATTTCATGAACCAATCTAAGGCACAACCTCACAGAGTCGTGGCTAACTGTCCTTTCTTAGCATTGCCATCAGTGATCTGTTTCATAGTCCAAACTGCTTCACACAAAAACCAATGCTGTTCTGGGTTGTCTGTCGCACTTCTATGGAACAATGGTAGCTTAGCATCATCACCCGCCATCCTAGGCTTCCTTCCTCCTGTCATTGTGCTACTATTACCAATTAACTTCTATGGTGTCGACGCTGTTAACACCCAAAAAGTGCTCACTACCTCATCTACCCGATTAAATGACTCATTTGTCCATATTTCCTACCATATTTGCCTCCAAAAGGCCAAAAAAAACCCTTTTTCCCCCAAAATAATCCAAAATTCCTCCAAAATAGCAAAAACCCTCTAAAAAGGGAATAAAAAATACAAAAAAGAGGAAAAAGAGGGAAAAAGGAAGCAAAAACCCTGTACAACTGACCTAAACCATATGGTGCCCAAAACCATTGGCCAGCACTCCACCACTAAAAAACCTATAAATAGGTGATGGAGGCCCCCCATTTCATATCCACAATCATCCATATCCTTACTTTACCAAAATCACTCCTAAAACCCTAGCTCACCCTTGAGCTACTTTCACATTTGAGTGCCCCTTTGGCCCATTTCCAAAACCCTGTTGGCTGCTTTTTGGGGAAGACGGGGGTTTTAATGAAGCGCAGCAACAAAACCCCTTGGCGCACTGGCCCTCTCGGCAACGAGTTGTGCAGCAGCTCGAGGTCTCACCCAAAGTGGCTATGGGGGGCTAAGGAATCAGATTTCCTTAACCTAGGCGACGCGGAGACTATTCTTTCTTCCTCAACGATTCCTCAGAGCAGACTGTCTGACTTTTCCGCAGACCCCTTAGCGTAACTGTGTTGAACTCTCGCTCAACAGCCTAGCTGCGCGGCATCTTCGTTCCAGCGCACGAGGCGACTATCCCCTACATCGACGCTCTATGTGTCTTTTCTGCCTGCACTCCCAGCACAGTAATGCATTCCTCTATCTCTACGGCGACAGCGTTCTACAGATTCTTCGACACTTAACGATTATAGTTACCAAGGAAGCTTCACGAACTCACTTAACACTCATAAAGATAATGCAAGATTCATGTATACACAGGTAGTGAACTAAAACAGGCAATCACTCAACACAGCATCATAACAACAAGAAGTATGAAGTTCACCTCCTCGGGGAAAACCACGTCCACGGGAGTGTTATATTAACCAAAAAATGATAGAGTTACACAATATGCTACGCACACAGCTGCAGCCTTAGATCTTTCCAGGAAACTCCATGCACACAGCTGGGAGCCCTTCTCTCGATCTAGTCTCTTTCTCTTAGAGATTACAATATAGTTCAGACGTCGACTCAGACTGTCTGCAACTCAAGGATTTAGATTCACAGCTATCCAGTTCTCCTCTCGCCTTCTAACAACACAATAGAAGACTTACTACCTAGCTAGCTTATCTCAAACAGCTAACCTGCGTCTCAGCATCTAAAGGCTAGCTAACTGACTAACATCTAACTTTTACAATTACACATATATATAGGTGTCCATGACGGTCGCACCTTTACAATTATGTGGGCCTTTCCCAACAGTAATCCCTAAAAACCCTAACCACAGACATGGCTAGGTGTACTGTAGGCGCCGCTTGCAGTCATGTCGCCGCTTCCTGCAGGTTCCGTGACTTCCGGTGCAGATTGCGGGTATGGGCACCTTGTCCTTCGCCTTCAATGCTTTGGTCCGTTGCTCCTCCTTTATCCTAGCAACCATAACTTCGGTACTTAGCCTTAAATGAGGGTAGCTGAGCCCTCTACTCCGTTGCTTCATTTATTATGGTAGCTGAGCTTTCTATTCAGCCACATTCATTCTTCTATGATGTGCACATAAGCTCCGCGAGTTCCAGTCTGTAATCTGCGTTGAGCTCATCCATCTGGCACCGTACTGTGCACCGTTTTCTTCTGCCCAAAATTTGGTGTTTATTCAAAATTAGCACTTTCCCTTCAACACTTGTGCTTTTTCCTCAAAATTCGCAGCTTTACCATAGCTGCGGCCTAGGCTCCAACAAGCCCCTAACACTTACTTGTGGCTCACCCTCGAGCCACTCACACTAGCATGTGGTCACTTTACTTGCGCATCTTCTTTTGCTTGGGTCTTCGCGAATGTTTTCTTCCACTGTGCAATAGCGGAGTCCATTTCATCGACACACTCCACAGCTGTCTGCACCGTTTCTGTAGTGGCTTCTTCTTTAGTTGTGCCATCAATCACCTGTTGAGATTCTGCAATTTCTTTGATCTTTACCTCGATCTGGGCAGCAAGGTCAGCATACTCATCCATAAATGGTTGAATGCTATTGGTGAGTTTAGCATCTTCATTTATGAGCTTGTGCAGTTGTTGTTGGATTCTGCACACTTCACTCATTTTCCTCATTTTTGCTAAGCCTTCTAAGGCCTTAGCTTCTTCAGTCAGAACAGTTAGGGACTGTTCTGCGGCTTGTACCTGTTCAAAAAGACCAACTTTGAAAGGGAGCGTCTCAAGCTCCGTCCAAGCCTCCATAGCTTGGTTCATCAGGTTCTCGGCTTCACCTGCTCTGCTCTTCAGTTGTGTAGAAGTTCTGCGCAGTGCTTCAAATTGTTCCTGGCTATCATCTGTAAAATGCGCTGCAACACGAGCTTCTAACTCTGCGATCTGCGTTCTATGGTCTTCCACCATAGCAACTATTTCGTGCTCCAGGGTTTTCACCCTTCCTCCAATAATTTGAACTTTCTCAACCAGAGGAAGGTCTGGTTGAATCTCGCAGGCTGGCAACTCCTGGGCAATTTCATCAACTGCATTCCTTATGCCAATGTCTTGTGCTTCATAAAGTGCGAGCTTTTCAGAGATATTCTTGTAGCTTTCCTTCAGCTCTATCTCCTGTGATTGCAGTCTTTGGTTTGCATGGAAGGTAGAGAGCTCTCTAGCTCTCAACTCAACAGAAACTTTCTCGTGCACTAGCTGTAGAGTCTCTATAGGAATTAAAGACAAATTTATTTCAATGGGCCCAACTGCGCTTACCTGTAGTGCAGCTAGCGGATCCGGAAGTGTCATACTTATAGGCGGAATGTGCACGACTGTATGCCTTTCTGCAAGTACTTCAACTCGCTCGGTACTTGTAGCTACTTGTGGTGCCTGCGAAGTAGATGCTGGCGCATGGGTCTGCGTAACTCTTCCGGCGAGACCTTTTAATTCCACAAACTGCAGGTCTAGAGAACTTCTGATGTGAGCGTGCGCGGTCCGCAGCTCGCAAAATTGCTCTTTCAGATACTGGTCGATCCCCGAGGGAATGGCCTCAGAGGGATGCGACACCTTTTGTTTCTTGGTCGCCAGTTCTGTCGAGCCTTCATCACTTCTTTTCTTGGGGGCTTCCTTGCCCTTATCCTTCTCTTGCGCAGCGGCGGGTGGCATCGCGGATGCGATTTCGGCGGCCTCCCTCCATTCATCCGACCAAGACTTGATAGTTTCTTCAACATCCTCGGTGGTCATCCTATAAAGGCCTACGGCCCATTCCTCTTGAATGCCGTAGGGGCGGAGGTAAATTTGATGCAAGTTGGCAGTAAAGGCCAACTTTCCTTAATATATTTTTGTTGTCTCCTCGCTCAGCCTCAGCATTTCCTGAATGATATCTCTGAGGAGATGGTAGTATTCACAAAATACAGCATGGTTCATCTTACGCTTCGCGGGATTAGCAGACTCTCAAAGGTTAACATAGCGGATTCCGGCAGCCTCTCCTGCGCGGCGCGAAAGGAACTGAGTGTTCGGGGGCTCCTTCCACCCGACGAGAGCGCATAAAATTAAAATCCAAGAAAAATGGAACAACTGACCGGGGGTGTCTTGGACGTTCCGGCAGTCTTCCAAGAAAGAATTGAGGAGGAAGAGGGACCAGTTGTACTGTTCTCCCTCCGCAGCTGCGATGGCGAGCTCCACGACAGCTCCAGTAACTTCCTTCGGTCTGCACTTTGTGAGAAGTCTGCCTGCAAGCAGACTTCCTGTAAATCTAAGTGCTTCGTCTTCTACTATAGTGAGGTCATAAGCCCGACCTCCTCTTGTTAAGTTGTATTTCTGCACCATCTGTGCAGCCAATTTTCTATCCTTGTCTTTTCCCACAAAATGAATATTGGGATCCTTACCAGCCTTAGATAGGCCGGTGATGCGATGAATCAAATCAACGTTTAAATCGATTGGCCTCCCCAGCCAAAGGTAACCTCCATGAACACAGGATAGCAGTGTCTTAACAACTGCATTGACTTCGTTGCTACGCCCGAAGTGCGGTAGCTTCAACAAGTTCAACAAGCCCGGCTTCTCCAAGTTTGTTGCAAATCCCTTTGGGATGAATTCATCAACCTTTCTGGTGGGATTATGAACTACCGTCAGATATCGATCTGGTGTGAACTGAGGATACGTTTTATAGTCTCCTAGGTTGAAATCAGAGAACTTGACTAGTGGAAGGTGTCCAAGCAGGGACCCTTCTTGTCGCACGCCAGCCGGTAGTGGAGGTAATGGAATCGGATACTTTACATTCTTTGGGATATGTACCTCTGGCGCATCATCTGGACGCGGCGGAATATAATTCACCGTGGTGGCCAACGGCTCTGGAATGGGCTCTTCTGGCTATTGCTGAGATGCTCTCGTGCCCGGAGATTGTCTGGGATCATTATAACCAGGGTGTATGTAAGTCGAGGCCGTCACTAGAGTAGTCATGCCGAAATCTAAGCCTCGGCGCAGGAATTGACAAACAACTTCTTCAGTTGACAGGTTCTCCGTCGTGAACCGGTATAGGCAACAAGAACTTGGATAGACAAATGGTGGAACAACGTAGGATATGGACGCTGAAAACAAAGGAAACACTCTGCACAACTCGGCTCTGAAAAAAATAACTTAGATTCTCAAACAAGACTATGCAACTCGAGAAAAGTAACCCAAAAATATACAAGTGTGGGGTATTTATAGCCAAAGGTGATAGTAAATGCGGGCAAGTGGGGTTACTAGCTGTAGGCGCCTATGCATGAGTTGACAACCCCGCTATCCCCCTCGCCTCTGCGGTGCATTTATTGTGATGGACGGGCTCTGACATCCTTCCGAGAGAAGCTAAAGCTTTCGGCGCATGAGTTAAATGCAAATCTTACGGAGAAGCCGAATCTGTCAGAGCGGCTATACTTAAATGGCGGGCTTATCCTTCATTTATTCTCAGACGCGGCTTCATAACTGCTGTAATTCAAATTTTTTGGCGGGTCATTTTAGCTTAGGTAACTGTGCATATAGAGGGGTCCACACCGAGAACTCCTCAAGCGGAAAATTGACACAGGGAACTCCGCAAGAGCGACGGTTCAACTGCCCGGGGAAAACTTTGCAAGAGCGCAAATATAGGCTTGCTCAACACAAACTTTATTCAACATGGGCGGATGTTTCAAGGAACTGCACGGGAAGCCAGAAACTGAAAGTGTCTCGCAACTTCCGTGTAGACTGTGACAATGCGATGTCTCTTTCAACTACATCGGACATCTGCACTTCTTTAGCAATATATTAAGGCAGCAGGGCAGAGTGGCCGTCACGATAAAGCTTGAGCCGACTCCCGTTGATCATTGTAGGTAGCAATTATCCATTAAGCTTCGCAAGCTGAACTGCTCCTCCTTCTGTTATCTTTGTCACCCGAAAAGGGCCTAACCAATGTACACGAAACTTGCCCGAAAACTTGATGAATTTACTATCATAGAGGAGTACCAAGTCTCCTTCTTCAAAGTGTTTATTCTTAATGTGCCTGTCATGCCAAGCTTTCTGTCTTGCCTTCTGTACCTGTTGATGGAATCCAGCTAAAAGTCTGTCTTCTTGTAAGGCAAGCAATTGTAAAAGTCTTTCACTCATGGTATCAGTATCTGCCATCTCTGTAATTTGCGCAATTCTGAGACTGGGAACAATGTATTCCATGGGCATAACTGCTTCTTGTCCGTACACCAAACTAAAAGGTGTGTGACCTGTTAGTTTCTTGCATGTGGTTCTGTAAGCCCATAATACAGCTGTGACTCTAAGGTCCCAATCATCTCTTTGTTGATTACAGATCTTCGTCAGGGCATTCTCAAGAATTTTATTGAATGCCTCCACTGTACCATTAGCTTGAGGGTGGTAGGGTGTACTCTTATGGTGACTAATTTGGAATTCTTCAGTAAGGGCCTCTATAGTCTCATTGAGGAAATGTGTACCCTGATCACTCATGAGAATCACTGGACATCCAAATCTATTAATAATGTTCTCCAAAATGAACTGCGTGGCAGTGGCAGCGTCGCAGTTCTTAACTGGCTTCACCTCATCCCATCTGGTGAGGTATTCAGTAGCTATAATGATGTATCTCGCGCCGGTTCTTTTTCCTGGTGGGTTGATAGGTCCTACAAAATAAATGGCCCATTTATCAAAAGCACGCAGTGTTATCTGGGGTCTTAGCGGCATTTCATCTCTCCTTGATGGTTTTCCTGTTGGCTGGCACACATCGCAACATTTGCAGAATTCCTTAGTATCCTTGTGCAATGTCGGCCACCAAAGACCTACGGCTAAGATCTTCTGCGCAGTCGGATTTCCTGCGAAATGGCCTCCTGCAGTACATGAGTGCGCTTCTGCGATGATAGAGCTTTTTTCATGCCGTAAGATACATCTGCGCAAGACTTCGTCGGGGCCCAACTTATAGAGCTGGCCTGCAATCAAGGTGAAGTCTGCGGCTTTGACAACAAGTTGCTTCTTCTGCTGGATTGTAAACTCAGCCGGCGCTTGCCCAGTAGTGAGAAACTCAAGAATATTGGAATAATATTCATCGGCTGCTTGAATAGAAAACAATTGCGCATCAGGCAGATTGTCCTCCAGACTTGTAGGTTCCTCTCCTGACTCTATCCTGGATAAATGGTCAGGTCCTGCATTCAATCTGCCTGGCTTTACAATAACCTCAAAATCATACTCTTGGAAGAGCAGTAGCCATCTGCAAATTCTTCCCCCTAACACTGGCTTATTGACCAAGTATTTCAAAGCAGAATGGTCAGTATACATTTTAAAATGTGCGCCCAATAGGTAGTGCCTGAATTTCTGTAGGGCATACACCATAGCTAGTCCTTCGCTTTCTGTAGTGGTGTAGTTCTTCTCGGCTGTGGATAGCTTTCTGTTGGAGTAAGCAATCGGGTGGTCAATACCTCCTTCTCTCGGTTGTGTAAGCACGACCCCCAATGCTATGGAAGAAGCATCGACATGAACATGAAAGGGTTTTCTCCAGTCGGGGAAAACTAGAATTGGCGCAGTGATCATCTTTTCTTTAAGTGTATCCAAGCTCTATTGGCATTCTTCTGTCCATTGGAACTTTGAATCCTTTTTCAGCAATCTTTCCATAGGTGCTGTGATCTTTGCATATCCTTTGATAAATTTTCTGTAGTATCCTGTATGTCCCAATGTAGTGCACAATTGTTTGACTGAGTTGGGCGCAGGTAAATTAGCAATGATGGCAACCTTCGTAGGATCCGTCAGGAGTCCTTGTCTGCATACAATATGACCCAACAAAATACCAAAAGGAGCACAGAAGATACATTTTTTCAAGTTAAGGGAAATCTGATGCTGTCTACATTTTTCTAACATCATGCGCAGATTCCCTATATGATTCTTTAATAAACCAAATACAGTCCAGTCATCAAAATAGACTTCTAAAAACTTGTGAATGAATTCTTTAAAAACAGCAACAACGACTCTAGAGAAGATAGCAGGTGCGTTTTTAAGACCAAAGGGCATTACCGTGTACTGGAATGAGCCCCATTCAATCGCAAAATTAGTCTTATGGCAGTCGTCTGGATGGATTCTGATCTGATGGTATCCCAAAAAGCTAACAGTGAAGGAGTAAGCCTCTTGTCCTCCAACATTATCAAGCACTTCGTCTGTAAAAGGAGTGGGAAATGGATCATGCGCTGATGCATCATTGAGTTTGCACAAGTCCACACAGATTCTTATTTCACCTTTTGTCTTTTTCTCTTGTACTACCATAGGACTAATCCAATCGCTTTCCTCTACTGTCTCAATAATACCTGCTGCGAGCATTTTATCAATTTCTTCTTTAACTTTTTCTTTATATGGCGGATTCAATCTATACGGGCGCTGTTTTACTGGCTTGGCGTCTGATTTCAGAGGTATGCGCATCACTCCTAAGTCTCCTAGGATGCCTTTCATTTCTGTGAACTTGGTAGGAAAGATATCCTAGTAATCACGTAATAAATCTGAAATATGCCCAACAGTTTCATCATCCCAATAATCTCCTATAGAAGCAAACTTGGGTTCGGCTTCTGTACCAATGTTAATATTTTTGAGCTTGATGTGTTCTGTAATGGCAGGGATATCAAGCTAAGGACCTTCAACATTGCGTGTCCCTTCTGATTCTGGAATATTGATGTTGCTAGGATCATCGTCCTCTTCTCCAGTGGTGAAATTATAGCATTCCAGGGCATGTTCTATCTGGACAGCCCAATCTGGTTGGGAATATTCTGGTAATGGACATTGTTCAAATACCTTCTTTTTAATACATTTTAAAGCGTGGTCAATGCTTGGATGTTCTGACTCAAAGCTGAAGGTAAGTTGAAAACTTTCTATCATAAGAAGCCAACTGATAGTGCCTCTGCGCAATTCTGTTTCAGTGTACCAGTTCCTCGGAACTGTATCCAATGTGTGGATGAATAGGTGAACCCACTCATCTTCTAGAATACCTGACCATTGCTTATTACATGCTTCAACATGTGACCTGGGGTTACTCTGTCCCTCATATTTGCGTAACACTTCTGCTGTGGTGTCCTGAAATCTGCGCAGTTTCAATCTGCGACAGTCTTGCCATGTGTGGATATTCTCTTTATGTGCACCCCACCATCTTGCGGGTGTAGCGCACAGTGCTACATCCAGTGCCTGTATGCGCTGCTGTTCTAGAAGCTGTTGTTCATATGCATCTATGAATTCGCTTACATCAGTTAAAACATCAAAAATTGGAGTGTCAGTCAATTCTGTGCCAATCCATCGAATGGATTTAGTCATCATGGCGCAACGTCTTGCAGAAACCTCATGTAAACGATTCTGCCAGTTTTCCAATCCTGCATCTGAGTCTGATGTGCACGAGCTATCGCATCGCCAGCTGATATGGCTGTCTGCTGTGGGATTGACATAGTCACTCTGACTAGCAGTCATCTGATACAAATTTTCCATGTGGCGCGCTTCTTCTTCTGCCCGAATGGGTTCTATATACCTTGGTCCTTGAATAGGATCAAGCGGTGCAATGACCCTAATCTGGTCATCCTCAAAGGTCATCTGTCTTTTCTTCAAATTAATGACAGCCAAATTATCAAATGCCCAGTCTATGCCTAAAAGTGCTGGGTAAGGTCTACTATCATCCATAATTTTGATTACTTCAAAGTCTGCAGAACTTCTTACTCCCTCGATATCAATAGGTACATTGGGTAATCTGCCCAATGGAGAGACTCGTTGCTGATTTGCGAGTCTTAGCTGGATGGGGGATCTTGTAAGCTGAGGGCTTCCCATCTATTCCCATGTCTGCATGGTGAGAACATTAACTTCTGAGCCCAGATCTAAAATGACTTCGTCCATTTCAAATGCGCCAATCTGCGATGTGAGCCTCATCTCTTTTCCAGTTCTAATGTGACTCCCAATCTGGTGAACAGCACACTACGGTGTGTTCGTCGAAGCAGATTGTTGACATTTATCCAATAGGTGTTGAAGTTCCATAGTTGCTTTTTCATTGCGCAACAACTTTAAGCAGTTCCTCAGAAACGTATGGACACTACCTAGTGCATCCTCTTCATCAGGCCTTCCAGATGTAGTGGCCTGTTCTTGTACCAAGTTGTCTTGTCTTAGCACTTGCGATCTAATATCATTATGCGGAATTGCGACAGAACTTGAAGCTCTCGGATCTGAGAAATACTCTTGAGCTTGCTTGAATGCTTCTTTTTTCTTCTACAGGTTAAGTGGGGCTGGTTTAATATTAGCGCGGCGCACCCATTGCGTCGCTTGCTTTCTAGTTCCCATCTCTGGTGCACCAGTGGTTGCTCCACTGCACGTCACTATATTAACTGTAGGGTCTGGTTCTCTTTTTTCTGCTCCAATCAACTGAATATTCTGATTGACCTGTGGCGTCTTTGCTTGCATCTTAGCCATCAACTGAGGGCATTCTTCAATGGCATGATCATAGGATTTACAGTATCTGCAGATGGTTGTAGGATTTTGGCAATCCCTTGCAAAATGACCTTGCGCTCCACAATTATAACAAGTGATCTGTCCTCTTCCACGGCCAAAATTTGTTGCGTGTCCGCGACCCCTATAATTTCCTGCTTGGCCGTCGTGAGTTTGGTCATACTGTGGACCTGCTGTGGGTCCTTGTGTCTCTGATTGTACTCTATAAACATCATGCTTTCTTTCTATCATAAGATCATATGCTCTACAATTGTTCTCATCATGGCCTACTGATTTACAGAAATTACAATATAGATTCTTTGGAGTTTGTACATATTTATGAAGTAAGTGACATTCTTGTGGTCTATGGCCTCTAGTTCTACAGATTTCGCACCAAGGCCCCTGTGCCTGTGGTAAAGGGTTAGGTGCTCCAGTTGCAATATACTCTATGAAAACGGGACAATGGTCCTTTGAATGACCTTGCGCTTTACATTTTGTACACCAAATTTCTTCCTTAACATCCTTGCCTTTCTTAATATCGTGCACTTGCAAGGTTAAGTTTGCTAATTGGTTCTGCAACTGCGCAGCATCGTTGCTTGTTCCAGCAATTGGTGAAGCTTCTAGTTTCATAGCCATCTCTAGAGCTTGTTCCTGAGTATTGAGATTCTGTTGCATAAGAGGAAGTCTAATGTGTGGGAGCAGTGCAACAATGAACCATTCCTTATGCTACTGTGGTGCAAACTCAAAGCTTACTTGATCTATCAAGGCTTTGAACTTCTGGTCAAAGTCCCATACTGATTCTGTAGGTAACTGTTTGATGTCTTTGAGCTCTGTTATACACTATGATTCTGATTTAGGTTTCTTAAATTCTCTAATCATAGCTTTTCTTACATCAGCAAGCGTCCTATTCTGTGCTGCTGAGTATTTCATGAACCAAGTTAAGGCTCTTTCTCTTAGTGTGGTTGCTAACTGAACCAGTTTAACAACATCATCATTAATTTGCTTAATTGTCCAAATGGCTTCACATAGGAACCAGTGCTGCTCAAGGTCTTCTATCCCTGTTCCTCTAAAATTTGGTAGCTTCATGTCATCACCCATCCTTCTTGTGCTAGGTTGAGGTGGAGGTGCTGTAGTAGTGCTTCTGGGCTGGTTAAATAAAGGTGGTGCTGAGGTACTAGAAGTACCGTGTGGGCTACTAGAAGGTGTTACTGTGGGGTTATACTGAGCTCCGTCTGGCTTTTGCGGTGTAAAGGGGTGATAAGGGATATGAGCACTCCCTTGTCTTTCTATATGGCTTCCTCTAGGAACTTGGCTATCTTCTGGGCTAGACTCAAAAGAATGTTGGTCAAGGCCTACTTTATACCGTTTTCCACTACGAGTACAACCAATAAGTTCAGGATCACTATCAGAATCTGCGGGCATTACTTGTCTATGCTATTCATTGGAAGCTATGCATAGTTTTGTTTTTTCATATAGAAGCATTTTAATCCATAAGTTCAGATAATTTAAGAACTTACCTCTGTGTGCTTGGAAGAAACTCCTCTCCGCTTCACTGAAACTCTTTCTTGTATCTACTGCAAACTCAGTGATGAAACCTTCCAGTAGACTATTCAACCAAAAGTCTACTGCGCGGGACACAGAATTGTCTACCCGCTTCAAAATACTGACTAGCTCAGGCGTCCAAGCGACGGGTCGATCAACATGCACAGTGGGTCTAGTATCTACTAACTTGGCTATCCAAGCATGCAACTCAAGTGCAAATGTGACAAAGAAAATTTCGTGAAGGTCAGTATAGATATACTTCTGCAACCAGTCTTCTGTCTTGAGCCTAGAGCTTCTATTTTCTTGTTTAGCGAACTCTTTAGCCTTTAAATCAAACCGGTCTTCAATTTCTTTAGCTGTAGGATTCCAGTAACACATTTGTTAGCTGAGCAAGTCTCAGGGCAACAGAACCATTTGTTGGCTCCTTCTTTCTCTGGGTTTCGCCTCAATCTCGCGCGTCGCCGAAATAACAAGTCTCACAATAACAAGTCACGAGGCAACAGAACCATTTGTTGGATCCTTCTTTCTCTGGGTTTCACCTCAATCTCACGCGTCGCCGAAATAACAAGTCTCACAGTAACAAGTCACGAGGCAACGGAACCATTTGTTGGCTGCTTTTTGGGGCAGACCCGGGTTTTAATGAAGCACAGCAACAAAACCCCTTGGCGCACTGGCCCTCTCGGCAACGACCTATGCAGCAGCTCGAGGTCTCACCCGAAGTGGCTATGGGGGGCTAAGGAATCAGATTTCCTTAACCTAAGCGACGCGGAGACTGTTCTTTCTTCCTCGACGATTCCTCAGAGCAGACTGTCTGACTTTTCTGCAGACCCCTCGGCGTAACTGCACTGAACTCTCGCTCAATAGCCTAGCTGCACGGCATCTCCATTTCAGTGCACGAGGTGACTATCCCCTGCGTCGACGCTCTATGTATCTTTTCTGCCTGTGCTCCTAGCGCAGTAATGCATTCCTCTATCGCTACGACGACAGCGTTCTACAGATTCTTCGACACTTAATGATTATAGTTACCAAGGAAGCTCCACGAACTCACTTAACACTCATAAAGATAATGCAAGATTCATGTATATACAGGTAGTGAACTAAAACAGGCAATCACTCAACACAACATCATAGCAACAAGAAGTATGAAGTTCACCTCCTCGGGGAAAACCACGTCCACGGGAGTGTTATATTAACCAAAAAATGATAGAGTTACACAATATGTTGCGCACACAGTTGCAGCCTTAGATCTTTCCAAGAAACTCCATGCACACAGCTGGGAGCCCTTCTCTCGATCTAGTCTCTTTCTCTTAGAGATTACAATATAGTTCAGACGTCGACTCAAACTGTCTGCAACTCAAGGATTTAGCTTCATAGCTATCCAGTTCTACTCTCGCCTTCTAACAACACAATAGAATACTTACTACCTAGCTAGCTTATCTCAAACAGCTAACCTGCGTCTCAGCATCTAAAGGCTAGCTAACTGACTAACATCTAACTTTTACAATTACACATATATATAGGTGGCCATGACGGTCGCACCTTTACAATTCTGTGGGCCTTTCCCAACAGTAATCCCTAAAAACCCTAACCACAGACATGGCTAGCTGTACTGTAGGCGCTGCTTGCAATCATGTCGCCGCTTCCTGCAGGTTCCATGACTTTCGACGCAGATTGCGAGTATGGGCGCCTTGTCCTTCGCCTTCAATGCTTTGGTCCGTTGCTCCTCCTTGATCCGAGCAACCATATCTTCTGTACTTAGCCTTAAATGAGGGTAGCTGAGCCCTCTACTCCGTTGCTTCATTTATTATGGTAGCTGAGCTTTCTATTCAGCCACATTCATTCTTCTATAACGTGCGTGGGAGCTCCATGAGTTCCAGTTCGTAATCTGCGTTGAGCTCATCCATCTGGCACCGTATTGCGCACTGTTTCCTTCTGCCCAAAATTTGGTGTTTATTCAAAATTAGCACTTTCCCTTCAACACTTGTGCTTTTTCCTCAAAATTCACAGCTTTACCATAGCTGTGGCCTAGGATCCAACAAACCCTTTGGATAAAGAGAAAGGAACAACACTGGAGCTTGGAAGCAACCATCTTGGACTGCTGCAAAGGCTTCATTAATCTTCACATTGGAGGTATAATCAATACAAAAAACCAATTTTATTATCTTTCTGTTATTTTATGCACATGCTTAGAGTAGTTACTGTTTTATTTACTGTCTTTTATTTAGTGTATTTTCTGAACTGCTACTAAGGAGGCCCTTCTCCTTAGTAGGTGCTCATTTGCACAAGCTAGGGTGAAAACCCTAGCTACAGACGCGCTCGGTGGTGTCGAAGTAGTTTTTCTTGCTGGCTGAGAGTTAGTGAGCGGAGGTGTGGGTGTGTTGGTACTGGGGTTTGGTCCTGTCTCTATCCTGGGCATAGCCTGGTCGTTCCTATCAAGACTGTGAGGTCACTTCATCCCGTGTGGTCTTCCTTCATGGTTTGGCGGTTCAATCGTAGTAGGACCTTCTCCCATCCTCTGCCTCTTTTCCTATCGAAACCTCGCTCCTCCTCTCATAAGACCACTTTCTTCCTCGACTTCGCTCACAGACTCCTCATGGTCTGTACCCATCTACCCCTTTACCATTCCATGTACCATTACCCAGTAGTCGTGATACCCACAACCTCCTCCCACCAGGCTATCTACTGATCTAGGTGCATCTTTAATATACCCTTTTCGCAGATTAGCATCTTAATCGATAGTTGGAGCGACAGCAGAAACCTTCCCCTTGGTTCTCGGAATAAGTATCTTTCAGCTTCACTATAGGATTTCTTCATGTCAACCGCAAATTCAGTGATATATCCTTCCAAGATGCTATAAAGCCAAACTTCGACAGCCCGCGATGCCTTATTATCGACTTCCTGCAATTCCTGAATCAAATCCGGGGTCCAAGGCGTCGGTTCACCACCCTGGAAGTTATTCTTCTGGAAGCTTAGCTTCGACAACCATTCATACAGAATGAACGAAAATTCACAGAAAAACCATTCATGCAGACCGTTGTGAATATATCTTCCCACCCAGTGATCTACCATCAGTCATGTATTCTGACTTTCTTCTTCAGAAAACTCCTACAACTTCTGATCGAACCATTTTTGTATCTCCGGCTTTGTCAAGTGCCACAACACGACCTCCTTCTACTCTGCACACGGTCCCGACAATGAAACCATTTGTTGACCGATGTGATCTCAGATGAGAGGGGTTCACCTCACTATCGACGCATACCGTAGTCTCCTTGGGCACCGGCCTAGGCAGGTTTGAGCCCACCCAGCAACACCCGCAGAGCGGATGAGGTCTCACCCAAGGCATCTAAGAAGAGCAGACAGAACCATGTTTTCGCCGAGGGAGGAGGAGAGTTGTGGTGGTGCAGACTATCTCTATTGCAGTACTTAAACAGAATTATAACACCTTAACTAATCGCAGCATTCATATTCCATATCAAACAAATCATCTAATCGCATCAATTGTCATTCTAACATAGATCATTTAATCGCATCAATTGTCATTCCAACAATAGTAAACAGATGTTACATTAAACAACAACTATATGTTGCACCATTGCACAGAGATAGCACCAAAACATCATTCTATTACTGTTGCAGTCAAAATACAGTGGCAAAACATACATCTTCTTATCTCCCGCTCTTCATCATCATGCGTCTCCCCTCTAACACTTATGACTCTCATCTATTTATAGGCTACTGCCATTATAATATTTGTCCACTTACAACTAACTTCCTAAGTGACATTATGGACAACTGACTCACTATCTAACTAACTTGGTCCAAATGACCCCAAAAACCCACCTACCGCAGTACAACTGACTCACTATTGCATAGTATGTGGTCCAATTGACACAAAACCCGCCAACTGCGGTATTCTTTAGTACCAAATACTCCTTTTGTGCCTTCATCCAATGTGTTGCAACGTCAATGGTACCGCGACACGTCCTCATCAAACCGCCTGCAAACATGATCCATATTTTGGGGCTGCAAGATATTCATATTTCAGATCATGAATATCAGATATTTCGCTGCAACTGGGGTACTCATTCATCTCTAGTGCACCAGTAAGTCTTTATCTCCAATTTTCAGCCCTCCCAAATTCAACAGTCTCAACCCCTGGGGGTTCAACCAAGCTCATATTCTCCTCTAAAGTGGCTGCCCCATCATGCTGAGACATAGGCATATAAAAATTAGAATTGAAAAAATTCGCATGTGTTATGTTTTCTCCTCCTTGTGATGATGTGTTGGTGGTTTGGCATTCCATTAATCTCTCATTTTAAATTTTTGTTGTTGCAAGACCTTCTTTCTCCATGGATCTTGCATCCACAACACCATCACCAATGGGTACTTCCATGTCTCTGACATATATATGAGAATACACATCATTAGATGCTTCCTCACACTTAAAACATTCCTCAATAGGTTCTCTTCCAACCATGTGGGCATCCTGTAAACACCTTTCTAGTGATTCAGTCCTATCACTGCAATCACCCTTATCACTAAAGATGCGAGACTCAGCATCCAAGGAATCCCTTATGCAATAATCATCCTCTAATGTGGCTGCAACATCATCATTATACAAACCAGTACAAAAATCTGAATGTGGTCCATACCTTGGCATCATGCTTATCTCTTCAATGGGTGGGGTTATGGTGCCTTGTTCTAACACAAAATCTACTAGTTGACATCTAACTGATGTGTGGTCAACTTCTGCCTCACTATGAAGCTCAAGTGGTGAATTTGAATCTAATTTAGGTTCTTCTTTTGGATCCGATCCAAAATATGTATCACCATCATTACGCTTACCAATCTCTTTTGAGGTGATCTTGAGATCCCCAACATAGAATCTTGCAATAGATTCTTCTTCCATTCTATCAAGAATCTCATCATTGGTTTTTGGGTCTTTCTTCTCCCTGGTTGTCATAGGATGAAGATTCTTGGAGGCTCTTCTTGAAGATGATCCAAAAATTCTTGTGAAGTCACATGCATCCAATAAATCTTTCATATCTTTTATTATATCTTCCATAGAAGGTTGACCTTTGACTGCGGAACATGCAACTTCTTCCTGAATATGGCTATCAGAATAACCATAGTCTCTTCTTCCAATCATGATCTCATGGGAGATGCTTGTGGAAGTTATTTCTTGGAAATTATCTTCTTCATACTGTCTGCAATATTCTTCATACTTCTCATCATAATCATCATACTCTTCGTAAAAATAATCTTCTTCTTCATGCAACTCAAACTCTAAATCTTCCATGAATGGAACTAATTCCACAACTGCAAATTGAAGATAGTGCTAAGCTACCTTTCCAATGAGAGTTACTTTCCATAGGCTGAGCCAAGAAAAGTGCTCTGATACCACTGTAATATCCTTGGGAATCTTTAACCAAGATATTAATTCAACTTCAAAAATTTTAATAAAATTCACTAGATAATTTCTTAACAATCTTTTCAAACCGTGCAGGATGGTAGTGAGGGGAATGGATACTGAATCTAAGGATGGTGGGATGAACTTTCAGTTCTGGAATTTGTATGGAGAAATGTGAAATAGCAAATATTAATATCAGAGGGAGATTCCTAAGCACAAAGTATTGGGGCCATTTATGTTTCGGACAACAGCTACCGCTGAAGCCTACAGCAAAGCTTCATGGGCACACCAGCGTATGCTTACTAGACTGGGTGGGTACAATAATGAGTTATGATGGTCAAATAGGGGGTTAATAACTTCATCGGGGGAACTCCTTATCCATTTAATTCCTCAAATTCACCCTTAGGAATCTTACTTCATCCATCCATTAATTATTTAATAAATGCCTAGGTGACTTAGGCTAAATTCATCCCCATGGACCATAGGAAAATTTGGGAACATGACAGTCCTCCCTTCCCAAGATTGCTTGTCCTCAAGCAATGTCAGGATTCCACCAAGATTCTACTGCACCAACTCTTATTATCATTGTCCCACATCCATTGAACAATCTGTAAATTACTTGGGCCTTTAGGAAAAATGTCTATGTAAAACAAATTGTCCTGTAATTTATATTTTCCATTAGCCAACAAATGAACAGAATTTTAACCCCGTTAGGATAACTGAGTAGAATTCCTAGGTCCCATTGTTTCTCCTGCAAGGAGCAGAATTCTCCTATCATCTTTGGCAATCTGTCAGTCAAGTGTATGCTAGGATCCCAAAGTATCAACTCCATTTTCCCCATCATCAGAATAATTTTAAAGAATCTATCATCAAACATGTGCCTTTTCATCCGGGGAATAACTACTAGGGCATTGCTTCCAACCAAACCAAGTGGGGAGCAGAATGTCTCTTCCAATGAAAACATCCAATGGATCAACTCTCTGCCATTAGAGAAAAATTTCAAGCATCCTTCCCAACATGTGGATTCCCTCCACATAGGCCAACCTCTGTAAGTAAAATGTTCCATTAATTTAACTTGGCAACTTGCCTGCTTGGTTGCCTTCCCTTGACCATAAGCATAAAAAAATTTGCAAGGAAGTTTCATGCTTGTCCAGTAATCTTTCACCAAATCCATATGTGGATGAGTGACATCAAATGGCTGCAAAATATACTTTTGTTGCTACTCACAATTCAAGACAATGTCAGTTATAATCAGAAATTTATTGCAGAAACAAGTGAACTTTTTACCTTCCAGATTTTCTTTTCTAGTGAGACCTCTATCCATCCATCTGGTGGGTGAGTCAGAGATCCCGCTTGCTGATTCACATGAGCTGAAATCATCCATCTCTTCTACAATAATATCTATCTCCCATGGGGACCGATCATGATCCTCCTATTTTACATGTGACACAAACCAGAAGAATTTCTTCACCCGCTGTTCATTCCCCATTAGTGTTGTTGAATCTAGGACATGTGGGAAAGAACTGTGAACCTTCTTTGCATGTCTGCAACCTTCAATGATCAGACTTATGGCTGCAAATTATCCATTGTTGGCTGGCCCAAATTGGGTGCTCTCATCCCACTCTTCCATGAGAGAGTGTTTGTCTTCAGGGAACAGCTCAAGTTCCCTTGGAAAATAGTCAAGTGCTTGGTTCTCATCAAACTGTTCTGCACACTCTTCAAGCACATATAAAAATGAATGATCCTCATGATCCACCATCTCATGAGGTTCCTCCCTATGATCAATCATGCTTTAATCCAAATGAAGTTGACTGAATGGTGAGTAGGAGGGTAGAGGGGATCTTTGCAACTTGTCATGAAGCTGCAATATTTCTGTCTTGGATTCTTGGAGGGCACTTTGAGTGCTTCTCAAAGAATCTTGGGTGGCCATTAATTCATCATTGGGATTGCTAATATCTTATTCATCCCTCAAGGAAGTACCATGAAACAATTCTACAAGCTCCAACAAACTATCTCTATCAGAAAGCAGGTTCAAGAATTTACCTTTTATGCTTCCCATGGATTTCTGAAACTCCTCCATGTCCCTCATGGAAGACTGCTTTCCCAAATTCCAACAAAGGTTATTCATTAAGGAATGGGTTTCAATGAGGGTTTGAAGGGATTCTTGAATTTTGCATTCATTCATCTTCAGTGTCCCTTCAAGGAAATGAGGTTCTGCCAAATGAACCTTCTCTTCTTCTAGCTTCCTAGGATCAACTTCAGCTGATTCTGTTGAAGTTATGAAAGCTGATCCATATTTTGGGGCTGCAAAATATTCATATTTCAGATCATGAATATCATATCTTTAGCTGCAACTGGGGTACTTATTCATCTCTGGTGCACCAGTAATTCTTTCTCTCCAATTTTCAGCCCTCCCCAATTCAGCAGTCTCAACCCCTGGGGGTTCAACCAAGCTCATATTCTCCTCTAAATGGCTGCCCCATCATGCTGAGACATAGGCATATAAAAATTAGAATTGTAAAAATTCCCATGTGTTATGTTTTCTCCTCCTTGTGATGGTGTGTTGGTGGTTTGGCCTTCCACCAATCTCTCATTTTCAATTTTTGTTGTTGCAAGACCTTCTTTCTCCATGGATCTTGCATCCACGAAACCATCACCAATGGGTAATTCCATGTCTCTGACATATATATGAGAATACACATCATTTGATGCTTCCTCACACTTAAAACATTCCTCAATAGGTTCTCTTCCAACCATGTGGGAATCCTGTAAACACCTTTCTAGTGATTCAGTCCTGTCACTACATTCACCCTTATCACTAAAGATGCGAGACTCAGCATCCAAGGAATCCCTGATGCAATAATCATCCTATGATGTGGCTGCAACATCATCATTATACAAACTAGTACAAAAATCTGAATGTGGTCCATACCTTGGCATCATGCTTATCTCTTCAATGGGTGGGGTTATGGTGCCTTGTTCTACCACCAATTCAACTAGTTCACATCTAACTAATGTGTGGTCAACTTCTGCCTCACTATGAAGCTCAAGTGGTGAATTTGAATATGATTTAGGTTCTTATTTTGGATCCGATCCAAAATATGTCTGACCATCATTAAGCTTACCAATCTCTTCTGAGGTGATCTTGAGATCCCCAACATAGAATCACGCAGTAGATTATTTTTCCATTCTATCAACAATCTCATGATTGGTTTTTGGGTCTTGCTTCTCCCTGGTTTTCATAGGATGAAGATTCTTGGACGCTCTTCTTGAATAGGATCCAAAAATTCTTGTGAAGTCACATGCATCCAATAAATCTTTCATATCTTTTATTATCTCTTCCATACAAGGTTGACCTTTGATTGTGGAACATTGAACTTTTTCTTGAATATGGCTATCAGAATAACAGTAGTCTCTTCTACCAATCATGATCTCATGGGAGATGCTTGTGGAAGTTATTTCTTGGAAATTATCTTCCTCATACTGTCTGCAATATTCTTCATACTTCTCATCATAATCATCATACTCTTCATAAAAATAATCTTCTTCTTCATGCAACTCAAATTCTAAATCTTCCATGAATGGAACTAATTCCACAACTGCAACTTGAAGATAATGCTGAGCTACCTTTCTAATGAGAGTTACTTTCCATAGGCTGAGCCAAGGAAAGTGCTCTGATACCACTCTAATATCCTTGGGAATATTTAACCAAGATATTAACTCAACTTCAGAAATTTTAATAAAATTCATTGGATAATTTCTTAACATTCTTTTCAAACCGAGCAGGATGTTAATGAGGGGGATGGAGACTGAATCTGAGGATGGTGGGATGAACTTTCAGTTCTGGAATTTGTATGGGGAAATGTGCAGCAGCAAGTATTAATATCAGAGGGAGAGTCCTAAGCACAAAGCACTGGGTCCATTTATGTTTCGGACAACAGCTACCGCTGAAGCCTACCACAAAGTTTTCTGGGCACACCAACATATGCTTACTAGAATGGGTGGGTACAAAAATGAGTTATGATGGTCAAATAGAATCCATGGATTCTCTGGACAACAATCATAAATATTCGGGAAGAGTAGGGGTGGTTTGGAGATTTTAGGTCCTTCCGGGATGATGGAGCTAGTCAATCTTTAAGCTTTTTAAATAGTGGGTAAACCCTTCCAATTTATGAATTTAAGGAATGATATGGATATTATACTGAGTCAAGGCCCTGCTCCAACTGACAGAATGTAAAAAGAGTGATTAGAATCGATTTGGCAGGAAATGTGGTGAAACTACTCTAGAATTGATATTAATCTAGCTAGTCTTGTATTTTGACTTCACAAACTGCTTTAAGAAACCACCAGCTCTATTCTGATATTAATTTAGAATCTAATATAACATGTACCACACATAAAACTTGAAATATGACTTTCAGAATATTTATTCTTTCATTAAGTGCTTTCTTCTCAAATGACAATGCCTCACTGGCTAATTTTCTGTTATAATCAGTGAGAGAATAGAGAAGAGAAGTAATAATTTACTGTGGCTCTGTTCTGGAAATGACTATCAGTCCATCTACAGTTTAGATGGCTGATATTTCTTTACTATGAGTGGTTGATCTTCAAAATGGGCACCATCATCAAACTAGATTTCTTCTTCAGCGGAATCACCTCCAAATCTAGTCGTGGGAGTAGTAGAGATCGAAGAGGAGTGGAAACTCGATCTGATATTGAATTATGGAATATAGCAGCAACTAATCTCTGTAACTTCAACTGATAGATTTCACTGGAGGTCCTGAGAACGTCTCTCCATAATTATATTCTTCCACCAGGGTTCTTCCACCAAATCTAGCTGTGAATCTCCTCCAATGGTAGCCTCCTCTTCAATCTGACATTAGATCTTCATGGATGAGCTGTACTGAAGGTTAATTGCTGTAATATTGCTTGCTGGACCTGCATAATACTCATAGGAAACTCATAGGGCCTTGGGGCACATCACCCAAGAGGAATGGTTGAGGCACATCTCTCAACATGTGAGTAGCTCAGAGCTCTCATTCACAAATTACAAATGATCAAAAGTTCTTGAATGAAGTTGGAAACCTACTTAAATAGAATTCATGTTGACCTGTTGAACAAGCTACTTAGCTTGGTGACTTTTGAGAATAGGTCACCCATGAGTGGACATACTTTCCTTGCTTTTCTTTGGCTTTCCTTCTTTTTTCCTCTTTTTCTTACTTTCCTTCTTTTCTGAACATTCCTGCTTTTCATACTTTTATGCTTTCTGGATTTATGCTGCGTTTCCTGAAATATTCCTCTTTTCTCATTTTTGGCAACATTTTTGGACTCTAGTGCTTACTTGACTTCTACTCCAAGTAATTCCTTGATTTTCTGAGTTTCATCAGTTAGGCAAGTTTGGCTCAGTTAACAATTCGAATTTCCTAGCCAAGTCATCAACCACTTGGTACATTTATTAGCAATAATTATTTAAATGAAAATAATACCACTAAAAAATAATTTAACTTAGCAATTAATTAATTATCTAGTAATTAATTAATTAATAAGGTGTAATGCCTCAAAATTTTCCCAATTAATTAATTTCTCAATTAATTAATAAATCACCTTAGCACTTGAATTGGGGGGTAATAACTTCATGGGGGCCCCTCCTTATCCATTTAATTCCTCAAATTCACCCTTAGGAATCTTACTTCATCCATCCATTAATTATTTAATTAATGCCTAAGTGACTTAGGCTAAAATTATCCCCATGGACCATAGGAAAATTTGGGAACATGACAATGTTGTCAGCCTCTTCTTCTACTTTCTTGGCTTCTTCAAAATTTTCTGTCAAGGTAATCTTCTTCATTCTCTTGATGAACATTGCTAGCGGGGATTTAAGAGCTGTTATATAATATTCTACCAAGCATTCCTCAGCAAGCTTTGTTGCATCACTAAAATTATTTAATAGTGTCGTGAATCTTTGATTAGACTCTTGAACTTTCTCATTCTTTTCCATTCTCATAGACAACAATTCTTTCATAAGAGTAGCTACAGTTTTCTGATTCCCATACTTTTTTAGAAAACACTTCTCAAAATCTTCCCAACTTGTTATCGAATTGGCTTGCAGACTAAAGTATGAGGAAGACACTTTGGGTTCGAAAGTGTAATGAAAAAGGTGACATACCACATCTTCGTATTCTACATTAAGAAGATTCAAGGCTAAATAGAAACTTTTGAGGTGGTCTTCAGCGAAAATCCCTTTGCCAGGGTCATACTTAGGAAGAACCTTTTCTAGGTTTTTAGGCAAATTGTGGAATGGTCCAACTACGTTTAATGCTCCTCTTACTCTCCATGGAGGCACGACCATGACTCTTGGTGGAGAATGTGGTGGTGTGTGTAGTGGTGAGTTATGAGGAGTATGCCTTGGAGTTTGTGGTGGTTCTTGATTTGTGGGAGTCTCAGTCCTAACCTCGTCGAATAGTTCAGTAATTTCTTCTAGAGATAAATCCAATAATTCTTCTAGACTTTGAACCAAAACGGAATCTCTAGTGCATTGAGGGTTTTTTCTCGGAGCTCTTACTCTGGGCAGCAAAGGAACGGTAGTTAATCCTCCTAGGATTCTAACGTAGGAACATGTATGTCTTCTAAAGCGGTTTACTTCTTCAAAAGGGACAACATACAATGTTTCTTGCTGTTCTGTCTCAAAATTAAGATTTTCTTGATTTCTTGATTCCAGATCTGAAATGTCTGGGATAGTTGTTTCATATGGGTTCTTAGTGGAAAAGTTTCTTACAAAAGGGTCTCTTATGCCAGCCATGCACTAGAGGCCCTCCTTCTAGTGCCAAAAACTGTTGATGCCTCGAAAAATTGTAGCATCAATCAGCAAGGGATTCTCCCCAGTAAGCAAGCCTAATTAGATCGCTCACCGTTTGGTGTGGGGAATACGTCCAATTAACGGTCTGGCTACGGTGTAAGTTTTAAAGATTTTTTTATTTTATCGGTTGCGGCCTGATCCACTGCTTATGTATTTTACGTTAAAAAATGATATGCAAATGCCCTAAATTAATTGCATGAGATAAAACAAATCAGTTCTAAAATATTTTTTAATCTAAATTACGATATCCTTGCAAGGAGCAGAATTTAAGATATGAATAGTAGGACTGAAAGGAACATCTAAAGAATTGAATGGATAGTCGTTAAATTATAAAGATGCATTTTCAGCACATTGTAAATGATATCAAAGATAGCTCTGGTTTTTTTTTTATTAAAATATTCCATTACTCATAAGGTACAGAAATTTTGCAAAGAAACAAGATCATTCGCAACATAGAATTAATTCATAAAAGCTAGGAAAGATCTCACTGAATGTATGTGAAAGATTGCATAAATAGTTCGAAAAACACCCATCACAACTCAAAGCAAAATGATGCACCAGCTTTCACCGGCCAAAATGGTTTCTCTATTCATGTAGCTGAAGTAGTTCTCATACAGAAGAAGAAATTCTTTCACTTGCCAAAAGTCCCTTTGATTCTCTTCTACTTAGCTATATATAGCTTTACAAAATAGTCCAAGAGATGCCACCTATACCCTAACCATCCACATTCCTCTAATTTGTCTTGTAGTGTCCATGTCACAAAAAGAATAAAAGCCCAGAAATATTACAAAAATGAACATGACAAAGGTCCAAATGTTATTTTAATAATTAACACATATGAAGGCTAAAGGAAGACACATTGGTTGTAAATCAAAAAATAAGACAAAAGGTGGATTATTTATGAGCTGAAGCGTTTGCTGACTTGGGCATTTCTGCTAAAGCCTGTACTCCTGTTGGGGCTTGCACCACTGGTGCTGCTGTTAATTCCACTGAAACTGATGCCTCTGCTCCTCCTGATGTTACTTGATGTGTTCCTGCTATTGGTACCCTGTCTGCTTCTGCTATATGCTTCACCCAGAGACTGGTTTCTTTTATGATATTGTTTGCATCAAGGGGAAGCATGGTTTTCAGAGAAACTTGATGCTTGGCCAGCTCTTCTTCAAGATTAGCGACTTCTACTGTTGTAACTTGGAGACTTTCATTTAGGAGATGTGTGCAAATTGTAGCCTAGCCAATCCAATCGTGAAGGTATTCTGTGGTCAAAGCATCTACCTTCCTTCCATAATCCATTTTGGCATTCAACCCATCCCTTGGATCAGATAAATGTTGGGCTTTGTCTGGAAACTCCTCTATAGTTTGGGGCATTTTCACCTAGCAATTTTCTTGGGTGGCTTGTATTTTCAAATACAAATTCCCACATTGTTCAAGCGTAACCATGGCCACTTCATTCAACTTCACTCCATAATTCTGGCAAAACCCCAAGAGGCAGATATCTGCTTTGAAACCGGTGATGGACTTAAGAGGGAGTCTTTCTGGGAATCCTGACCTTCCTTCTCTCCATTCCATTTGCCTCCTAATGTCCTCACTAATACATACATATTTTCCAGAAATGCCTAGTGGCCTCAGCATTTATTTCTTTGATTATGGCCACCACTTCCTTTAACTTGCAAATTTCCTCCGTCATGAGCTCTTGAATCTCACGTGTCCTTTTCATAATTTCACAAGCCCGCTCATGAAAGGGTCCCAGGTCGCCAACCTTGCTGGTTGCGAGTTGTAATTGTTGTTCTAGCAATTCTTTTTTTTCTTCCAGCTTCTCAATGTTCTCCTTTAGGTCATCAATCTATTGAGTAGTATCAAACTTCTCAAACTCCAACTGTAGGTTGCGTATTTCTATATCTCTCTTCTCTGTCTCCAAAGTGCTCATTTGTATCACTAAAGCTCTCTTTTCAGCTTCTAGATGTTGAAATCTCCTGTTAAGTTCTCTCTTCTCTAACACAAGGGTGTCACATTTCTCAACCATCAAAAATTCAAATAATTCTACTCTTTGACCAGAGTTTCCCGCAGATGGTGGGCTCTCTCCTTCTCCGATTCTAACTTGTCTGCTAATATGTCGACATTGTCGATGGTTGCTAGAACAGAGGCCACAAAAATAGATTCCATGATTTTGTGCGCATAATGGGTACCTTGCATGACTGTGGTTTCATGCCTGGTAACAATATCTAGTTGAAAAGGCCTCTTCATCCTGGTCACCATTTCTTTGACAATGGTTTCCTCTTCTTGTTATAAGTAAACTTATCCCATTGGGACACCATACTACTCTTGGATGGTGTAAAAGGGACAAGTGGGAGGTCTCTTATGGGGGAATTCATATCCAAGTCTTGTATATTTGGGATTTTAGGGTCAGCATCTTCTTTGGATTTCTTTTCTTCTTCTTCTTTTCTTTGTGCTTCTTCCTCTTGTTCCCTTCTCAGTTTGTCATCTTCTTCCTGTTTTACAGTTCCCTCCAATCTGGTCCTTTCTCCTTCTTGGATTCTTTGAGCTTCATCTTCAGCTACTTGGGCTCTTAAATTTTCTTCTTCTCGGAGTTTATCCTCTTTTTCTTTATTGGTTCTTTTCTCAATTTCCTCTTGGATCTTTTTGGCTTGTTCCTTAAGCCTTTGTTCTTCTTTAGAAAAAGCTTCAGCAGTTCCTGAGGTGCCCTTTTCTTACTGTCGTTTTATTTCTTCCACAATATTAGAGCTCGAGCTGGCTCCTCATTTGCCAAGTTGGAAAATCCGTAACTTGGTCATATTTCTAACCCCCTAATATACTTCCCCATCTTCATCATAATAGTTAGCATATTCAAAGGGAGTGGAAATATATTTGCAATGTTGTGCAACTTTGCCTCGTCGATTGTTCCTGTGAAAAATCTTTTCCCCAAAATGAAACCCTTCCAGCTTTGCGACAAAATCTTCTGCTGTCACGATTTTTGAAAACTTGTAAGCCCCAACATAAAAGGGTAAAGGCGGTAAGGAAGCCTTCTTTGCCTTGTTCAAGGTACTACCAACTCCATAATGAAAACCTGTCTAACCGCCTCCTTGTGGACTACATAGTCAATATCATACCTAGGTAAGATATACGGGGGTTTAGAGCCTCCATACATTCTTATGTAGGTGCCTCCTGACGAAAAATAGAAATCACCATAATTATCCAGGACTTCCATGGCGTTCTCAGATAAGCATTTGGGTTCCTCATTGAACATTAATTCGTATAGAGGTATGATAAACTCCTCACAAATGAGTTTGTAATTCCTTTTGTAATTCTGAGCCCAAAATATTTTGTAAGCAATGAATACTGAGGTATCAGCCGAGTTCCATATGCATCCCAGCTTGGGAAAGGGACATTTCGCCACAATACAATCTATCAACTAGGATGCCATATAACATTCTACCCTTTTCTCCACTAACCCTTCTTGTGCAATAATTATAGCTGATGACAAGCTGTCTAAGAGAATATCATCCCAGTTAAAAATTGTTCCTTGGAACGCCACATAGTGGATGATGGGAACCCATTGTAGCATAAACATCGTCCCATCCATCCTCCCAAAGATTTTTCTCAGCCTGAGGGCGATCAATATGAAAGGGGGCCTCAGATTCTGAACCTCATACTCCTCACTATCCCTTTTTTTGATTTGTTTTGCCTGAGATTAGCAGCTTCCTAGCCATCTCCAGGTTATCCATCTTGATTTCTTCCAGCCATACATCATCAAGCCGCTGCTGGGGCTTGGGAAACTTATAAGCCGTTGAGATATAGGATGGTGAAATGAAGCAAAAGCTTTTCCTTTGTTGTCCGAAATAACTCTTGTCTCGGTATTCGCGTGCCACAAAATCCATCCAATTACTTCTAAGCAGGGGAAGAGCTCTGGACGTGTGGCTACTTTGGATATACAGGAGTTTCTGATGTTCCAGTATAGACATTCTTCTTCAAGAAGAGATTTAGGGAAGTCCTGGTTTCTTACCATATGGTATACGTCTCCCCATTTTACTTATGGGGGCATGCCTATAGTGCACTTAGTATCTTGGAATGTAGTTTCCACCCTTGTGTTGTCATCAGCTGATTCTGGGAAGGTCGCCTTTGACCTTCTCTTGCCACCTTTAGTCATTTTGAAAAATCTTGTAGGCATACAACGCAATGTCAGCAATTCAAACTATCATCCTACTTCATACTATTGAGGCCTAAACGCAGACTAAATCCTTCTAGCTATGCTTATTTCACCATTAATTTGCAAATTCCAAAATGTTATAGCTCCTGTATTGTCAATTTAAACATTTATTTCACATGTTATTTCATAATCCTGTGTAAAAATGATTATTTCCATAGGCCGCGCTATTGCAACTATGAAATATAAGGGTCATGTATCTCAGTAATTCTGAGTATACTATGTTTTATGGCATGAGGGTTGACATGGAAATAACATGTTCGAAAGTATGAAAGTGGCATGAAACTTCATGGCGGGGTAGGAATACCGACGTGGTTCAGGTAAGGACGGACAGGGTTGGTTTCAATTCTATGACGTCACTAAATTCTGAAACTAAACAATGATGGATCACAGGATTTGCTAACAAATTGCGTGGTAGTTGATTATGGCCCGGGAAACCGTGAACCCTTATGAAGCTAGGCTTGGCTGTGTTTTAGCAGGATAGGAGCATGATTCTAGTTTCGGCTTGACATAAGACCATGAATGAAAGTAAAAGAGAGAATTCAAATAGCTTGGATAAACGAACTACGATCATTGCCCTTTTAAACTTGAGAGACAAAGAAATAACTTCTTCGGATCAGGATACGAGGCTTGGGGGGTACCAACCTGGTGAATTCCACCTGATTCATAATAGCGTCACTTAGGGATTTGGTGAGATTGGAGTAAAACGGAACAGAATCCGACCTTCAAATAGTTGAAACAATGAAATTCAACGGGGTTTAAACCATTTATATGATGTTTAAACACGTGCGAGCCATTAATGGAGTATGTGTGAAAATTTAAACGGGGTTAATGGGTGTACGAATGGGGTCAAATCGACACATTCGGCATTAAGTGTGACTGTCAAAACCGGAGAGACTTGTCCAACCTTTCTAACTGTTGCGGAATAATTATCAAAGTTCATCCACAAAATAAAGGTGCGAAGTGGCGAAACAGAACTCTTGATCAAGTTGCTCCTCAATTGCGGGAGAGTTACGTGAGTTACTCCGCCGTTGCGAAAGACTTACGTGAATTACTCCGCTGTTGCAGAGGGCTTTGGCAAGTTCCTCCATCAATTAATTAGTCGAAAAGGCTTTTTTCGTTGTGGAAAAATTAGTTGAGTTTCTCTGCCATTGCAGAAAAAACTTATGAGTTTATTCCGTAGGGTTTCGGCAAGGTTAACCAAAATTCTCCGCCATTTTAGAAAAGTTGTCTTAAAGGTTCTGCCGCGGAGGACCAGAAACTCGCGTTTTACTTTAGCAAAGTTAGTGAAAATAGACTCAAAGGGAGAAAGCAAACGACCTATCTTTAGAAAGAATAAGAAAGAAAAAATCTTGATGGCCTCGACTTTCTAGGCAAACTTTCGTCTAAAAGTAAAGGAGAAGCCCCAACATATATTTTCAAAAAAAAAAAATTTGGGGGGTGGTGTTGTAGAAACAACAGAATCCTTTGATGGATGTTATATGCAAAAAGAACTTCAGACTTTGTTATTTCAAGAGCCTATGTCACCACCCTTTGACGCGGGTGTTCCTGATACCAGTAGTGATAGCAAAGAGGAAGATTCTGAAACTTTGACCGTTTGCATACTATTCCCTCAGAAGAACGAAGAGAAAATCAATGAACAACCATGTGATCGAGATGACTCCATTATCCATGATTTTATAATCAATAAGGAACCTGCTACTCCACCAGTTCCCATGAAGCAAGACCCGTTGTTTGATTTCTCTGTTTTCGAAAACATTATGGATTAGCAGGAAGATTCCATGGTGATTCAACAGGAAGATTTGCTGGACCATCTGTTTCCTATTGGCGACAGCTAGTGGGCCGTTGTTGAATTCCTCAATTTGTTTACGGGATTTTTCCCGAAAATTATTAGAAAATGACCCTTATTTCAAACTTTGTCATAGGACTGAAGGGAATCATTTGAGCTGAAATTGTTTAGATTATTGTGGCAAGATTTTCTAGATCGATAGCCTGATCTGAACTTTGTAATCCCTAGCTTTTGGGAATTTCCACTTGTACTCAGTTGTAATTCTTATTTAAGGAAGAATGCCTCTCAATGTTAGGGGTTGATAATTTTTGGGTTAGAAATCAGCAGGAGATGACTGGAGATACTTTGTCTTAGCAAAGCTTTGTAATTTTGTTTACAGAATTCATTAATACAGTAAATTAATCCCTTTGAATCATCTCTTGTTTATTGTTCAAATTTCTTTGACGGTGTCTGATTTCTTACTTCAAATTGTCATCTATAGCGTGTGATCGTTTGCAAGCATTAATTTACATAAAGATCTGTGATATTGGTCTCTCTTTATAGCTGATCTGTGTGTGAAAATACTTTATTGAATTTTTGTCAATTGAGATATTTTCTTTATCGATTTTTGCAAATGATCAACATTCAATTTTAATCAATGTTAATTTTTCAATTAACAGAGTGATTACATGTTAATCTTGAACAGGCTTACATGCTTATATTATTGTCACTTAATTTTCATTAATTGATTATGGTCTAAGTGAATAAGTAAATGCATCTTTTAACATTTATGTTGAAGTTGAACATACTTATTCTTCTCACATCAATATTGATTTGCACAACAACAAGCTTTTCCTTAGAATAGATCTAACCTAGAGTAGATCCTTTTGTCTTAAATAGGTTAAGTTAGAACGTATTAATTTCCATACCTTCATTTTCCTTATGTGGAAAAATGATCTATTGATCGAAACATCAACTCATAGTGTCATGTCCCTCCGATAATACCAGTGCGATGGAGAGAACATGATGCTAAAAACGGGCATCTAGCCCCATACTTATCAAATAAACATTCACATAATATAAAAAGACATATGGAGATGTATATATGTAAGAAACACATCGGAAATAAATTCAATTACACATTTATCATACATTCAATATATTCATCAAATTCATCAAATAAATACATCGCAAAGTTAACACAAGAGAGCACTTATCTTATAACCAAGTAGTCCTGAGCAACTGGCTATGTAATTGCAACATTCCACCCAACCATAGGCTAGTTGTGATCATCAATCTCTCATCACAACTGCCACCCCCAAGCTGGGCATGATCTCTACAAGGAAAAATGGAACAACAGACTCACACATAGCCCAATATGCACCAAAATCAGCCAATCCAATCTACAATTGGGTTTATGAGGCTGCTAAAGAGATGGAAAGGAATGAATTGCTAAGCTAGTGGCTCACCCACAGATCTATGGATACCTCTATCAGAGCTATCTAGCTTGGTCCCCATAATACCTACAAACCTGGAACAAGGAAGTATTCCCTTCACTACTACACAGTCCCTCAGGCCATACCTTCCATTCTAGTGTTATTCAAGGTGTGCATAGAGGAGCAACCATCCCTTTGATCTTCTTGAGAGGTTACCTCCTCACTAGGTTTATCAAGCCAATTCTGGTCCACTTCCACTCCTAATTCTTTGCTCACAATATAAAATCAAAACAGGGATACACCCAATCAACAAAACACAAGTGCTGAAAATGTGGGCAACCAAAAATGAACTAGTAGATGGGGATTCAACCCTGGGAAGAAAATTCGTTTTCAGGAAACGTTCATGGGAATTTCAGGGACAGAAGTGGCCTCCATAAACCCCAAAATCGTGACTCCCTTCTTCCCAGCCATTGTGCAATAAAAAAATGAGTTCCCCATAGTAGAAAATGCAGGGAAATGGTAGAAAATGTGAAGGAGAAAGACCCAGTAGCTCAAACTGTGTGAGAGAGGAAAGACAATGGGTCAAGAATGGCTTTGGGCACCATTTTGTGGGCGTTTTCTTGCCCCATAAGAAAAAGTATTTTTTTCCAGGTTAATGGCTTGCCTATGCATGAAATTGGCTGCCATACCTCTTCAATCCTAAGGCATTAACTGTGTTGATGTATATGTAACTTCGGAATGTATTTCACATATATGTATATTGTATTCCTATAGAGATGTTATTATTCCTCTATACGGAAGTGTCGTCATTTATATTGTAAGTGTCGTAACTTATATTTGATGGGTTATTAGACCACCTTGTTTGGGGTCGGACCTGTATAAGTCATGTGGGTCAAAGGGTTATTAGACCACCCTATTGGGGGTTGGCCATGTGGGTCAAAGAGTTATTAGACCACCCTATTGGGGGTCGGCCCAGTCAGCATTATGTTATGTGGTTAAGTTCGAGCCTACATGAGTTAGGTAAAAAGGCAAGTCAAGTCAAGTATAAATAGAGTGCGGGAGGCACTCTATTTGCTCACTCACTTCTCACACATGCACTCAAGGAGGAGTGGCACACTTATGGAGGAGGAGGATCTGTTGCTAGGTTATGTCTATCTCTCATGTTTGGGTTGTATCATTGCTCTATCTATCTCTAAGGAAGTTATTGGGGTTTTTCACCTTTATGGTTTTCCCCAAGTAAATCTTTGTGTCTCTTGTGTGCTTGCATTATTGTCTCCATGATTGATATGCTGTAGATATGCTGTACATGTTGTTCTCTCAGTTAAGATCCTAGATCATATTGAAGTAAATTCTGAAAATTTAACATGGTATCAGAGCTAGCCTGAAAGAAGGCATGATATGGCATGTATGACACTTGTTGCACTTACGATGCTAGGGCTTGATATAGCAAAAACCAGTCGTTGTAGCACTTTCGCTATAAATACGTTTTGGCAAATTTTTCGGATCTGAAATTGTTACAGGTCGAAGCTAAGATCCCCATGTACCTTGTGTCCAAAGGCAAACCTCTAATTCGTTGTACTTTGTGATTTATGATCTGTACAATATAGGGTTTCTGCCTCTTCCAGATCTGAGTCAAAATCAGGTGACCTTGGGAAAAAGGTCATAACTTGGGCTAGGAAGCTCCAAATGAAATTTCTTGAAAAGTGACAGAGAGTACACAGACTGTACTATCTCAGAAAACGTTTTCAGAGGCCGAAGTTGAACCAGTGACACGTGGAACTCCGTACAAGTTCGCTCTCAAGTATTATCCCATAAACAGATCACGTTGCGACATTTGGCATAAATCTCTCTCAGAGAGTCCAATTGAGGTCAAACCTGTCAGGATGGAAAGGTAACAGGCTGAGATATCTCAGAAAACTTTTTCAGAGGCCGAAGTTAAAATAGTGACACGTGGCATGCCGTACAAGTTCGCTCTTCTGTTTTATCCCAAAACAGGTCACGTTGCGACATTTGGCATAACTCTCTCTTAGAGAATCCAATTGAGGTCAGACCTGTCAGGATGGAAAGATAACAGGTCAGGCTATCTCAAGATAATTTTTCAGACCCTGTGGATCGAAAAATTTGGAGGTACACCAGAAACAATCAGGTACATATTTCTGTCAAAACAGAATTATTTTTGAGTACCTTCATTCATGGCTTCCAGAATTTAGGGCTTCGTAGAAAGTTGGAATTTTGCTAATCCGAGACCACGGCTGGATGCTACTCATCAAAATAGAAATTTAGAGACCAAGATTAGAATTTTTGGTTGGGCAGAAGGCCGGGCTTGATTAGACCCTAGTTCGGGACTTTGATCAGAAAAGTGGAAAATTAGGGCTTCTGTAAAAATGGGAATTTTTGAAATCTGTGAGCATGGCTGGAAGCTCCTTAGAAAAATAGAAGCTTAGAGCTTTGGATCAAACATTTTGATTGGGCTTCATCAAACCCCAGTTCAGGGTCACGTCTAGTGAATCCGGAAGTTTCAAAGGAAAAATTGAGGAGTGAAACTTTGCAGTTTTCAAATTCTGAATATACCAACTTGATCAGCTCATCAAGGCGCATATTTCTATCCTTTCGAAAGTTTGAAATTCAAAGTTTGAATTTTTGGGTTTTCTCTGACAAACCCATATCTAGCTCCAGTCCCAGTTCTTGTAAATCAAGTGGATTGGGTTAATCCTAGAAGAAGATGGATTGGTCACTTACATAAGTGAAGAAGTTCCTGTTTCAGAGGGAGATGAGGCTAAGGCCTTACATAAGAAGATTACAAGCAATCTCGATAGGTATGAATCATCGAGGTATGTCTCGAGATTTGTTCATGATTAATTTTATGGTATGTTTGTCTTCATGTTATTACGGTTAGTACAATCTTGATTTTAGGCTTGTCATATCACCTTAATAAAACTATGAATGCACAATAGAAAATATTCATTGATTAGGGTGTTGACACTTATGATTGTACTAATGCATCATGGTGTTGTATGAGGTTTATGTTGTCTACTAACATGAAAGGTACACCAAGAAAGACAAATCATGTTCTGGTCCAAGAACATATGATCATGATAACATGAGGACAAAGATTCATCCATTGTCATGGATCTCATAGAAGATCCATTTACAAGGTATGTATAACTTGGTTTTGTAATATTTAACCTATGAGATATACAGGTTGCTAGCACAAGTCATTGAAGAAGAACAAGAAGACATCATGTGAGTAGGTTAGACATAAATAGCTAGCATGCTAATCCAGGTATGTTTTTCCTATATCAAGCTAGAATCCTACCTTGTGTTAGGATCTTATACTGTTGTTGATAATGATTATTCATGAAGTCATAGGTTTCAATAATCATGGTTGTATGCATATTATGTTTCTTACCATAATTGATGATATGACTAACCAGAAGAATCATGAAGGTATAGGTTTGAATAATCACAGGTTTTATGCATATTATATCTCTTATCTTCATTGATGATTCAACTAACCTGAAGAGTCATAGGTTTGAGTAATTACAGGTTTAGGCATGTTATGCTTCTTATTATTTGACTAACCTTAAGAATCCTACATAAACCTTGAATGCTAATGCTTATTATTTTCTGTTTGAAATGATCATGACTATACATGCTTGAGATTATTGTGTTTTAATAGTATACTAATGAATGTATGATTTTATATGAGATCACAAGGATAACACAATCATGATACTAATAAGCATGCATATGGACCAAGGATGAATGTAAGTTCAAGGACAGGTAATCCAGGAAGCAAAGATCAAGAGGGAGCACACTCCAGTTGTTCCTGCAAGGAGCACACTTGAGTAGTTTCTGCAAGGATGCAGATATTCAAAGGGAGTTGAACATCTGTCTGCATTCCACAACAGAAAGGTGTAGAAGAAGCTACTTCAGCAGCTCCTACAAGGAAGCAAAGAATTAGAGGGAGTCCACCCAGTAACCAAACAAAGATAAGTATTTTTAATTATCATTTCTTGCATATTTGTTTGTTTAAATAATATTGTTCATTGATGTATATACTGATGTTCCTAGAATTAGGTTGTGAATTATGCATATTAGAATAATTGCATTGATGAATAGTATACTACTAATATGCATGGGTAAGTGGCCTATGGCACTGTACAACATTCCATTGCTACTTATCTAGAATGAAACCTCTTTGCTGACATGTTGGGAGTTGTGCACACTCTTTACAATGTTCTGGTAGAGATTGGAAGACATCTAGAAAGTTACAGGATATGGATAAATGTTGTATTGAAGCATTGGCTAAGATAATTGCATGACTGTATGACATATTTCTTTATGTGTAAGAATTTGCTCTGAAAACTGTGAGATGTTTTCTAATCATGCAATTTAACTTGTTGTGTAGGAAAGACCCTATATCTTCACCTACAAAAGAAGATCTACAACATTTGTTTAGCAACAAAATTATCTATTAAAGATATTGAAGTTCCCAGGATACGGGAAGAATGCCATGATCCGTCGATCATGAAGAATGATGTTTGGGATGTGGTCCCAAGAGCTGAAGGGAAGTTTGTTGTGACTTCCAAATGGAACTATCAGATCAAGCATGTTGCAGATGGCAGCATTGAGAAATATAAAAGTGATGAAATAGAAGACACACCAGATGGATTTCAAGATAGCATGGTGCAGTCATATATGTGTGCAGAACTTGATATGGTAGGATAGACAGCTTTCTATCCAATTTGGGATTTACGAAGAATAAAGCGGATTCCAACCTTTTCTACAGGTTTGAGGAAGGCAATCCAGTGATACTACTTTTGTATGCGGATAACCTATTTGTATCAGGTGAAGATAGATTGATTGCCGACACGCAGCGGAAGCTTACTACCGAGTTCGAGATGAAGAACTTGGGGATGATGCACTATTTGTTTTTGGCATGGAGGTGTGGCAGAGTGATGGAATCTTCCTTGGACAAGGGAAGTATGCAGTAGAGATCCTGAAGAGGTTCAGGATGATGGATTGCAAGGCCATGGACACACCTATGGCATCGAATCTGAAGCTTCTATGTGATGCTTCATCTGAGCTGGTTGATGTCTCTATGTATCGTCAGATGATTGGGTCATTGATGTACCTGACGAACACGAGACCATACATTTGCTTTGCTGTGAACACATTGATCCAGTTCCTGACGGATCCGAGGAGTGTTCACCTGGTTGCTGTAAAGCATATTCTGAGGTACCTGAAGGGTACAGTGGATTATGGGCTCAAGTATGAGGTGAATCAAAAGTTTAACCTGCAGAGTTATGTTGATTCAGATTGGGCTGGAAGTAAGAGCACATCTGGGTGTTGCTTCAATATGGGATCAGGTGTGATCTCATGGTTTAGCAGGAAGCAGTCCTGCGTGGCACTGAGTACAGGTGAGGCAGAGTATGTTGCAGCCTGTTCAGCTAGATGTGAGGCAGTATGGCTACGGAAGCTACTGTCTGAGTTATTTGATCTCCCGTTGGAGGCTACTGGTATCTTCTGTGGTAACCAGAGTTGTGTGAAGCTGTCGGAGAACCCAGTGTTTCATGACAGGTCGAAACACATAGAGATCAAATATCACTATATCAGGGATATGGTGCAGAGAGGAGCTGTGAAGCTCCTGTATGTTGCTACGGACGAGCAGATTATAGATGTGTTGATGAAGCCACTAGCCAGGGTGAAGTTCGAGTACTTCAGAGAGAGGTTTGGTGTTCTTCAGATCGAGGACACTTCGAGGAAGAAGTGATGGACACATTTGCTGAAGCCATTCCAAGCATGTTGGAAGGAGGATCCTTCACATGGCTGTGGATGTAAGCGATGGATGATGAGCATCAGGATGATGTTCTGGTTTCTGCTTGGATATGATCAGTTGGATCATTTTTATGTATGTACGCATCATGTTGGATGCTGGATATGATCAGTTGGATCATTTTGATGTATGTATGTATGCATCATGTTGGATGCTTGGACCATGTATCTGTATATGTATCAGGTGGATACATTGTATGATCAGGTGGATCATGTATGCTGATATGTATCATGTATTTGTATTTGTATCAGGTGGATACATTGATGATCAGGAGGATCATGTATCATGATATGTATCAGGTAGATACTTGGTATGCATCAGGTAGATGCATTGATGATCAGGTGGATCAGGTATGATGACATGCAGCAGGATGTTGCAGTGATGATCAGGATGATCATAGATGACGAGCTTCAGGATGTTGCTCGAGATGACATGCAGCAGGATGTTGCAGTGATGATCAGGATGATCATAGATGACGAGCTTCGAGATGTTGCTCGAGATGACATGCAGCAGGATGTTGCAGTGATGATCAGAATGATCATGGATGATGAGCTTCAGGATGTTGCTCCAGATGACATACAGCAGGACGTTGCAGTGATGATGATCAGGACGATCATGAGTACATCAAGATGATGTATGGTGAGAATCAGGTTGATACTCTGTGGCCGTGGATCAGGTTGTGCAGATGAGCATGTATGGGAGATCCTATAGGTTGGAGTTGTGTACCCGTAACAGCCTGGGATGCTCTTTTGAGACATTGCTCTGGGAGGACATGTAATTTGCGCCCTGGGAGATTTCAGGTCGGAGTTGTGTACCCGTAACATCCTGAGATGCTCTTGCGAGGTTTTGTCCTATGGCATGTAATTTGGGCCCTGGGAGATTTCAGATCGGAGTTGTGTACCCGTAACATCCTGAGATGCTCTTTCAAGGTTTTGCCATGACCACATGTAATCTGTGCCCTGGGAGATTTCAGGTCGGAGTTGTGTACCCGTAACATCCTGAGATGCTCTTGCTAGGTTTTGTGGTGGACCACATGTAATTTGTGCCCTGGGAGATTTCAGGTCGGAGTTGTGTACCCGTAACATCCTGAGATGCTCTTTCGAGGTTTTGTGGTGGGGTCACATGTAATAGCGCCTTGGGAGATCCTACAGGTCGGAGTTGTGTACCCGTAACATCCTGGGATGTTATTTCGAGGTTTTGTGACGCACGTAATAAGTCCTGAGGATTCCACAGTATGGCCAGTGATGATGAAGACCTGCAGGTGGTGGGCCTACATCCAGTATGAAAAAGGACTGGCTCTGTAGAACTTCCTATGACGAGTAGATTCAGAGATTGATTGAGATAGCAGCAGCAGTGACGATGATGATGACTCGATGACGATTATCCAGTGACGATGATCTAGAGAAGATGACTTGTGATAGAAGAACTGTGCTGAGAAATACCTTCCTAGTTAAGAGGGAGTGTTGATGCATATGTAACTTCGAAATGTATTTCACATATATGTATATTGTATTCCTATAGAGATGTTATTATTCCTCTATACGGAAGTGTCGTCATTTATATTGTAAGTGTCGTAACTTATATTTGATGGGTTATTAGACCACCTTGTTTGGGGTCGGCCCTGTATAAGTCATGTGGGTCAAAGGGTTATTAGACCACCCTATTGGGGGTCGGCCCAGTCAGCATTATGTTATGTGGTTAAGTTCGAGCCTACATGAGTTAGGTAAAAAGGCAAGTCAAGTCAAGTATAAATAGAGTGCGGGAGGCACTCTATTTGCTCACTCACTTCTCACACATGCACTCAAGGAGGAGTGGCGCACTTATGGAGGAGGAGGATCTGCTACTAGGTTACGTCTATCTCTCATGTTTGGGTTGTATCATTGCTCTATCTATCTCTGAGGAAGTTATTGGGGTTTTTCACCTTTATGGTTTTCCCCAAATAAATCTTTGTGTCTCTTGTGTGCTTGCATTATTGTCTCCATGATTGATATGCTGTAGATATGCTGTACATGTTGTTCTCTCAGTTAAGATCCTAGATCAGATTGAAGTAAATTCTGAAAATTTAACAAACTGCCTCAACCAACGCCTGGAAGAATTAAATGATTGGGTGCATAAGTCAGAATGGGTAGTTGGGGTTCATTCATTGACATTTGGATTATCACCATTGGCTCAAGGTTTTGAATAATTTCCCTCCCTATTCCTTGTAGAATCATGCCCCCATCTCTTTCTTGCATTGCATAGCTACTTGTGGGTATTTCATTAAAATTCATATTTACATGATGTCTTAATTTCTGTTGTGCATAGCTAGCACAAGAACTATATCCATCGATTTTTAATTGCCGATACACAAAACGATAAGTCAATGGCGCGGCCTTGGCCTTGAACTCCTCACCATGATTTAATAATGATATTTACATAATTTACAATTTTAATGTAATAGGATCAAAATTGGGATATCACATTCCCCTCCCCCTTACATTGGCACTGTCCTCGGTGCTCTTCAAAATTAAACAAAAATGGATATGCCACTCTCATGGCATTCTCTAGCTCCCATGTAGCCTTATTGGGACTGTAGTACTTCCATTGCACCTCTACTTATCCAATGGCTTAGTTCCAGAGCAATGTTATCTTATGGTCTAGGATGTGCAATGGATCGGTTTGCAACTCTCCCTCGGGTTCCACCTGGATCACATCCCAATTAATCACATGGTTAGGATCATGTTCATATTTCTTAAGAAAAGAGACATGAAAAACATTATGAGCTCTAGTGCTAGCAGGAAACTCAAGTCTATATGCAACTGGCCCTATTCTTTCAAGCAATTCAAATGGCCCACAATATCTAGGTGATAGCTTGGCACAACTCCCAAGCTTCAAGGAACTCTTCCTTGGCCGCACTCTAAGATAAACATGATCCCCAACATTGAATTCCCTATGCACTCTAAGCTTATCTGCATAGCTTTTCTGTCTATCCTGGGCTACTTTTAAATTTTGCCTGATCTTAGCCACCCCTTGTTCCATTTCCTTAATCAATTCTGGCCCAAGTACAATTCTGTTCACTGGATTATCCCAAGTCACTGGTGTCCAACACCTTCTACCATACAAAACCTCATATGGACTCATTCCCAATGATGATTGCTTCCCGTTGTTATATGCAAATTCCACCAAGTGTAGATAATCCTCCCACTTTGATGGTTTGTCCATTACATACATGTGAAGCATGTCTTCAAGCACCTGGTTTACTCTTTCTGTTTTCCCGTCTGTTTTAGGATGGTATGCGGTACTGAACTTCAACTGCATACCCAAATCTTTGAAAAGACCCTTCCAAAAATTTGAAGTGAACTTGGTATCCCTGTTAGAAATTATTGCCTTAGGCAATCCATGTTATCTAAAAAATTTCTTCATGAAAATATTTGCAATGGCATCGACTTTATATGTAGACTTAACCAGTATAAAATGTGCGGCCTTTGCTAACTTGTCCACCACAACCATCATGGAATCATGTTGGCTTACAGTCATTGGCAATCCTGTAATAAAATCCATGGAAATTACTTCCCATTTCCATTCTGGGATTGGCAGTGGATGCAATAAACCCGTTGGGTGTTGGTGTTCAACCTTCACCTACTGACATTTCATGCACCTAGAAATGTATTCAGCGACATCCTTCTTCATCCCTGGCCAAAAATAATATTTCCTTGCTGGAGCAATTGTTTTCTGATATCCTGGGTGGCCAAAGTATCGAGCTTTATGGATTTCACCCATAACAATCCTCCTCAAATCTGCCACATTGGGAATATAGACTCTATTTTTATAAGTAAGAAGTCCATCTTCTTCCAAATGATATCCTTCATACTTCTTTTCAAGGTTTTGCTGTTGCAATTTCCCTTTTATCTACACATACACTTCATCCTCAACTATATGTTAACAATCTGCTGCCTCAAATTTTGGTTGGCATGTACTAAGTGTTTCCATGTAATGTCCCCATTTTGACCCCCTTCGCATTAAATTTTAAATGATGTAAATATTGTTATTTAATCATGGTGAGGAGCTCAAGGCCAAGGCCCCACCATTGATTTAGCGTTTTATGTATCGGCAATTAAAAATAGATGCCTATGGTTCTTATGCTAGATAGGCACAATGTAAATTAAGACATCATGTAAATACGAATTTTAATGAAAATACCCACAACTAGCTATGCAATGCAACAAAGAGATGGGGGCATGATTCTAGAAGGAATAGGGAGGGAAATTATTCAAACCCTTGAGCCAATGGTGTTAATCCATGTGTCAATGAGAAAGCCCATAAACCACCAACTACCCATTTTGGGTTATGGACCCAATCATTTAATTCTTCAAGAAATTGGTTGAGGTAGTTAATGCCTTGGGAATGAAGAGGTATGGCAACCAATTTCGCGTATGGGCAAGCCATCAACTTGGGAAATCGTATTTTGTCTCCTTGGGCAAGAAAACACTCATGAAATGGTGACAAAAGCCAGTCTAAACCCACAGTCTTTCCTCTCTCACGCAGTCTGAACTACTGGGTCTTTCCTCATCACATTTTTACCAATTTCCTACATTTTTCCGTAGCTGGGAGCTCGTTTTTGTGTTGCACAGTGACTGGAAGAAAGGGAGTCATGTTTTGGGGGTTTATAGAGGTCATTTTTGCCCCAAAATACCCATGGGTGTTTTTCTGAAAACGGGTTTTTCTCTCCAGGGTTGAATCCCCAATTGCCATTTCGTTTTTGGGTCTTCCCACGTTTTTTTTCTAGGCTGGTAGAAAGCCCATCTTTGGGAATTCCATTGAAGAAACAATTTTATCATGCCCAATAAGTGTGGTTCTATTGTTATCTGCATCCCTGTTTGATTTGGAGACTGTAAGCAAGAGATTGGAGTGGTAGTGGACAGAGAAGACTTGATAAACCTAGTGGGGGAGACAACCTCTCAAGAAGATCAAGAGGGCTTTGGCTACTCTTCTATGCACACTCTGAGAGCACTATATGGGGAAGGTATGTCTTGAGGGACTGTACAACAGTGAAAAGAATACTTCCTCATGCTGGGTGTGTAGGTATTGTGGGTTCCAAGCTAGATAGATCTTGTAAGGTTATCCCTGTCTCTGTGCTTGAGCTCATTAGCTTAGCAACTCTTCCTTTCCATTTCCTAGCAGCCTGATAAACCCAATTGTAGATTGGCTTGGCTCATCTTGGTGTATGCTTGGCTATGTGTGAGTCTGTTGCTCCCTGGTTCCTTGTAGTAATCATGCCCAGCTCAGGGGTGGCAGTTGTATCAAGAGGTTGATAAGCACAACTAGCCTATGGTTGGGTGGAACGTTGCAGATGCATAGCTAGTTGCTTGGGACTACTTGTTGAGATAAGTATTCTCTGTTATAAATTCTACAATGTCTTTATTTAATGGCTGTCACAGAAATGTCGAATGTATGTTAGATATTAAACATGATTTTTTAAATTCCGCTATGTTTCTATAACATGCACATGTATATGTCTTTTTATTAATGAGTTTTTACTTAATGGATATGGGGCTAGATGCCTCGTTTTAGCATCACGATCCTCTCTATCATGCTAGTATGATGGGAGGGGACATTACATTTTGGTATCAGAGCTGCTGGTTGCAACATTGGACCTCTATGGGCCAAATTCAACTACAGTTACATGGGAAGGTCCCTTCCTGATCACCACAGGTCTCAGCATCATGCCTAAACTAGCTAAGTTGGATAATTTACAGAGATAAGATCACCTCCTGCTGAGCAGCAATCATCACAGGAAAAGAAAAGAAGGAACTTGGAAATTATTTTAAGTGTTTTTGAAAATTTTTGTTTAAGTCTGTTTCGGGAAGAACTCGGAAATCTTCACCGAAATAGCGGGAGAATTCAGCGAATTGCTCCAAAACCGCGGGAGAATTTGGCGGATTGCTCCAAAACTGCGGAAGGATTCCGCGAATTGTTCCGTAACGCGGAAGAGTTCGGAAAGTTGGCCCGAAACTGCGGAAGGATTCGGCGAATCGTTCTACAATTGTGGAAGAGTTCAACGAATCATTCCGCAATTGTGGAAGAGTTCGGCGAATCATTCCATAATTGCGAAAGAGTTTGGCGAATCGTTCTGCAATTGCAGAAGAGTTTGGCAAATTGTTCTGAAATTGCGAAAGACTGCGGTGAATCGTTCCACAATTGTGGAAGAGTTCAGCGAATCATTCTGCAATTGCAGAAGAGTTCGGCAAATTGTTTCGAAATTGTGGAAGACTTCGGCGAATCACCCCGAAATTTCGGAATACTTTGGTGAATCGTTCCGAAACTGCGGAAGGAATTCTCTTCTGAAACTGTGGAAGAACTCCACAAGTTGCTCCAAAACAAGGAATTTCAACCATTTTTCAGGGAGATTTTCAGGTGCCGAAAGTGGAAAAATTGCCATGGAACTTATGCGTCAGATTGCGCGAAATGGAAAGATTTAAAAAAAAAAAAAAAAAACCAATGTCATTCCCCCCCCCTCATATGTCGTTGATTGTGAGAAAATTCTATGATATGAGAAATTTTCAATATAACATTTTCCCACGTGCATGAAAGTAAGTTATGAATTCTGAGAATATAATGCAGCTAACAATTGTGTGGATGAACACATTTTGCAGAATCACAGTTACATCAGGGCAGCACTCTAGATAGGACAGTTCGAAAGTTTTGGATCTTGGTTGGGCCAAGAAAATGAACATCATGGATGATGCATAGGATCCCTATGAGCCTGAGGCAGATGCCATGGGGGAGAACATACATGTTGAAAATGATGAAACAGAATCTAATGGGAGAAGAAATCAAGAGACTCCTCCAGGTATTGCAGCCACCATGAGAAGCCTAAGGGTGGAGTTACAAAGCTATAGGGAAGATAATGAAAGGATGATTAAAGCTCAGGAAGAACAAAATCAGTTGAATGCAGCCATGCTACAGAGTTTGACAGACACCCAAAGGCAAATAAACTCTGGGAATTAGACATCAAATCTAGAAAGGGGTGGGAGTAGTTCTAGGAGGAATTCTCGCAAGAGGGCCAGTAGCCCAAGAAGAGTTTCTACAGACAGAACATATACTCCAGAAATCTCTTCTAATGAATCATCTGACTTTGAAGAATCCATTGAGGGTTTAATCTGTTCGTCTCGTAGAAGTAAGAGGAAGAAGCACTACAAGAACAATTCACATGGGGAATTTAAGAAGGCGAAACCTCCTACATTTGATGGAGAGATAAATTCTGGTGAAGAAGCTGAAGCTTGGCTTCTTGGCATGAGAAAGTATTTCCAAGTCCAAGACTACTAGGGAAATATGAAGGCAAGGGTATCCATCTTCAACTTGAATGGAAGAGCATCTATATGGTGGGAACACATCAGGCAAGTGAAGAAGATCAATGAAAGGAAGATTGTGTGGAAGCAGTTCAAGAAATACTTCAAGTAGAAGTACCTCTCTGTTAGGTACTATGATGATAAGATCAAAAAGTTCCATGAGCTGAGATTGGGACAATTGACCATGGAAGAATATGCAAACAAATTCTTGGAGCTACTAAGATATGTCAGGTACATTCGAGATGATAAGGTGAAAATTCAGCATTTCCTAAGTGGACTGCTCCAGTCATATAAAGACATAATTGAGTTTGATGAACCTCGAACTCTAGAGGAGGCCATAAGAAAGGCCAAGTATTGCTTTGATCAAAATAGAAGCAAACCAGAATTCCATAAGGCATGGAAGGATAGGAAAAATGAAAAGTTTGATCAAAGGAAGAAGGGGTTCAAGCCTCCTCAATTCCAGAATCAGCAAAGGAAACCATCACAAGTTGTGACTAAGCCAACTAGGATGATGGGAGACAAGCCAAGAGATCCAAAGGAGTGAAGAGAACCACTTCAATGTTGGGGTTGTGGAGGAGACCACATGCTTAGGAACTATCCACATCGGAATGGGAATCCAAATCAAGTTCACAACATCTAAGGAGCTGAAACTGTGGGTCAAGTGGCAAGGAAAATCCCTAGAATCTATGCAACTCTAGAAGACCGCCAGCCAGATCATCAATCAAATATGGTTGAAGTTGAAGGTAAGATTGCTAAGCATTCTGTTTCTATTTTGATTGATCCTGGATCTACTCACAGTTATGTCACTCCTAGACTTGTTGAGATTTGTGCTTTCAAGAAATTAAAGCATAGTAAATCATGGTTAGTTCAACTAGCCACTGGAACCGAGAGAAAAGTTAGTGAAATAGTAGAGAAATGTCCATTAGAGATGGATGGGCTATTCACTTATGCAGATCTGAATATTTTACCACTGGGTTCCTATGATATTCTCATTGGAATGGATTGGTTAGAAGCACACAGGGTTAAACTTGATTGCTACAATAAGACATTTGAATGCATGGATGAAGAAGGAAACCAGAGGGTTGTAAAAGGCATTCCAATGGTGACTTCTGTTACACAGGTTTCAGCCATGCAGCTGGAAAAGTTCTGTAGGAAAGGATGTCAATTGTATGTAGCCCACATTTTAGAGGCAGCAGAGAATGAAACTCTTAGATTGGAGGACTATCATGTATTGCAAAAATTCAGGGATGTTTTTCCTGATGAGATTCCAGGACTCCCTCCAAAGAGAGACATTGACTTTACAATTGAACTTGTGCCAGGAGAGGCACCAGTGTCTAAGACACCCTAAAGGATGAGTACACCGGAATTGCTAGAATTGAAAATGCAATTACAAGAGTTACTGGAAAAGAAATATATTAGGCCAAGTGTGTCCCCGTGGGGAGCACCTGTTCTATTTGTGAAAAAGAAAGATGGAACACTCAGGTTATGTATTGACTACAGGCAGTTGAACAAAGTCATAGTGATGAACAAATACCCATTTCCCCGAATTGATGACCTTTTTGACCAAATGAGAGGAGCAAAAGTATTTTCAAAAATTGACTTGAGGTTTGGTTACCATCAGGTAAGAATCAAAGAAGAAGATATTCATAAGACAACCTTTAGAACAAGGTATGGACACTATGAGTTTGTAGTGGTACCATTCGGTCTCACAAATGCACCAGCTACATTCATGTGTCTCATGAATAATATTTTTAGCAAGTATTTGGACAAGTTTGCTCTTGTATTCCTAGATGACATTCTCATCTATTCTAAGAATGAAGAAGAGCATGAAGAACAGTTGAGAATGACAATGTAATTACTAAGGGAGCATAAGTTGTATCCAAAGTTGAGCAAATGTGACTTTTATAAAGATAGAATTCATTATTTGGGTCACATCATCTTCAACGAAGGAATATATGTAGACCCTGAGAAGATTGAAGCCATTATGAATTGGCCAACTCCAATGAATGTGACTGATGTGAGATCTTTTATGGGCCTTGCTAGTTACTACAGGAGGTTTATCAAAGGATTCTCCAAGGTTGCAAACCCGATCACTTCTTTGCAAAAGAAGGGGATAAAGTTTGAATAGTCACCAAGATGTGAGGAAAGTTTTGAATGGTTGAAGAATCTTCTTACAAGTGCACCAATTTTGAAAATTGTAGACCCAGAAAAAGACTTTGTGGTGTGTACCGATGCATGCAATCAAGAACTTGGAGGAGTTCTTATGCAAGAAAACACGTGATATGCTATGAGTCAAGAAAGTTGAAGGAGCATGAGAAGAACTATGCTACTCATGATATAGAACTTGCAGCCATAGTACATGCTTTAAAGATGCGGAGGCATTACTTAATGGGAAGGAAATTTGAGTTAAGGACAAACCATTGTGGTCTGAAATACTTGTTTGATCAGCCAACTTTAAATGCTAGGCAAGTTAGATGGTTGGAATTTTTGTGTGAATTTGATTTTGAAATCAAACACATAAAAGGGAAAGAAAACAAGGTGGCTGATGCACTCTGCAGGAAGGTACATGAAATGTATGTGGCAGCACTTAGTACTTGCCAACCAGATTTGCGGCAGCAAATTGTTAACCATATGGTTGAGGATGAAGTGTATGAGCAGATTAAGGGCAAATTGCAGCAGCAAAACCTTGAAAGGAAGTATGAAGGCTATCATTTGGAAGGAGACAGACTTCTCACTTATAAGAATAGAGTCTATATTCCCAATGCGGCATATTTGAGGAGGATCGTTACGGATAAAATCCATAAAGCTCCATACTCTGGTCACCCAGGATATCAGAAAACAATTGCTACAGCAAGAAAATATTATTTCTGGCCAGGCATGAAGAAGGACATCACTGAATACATTTCTAAGTGCATGGAATGTCAGCAGGTGAAAATTGAACACCAACATCCAGCAGGTTGATTTCTCCCAGTGCCAATTCCAAAATGGAAATGGGAAGTAATATCCATGGACTTTATTGCAGGATTTCTAATGACTGTGAGACAACATGATTCCATCATGGTTGTGGTGGACAAGTTAACAAAGGTAGCATATTTTATACTGGTTAAGTCCACACATAAAGCCGATGCCATTGCAAATATTTTCATGAAGGAAATTTTCAGATTACATGGGTTTCCTAAGGCAATAATTTCTGACAGGGATACCAAGTTCACTTCCAATTTTTTGAAAGGTCTCTTTGCAGATTTGTGTACACAGCTAAGCTTTAGCACCACATACCATCCTCAAACAGATGGGCAAATAGAAAGAGTAAATCGGGTGCTTGAAGACATGCTCCGCATGTATGTAATGGAAAAACCATCCAAGTGGGAAGATTATCTACACTTGGTAGAATTTGCATATAACAATGGGAAACAAGCATCATTGGGAATGAGTCCATATGAGGCTTTGTACGGCAGAAGGTGTAGGACACCAGTGACTTGGGACAATCCAGTGAACAGAATTGTACTTGGGCCAGAATTGCTTAAAGAAATGGAGCAAGAAGTTGCCAAGATCAAACAGAATTTAAAAACAGCCCAGGATAGACAGAAAATCTATGCAAATAAACATAGAGTGCATAGGGAATTCAATGTTGGGGATCATGTGTATCTTAGAGTGAGATCAAGGAAGAGCTCCTTGAAGCTTGGGAGTTGTGCCAAGCTATCACCTAGATATTGTGGGTCATTTGAAGTGCTTAAAAGAATAGGGCCAATTGCATATAGATTTGCATTACCTGCTAGCACTAAAGCTCATAATGTTTTTCATGTCTCTTTGCTTAAAAAATATGTACATGATCCTAACCATCTGATTAATTGGGATGTGATCCAGGTGGAACCCGAGAGAGAATTCCAAACTGATCCGTTGTGCATCCTAGACAAGATGGTAACATTGCTCCGGAACCGAGCCATCGGACAGGTAAAGGTGCAATGGAAGCACTACGGTCCCGATGAGGCTACATGGGAGCTGGAGGATGCCATGAGGGTCGCATATCCATTTTTGTTCAATTTTGATGAGCACTGAGGACAGTGCTAATGTAAGGAGAGGGGAATGTAATGTCACCATTTTGACCCCCTTTGCATTAAATTTCAAATGATGTAAATATTGTTATTTAATCATGGTAAGGAGCTCAAGTCCAAGGCCCCACCATTGATTTAGCGTTTTATGTATCGGAAATTAAAAATAGATGCCTATGGTTCTTGTGCTAGATAGGCACAATGTAAATTAAGACATCATGTAAATACAAATTTTAATGAAAATGCCCACAACTAGCTATGCAATGCAACAAAGAGATGGGAGCATGATTCTACAAGGAATAGGGAGGGAAATTATTCAAACCCTTGAGCCATTGGTGTTAATCCATGTGTCAATGAGAAAACCCATAAACCACAACCTACCCATTTTGGGTTTTGTACCCAATCATTTAATTCTTCCAGAAATTGGTTGAGGTAATTAATGCCTTGGGAATGAAGAGGTATGGCAGCCAATTTCGTGTATGGGCAAGCCATCAACCTAGGAAATCGTATTTTGTCTCCTTGGGCAAGAAAACACCCACGAAATGGTGCCGAAAGCCATTCTAAACCCATAGTCTTTCCTCTCTCACGCAATCTGAACTACTGGGTCTTTTCTTATCACGTTTTTACCAATTTCCTGCATTTTTCCATAGCTGGAAGCTCATTTTTGTGTTGCACAGTGACTGGGAGAAAGGGAGTCACATTTTGGGGTTTTATAGAGGTCATTTTTGCCCCAAAATACCCATGGGCATTTTTCTGAAAACGGGTTTTTCTCTCCAGGGTTGAATCCCCAATTGCCATTTCGTTTTTGGGTCTTCCCACATTTTTTTTCTGGGCTGGTAGAAACCTCATCTTTGGGCATTCCACTGAAGAAATGATTTTATCATGCCCAATAAGTGTGGTTCTGCTGTTATCTGTATCCCTGTTTGATTTGGAGACTATAAGCAAGAGATTCGAGTGGTAGTGGACAGAGAGGGCTTGATAAACCTAGTGGGGGAGACAACCTCTCAAGAAGATCAAGAGGGCTTTGGATACTCTTCTATGCACACTCTGAGAGCACTAGATGGGGAAGGTATGGCTTGAGGGACTGTATAGCAGTGAAAAGAATACTTCCTTGTGCTGGATGTGTAGGTATTGTGGGTGCCAAGCTAGATAGATCTTGTAAGGTTATCCCTAGCTCTGTGCTTGAGCTCACTAGCTTAGCAACTCTTGCTTTCCATTTCCTAGCAGCCTGATGAACCCAATTGTAGATTGGCTTGGCTCATCTTGGTGTATGCTTGGCTATGTGTGAGCCTGATGTTCCCTGGTTCCTTGTAGTAATCATGCCCAGCTCAGGGGTGGCAGTTGTATCAAGAGGTTGATAAGCACAACTGGCCTATGGTTGGGTGGAACGTTGCAGATGCATAGTTGGTTGCTTGGGACTACTTGTTGAGATAAGTATTCTCTGTTATAAATTCTGTAATGTCTTTATTTAATGGCTGTCGCAGAAATGTCGAATGTATGTTAGATATTAAACATGATTTTTTAAATTCCGATGTGTTTCTATAACATGCACATGTATATGTCTTTTTATCAATGAGTTTTTACTTAATGGATATGGGGCTAGATGCCCGGTTTTAGCATCACGATTCTCTCTATCATGCTGGTATGATGGGAGGGGACATTACATTCCACATGCATTTCATGTACTTTCCTGCTGAGTGCATTGGACACCTTGTTTTCTTTCCCTTTTATGTGTTTGATTTCAAAATCAAATTCACACAAAAATTCCAACCATCTGGCTTGCCTAGCATTCAAATTTGGTTGATCAAATAAGTATTTCAGACCACAATGGTCTTTCTTTAGCTCAAATTTTCTTCCCATTAAGTAATGCCTCAACATCTTTAAAGCATGTACTATGGCTGCAAGTTCTAAATCATGAGTAGCATAGTTTTTCTCGTGTTCCTTCAACTTCCTTGACTCATAGCTTATCACATGGTTGTCTTGCATAAGAACTCCTCCAAGTCCTTGATTGCATGCATCAGTACACACCACAAAGTCTTTTTCTGGGTCTGCAATTTTCAAAATTGGTGCACTCGTAAGAAGATGCTTCAACCATTGGAAGCTTTCCTCACATCTTGGTGACCATTCAAACTTTATCCCCTTCTTTTGCAAAGAAGTGATCGGGTTTGCGACCTTGGGGAATCCTTCAATAAATCTCCTGTAGTGACCAGCAAGGCCCATAAAAGATATCACATCTGTCACATTTCTTGGAGTTGGCCAATTCATGACGGCTTCAATCTTTTCATGGTATATAGATATTCCTTCGTCGGAGATGAAGTGACCCCAATAATGAATTCTATCTTTATAAAAGTCACATTTGCTCAACTTTCCATACAGCTTATGTTCCCTTAGTAATTGCAATGTCATTCTCAAATGTTCTTCATGCTCTTCTTCATTCTTAGAATAGATGAGAATGTCATCTATAAATACAAGAACAAACTTGTCCAAATACTTCCTAAAAACACTATTCATGAGACACATAAATGTAGCTGGTGCATTTGTGAGACCATATGGTACCACCACAAACTCATAGTGCCCATACCTTGTTCTAAAGGTTGTCTTATGAATATCTTCTTCTTTGATTCTTACCTGATGGTAACTAGACCTCAAGTCAGTCTTTGAAAATACCTTTTCTCCTCTCATTTGATCAAAAAGGTCATCAATTCGGGGCAATGGGTATTTGTTCTTCGCAGTGACTTTATTCAACTGCCTGTAGTCAATACATAACCTGAGTGTTCCTTCTTTCTTTTTCACAAATAGAACAAGTGCTCCCCACGGGGACACACTTGGCCTGATATATTTCTTTTCCAACAACTCTTGTAATTGTATTTTCAATTCTAGCAATTTCGGTGTACTAGGATGTCTTAGACATTGGTGTAGCTCCTGGCACAATTTTAATTGTAACATCAATGTCTCTCTTTGGATGAAGTCCTGGAATCTCATCAGGAAAACATCTCTAAATTCTTGCAATACATGATAGTCCTCCAATTTGATAGTTTCATCCTCTACTTCCTCTAAAACATGGGCTTCGTACAACTGACAACCCTTTCTACAAAACTTCTTCAGTTGCATGGCTGAAACCTGCCTAACAAAAGTCACCTTTGGAATTCCTTTTACAACCCTTGGGTTTCCTTCTTCGTCCATGCATTCAAACATCTTATTGTAGCAGTCAAGTTTAACCTTGTGTGCTTCTAACCAATCCATTCCGATGAGAATATCATAGGAACCCAGTGGTAAAATATTCAGATTTGCATAAGTGAATAGCCCATCCATCTCTAATGGTCACTTCTCTACAACTTCACTAACTTTTCTCTTGGTTCCAGTGGCTAGTTGAACTAACCAAGATTTACTATGCCTTAATTTCTTAAAAGCACAAACGTTAACAATTTTAGGAGTGAAATAACTATGAGTATATCCCGAATCAATGAAAATAGAAACATATTTCTTAGCAATCTTACCTTCAACTTCAACCATAATTGATTGATGATCTGCCTGGCAGTAGTCTAGTGCTGCATAGATTCTAGGGATTTTCCTCACCAGTTGACCAGTTTCAACTACTCTGATGTTGTGAAGTTGATTTGCATTCCCATTCCGATGTGGATAGTTCCTAAGCATGTGGTCTCCTCCACAACCCCAACATTGAAGTGGTTCTCTTGGCTCCTTTGGATCTCTTGGCTTGTCTCCCATCATCCTAGTTGGTTTAGTCACAACTTGTGATGGATGCCTTTGCTGATTTCTTATATGAGGAGGTTTGAAACCTTTCTTCCTTTGGTCAAAATTCTCATTTTTCTTGTCCTTCCATGCCTTATGGAATTCTGGTTTTCTTTTGTTTTGATCAAAGCAATACTTGGCCTTTCTTATGGCCTCCTCTAGAGTTCGAGGTTCATCAAACTCAATTCTATCTTTATATGACTAGGGTAGTCCACTTAGAAAAAGCTAAATTTTTACCTTATCATCTTGAATATACCTAACATATCTCAACAGCTCCAAGAATTTGTTTGCATATTCTTCCATGGTCAATTGTCCCAATCTCAGCTCATGGAACTCTTTGATCTTATCATCATAGTACCTATCAGAGAGGTACTTCTGCTTGAAGTATTTCTTGAACTGCTTCCACACGATCTTTGTTTCATTGATCTTCCTCACTTGCCTGATGTGTTCTCGATGCTCTTCCATTCAAGTTGAAGATGGCAACCCTTGCCTTCATATTTCCAGAGTAGTCTTGAACTTGGAAATACTTTCTCATCCCAAGAAGCTAAGCTTCAACTTCTTGACCAGACTTTACCTCTCCATCGAATGTAGGAGGTTTTGCCTTCTTAAATTCCCCATGCGAATTGTTCTTGTAGTGCCTCTTCCTCTTACTCCTGCGGGATGAAGAGTGTTGGCTTGACTGATGCTGACCCTAAGGTTTTCAATAAGACCCAGGTTCTTTGCGGTTTTTCTTTGACCAACAAAACCCCTTCGCACCATCCCTTTCGGCAACAACCTGCAAGTAGGTTGAGGTCTCACCCGAGGTGTATCTATCGGGTACTGCGAAATCAGGTTTCCATAGTATGTGATGAGTTGTTTGGACAGATTTACTGCGCAGCGCAACAGGGGGTATGCGCTGCGAGGCGAGACCGCATGGTGATGGACAATGCCGCAGTCCCGCCTCGTAGCACATAGCCCATGTTGCACTGTGCAGTACATCTGTCCAAACAACTCATCACATAATGTGGAAACTTGATTCCGCAGTACCCCACAGATATACCTCGAGTGAGACCTCAACCTTCTGACAAGTTGTTGACGAAAGGGCTAGTACGAAGGGGTTTTGTTGGTCAAAGGAAAACCACGAAGAACCTGAATCTTATTGAAAACCTCTGGGTCAGCATCAGTCAAGCCAACAAATGGTTATGTTGGGCCTGGACCAAGTTGGGGCAATTTTGGATAGCACAAGGAGGTTGAGCTACGGAGTTGAGCGCAGCTCAACAAAAGATATAATTTTGTACAAGTATGGGGGATGCTGTGAAGTTGTGCGCAGCAACCAAATTTTGGCAGTACCACAAAGGTCATCGCTATGAGGAAGCATTGTTGCGAAGTGATCAGACCACGTGGAGCCAGCAAAGCGGATTGATGGACGAAGGATAGATACAGGTACCAGATAGACCAGCGATGGTCTGATTTTGGCAAGTATGCTCCAAGATGCCGAGCTGCGGGCATGAGCATATCAAGAAGGTGGCTAGTTGTACAAGTTCGTTAAGTGGAGAATGACTCAGGGAAAGCAACAGCTGAGCGTGCTTAGTGGTACTAGACCGTTAAGTGGAGAACGGCGCTGAGAAAGCGACTGGAGGTCGAGCCAGTTGTACGAGGATGTTAAGGGGACAAACGGTCTACAAAGAAAGTGATTGGGAGTTGAGCCAGACATACGAGTCTATTAGTGGAAGGGCGGCTCGATGAATATGACCTGTTGGTGTGGGAACAGCAGGAAGGCCAAACGCGACAGAACAAAGGCATGGAGGACTGCCACAACAACACACTTTCTACCAGAGGCCAGCAGGACAGTTTAGAGAAACAGTAGTAGTTTTGGAAACCCTAAGGGTTTCGGTCTTTAGTATTGTAAAGACATGACCTTTGGGCATGGTCTATAAAAGAAGACATTTTTGTAAGGGAAGGGGTTGGTTTCTTTTGGGGGTTCTCTCATTACTTTTTGTTGTTGATGTATTGCAATATCTTTTCTGAGTGGGAAGCCATTGAAAAGGATCTGCAGCTGAGTGTGTAGACCAAGAGTGGTTGTCCCCTTCCCATTAAAGATATATATATAACAACCATTCTTATGGATGTAGCTTCCTACCCAGGGGAGTGAACCACGTTAAATATTGTGTTGTGTGATTGAGTGGAACATTGTTGTGTATGATTGCATTTACCTGTTTTCTATAGATGAATGTCTGAATATTTCCTTGCATTATGTTATGTGAAGACTTTTCTATGCATTTGCCATCAGGAGATTATGGAGATGATATGTTAAGTCTGCATGAGTAGATGAATGGTTAATACTTTGCTTTGCTTCTGAAAGCAGTGAATCAGTTATTTGTTCAAGTGTTAAGAGATTTCTTAAGTACCTTTCGATGCATGGCAGACGAATGAATGATAGTGATTTGCATCTGCGGTAGACACTTAAATAGTAAACATTCCAAGTGTATAAATGAATGTTAGAGTAATAGTCAATTCAGTGCATGAATGAGTGGATGAGTGATACTCAGTTCAGTGCCTTAAGTATTTCTAAGTACTTCAAGGATAAAGGTGAACTCGATTGTTCACAGTTTCAGTAGAAGTACCATAGTAGAAGGACTTAGTGGCACGGACCGCAGTGTTGTCCATTGTCGCGCGGTCTCACCTCGCAGAGCATACCCCCTGTTGCACTGTGCAGTACATCTGGACAAACAACTCATCACATACTATGGAAACCTGATTCCGCAGCACCCCATAGATACACCTCGGCTGAGACCTCAACCTGCTCACAGGTTGTTGCTGAAAGGGATGGTGCGAAGGGGTTTTGTTGGTCAAAGGGAAACCGCGAAGAACCTGGGTGTTGTTGAAAACCTCTGGGTCAGCATCAGTCAAGCCAACAAATGGTTCCATTGCCATGCTAGAATTTGTGATGAGTTGCAATCGTAATGAGTGACGAAGAATATCAGTTCTCGGAAGGCTCCGACAACTAGCATCCTGAAAAGATAGAGATCCAAGCTTGGTGGGACAAGACCATAAGATATTTTGCAAGGAAAGAGAATAGACATCCGCATCTATCTGAAAAATAGTGGTTAAATAGATATCTGTGGAAAGATATTCATGATATTTTCTGGGCATCATTTTCGAATGATCTGCATGGGTGGATCTCGTGGCTCGCAGAAAAGAAAACTTGTTTTCAAGGAGGAGTTCCTACATAGTGGACTCCCGAGCTCACAGCACAGCTGAAAGTGATAGATAGCCCATTGACATGCGCAGTTGACTTCTGGGTCGATCATATGCTAGAAGGCTTCGTAACAGAATTTGCTGTAGACACACTCAAATCCTACAGCCAAGCAGAAGCATATTTTTTCCAAGGATTCCAAGGTAAGTACTTGAACAATCTCTGTCTATACATTAAGATGTTGTTAGTTGAGAAAGGTGTTTTAAGAATATAGTAATATTCTCAAGTTTGTCATGGTAAACAGTATGTATAGTGATTATGATGAAGACACCCATAATCTTAGAAGTGGGAAGAGATATAAATTTAATAAGAATCTTGGAGGCCCTGGACTCCATATAGATACTGAGATTCCTTGTGACCTTGACAACGAAGCTGCGCCACCATTTACCCCTCAGAACCCACCGGCTACAGAGACTGCACCACCCTTATCTCAAAACCCACCCACTACGCATCCCACCCCGTAGAATACTCATCCCAGCACATCTACCCCGATAAGCCCATTTATTTTCATTGCATAGAGCCCTTTACAGCAGCCGCGCACTAATCTGGGCGCTACACCACCTAATAGGACAATGGAAAACACTAATATGAAGCTACCAATCTTCAAAGGAACTGGTCTAGAAGACCCTGACCAGCATTGGTTCCTTTGCGAAGTCGTATGGAGTGTAAGACAAATCCAGGATGATGCCATGAAGAGAGCACAACTCATCACCACTTTCAGAGACAGAGCTTTACATTGGTTTATGAAGTACTTTCAGACACAGCCGAGAACCCTCGCAAAAATTAAAGATGCACTTGTGGCAGAGTTTAAGAAACCCAAATCTGAATCTCAGTGTATAACAGAGTTGAAAGAAATAAAGCAGAAACCGACTGAAACAATTTGGGAGTTTGATCAGAAGTTTAAGACACTTTTGGACCAAGTGAGCTTTGTTATAGCTCCGCAACAACACAAGGAATGGTTCATTGCTGCGCTGTTGCCCCACATTAGATTACCATTGATGCAGCAGAAGGTTGCGTTGTAGGCAGAGGCCTTGGAGATCGCAATGAAGCTAGAGGCTTCGCCGATTGGTGAGACTAGTTATGGGATGTCTCAGATCCAGGACCAGCTGACCACCCTGACACTAGAGTTGCAAAGCATGAAAAATGGCAAAGAACAAAGGTATGAACCTAGACATGAGGTCTGGTGTACAAGTTGTAAAGGAGAAGGCTATGACCGAGAGCATTGTCCAGTATACCATGATTATCTTAACAGTGGTGTGCCCAACCCGATAAATCAGAATTAGGCCCCATGGTGTGAAATCTATAGAACCATAGGACACAGACCTGAAGACTGCTATCTCATATAGAAATATGTGAAAACACCTAAAAATTTATATTGCACTTTCTATAAATCAGTTGGACATGATGAATCCAACTGCCGTGCATATGAGCTAATGAATGAGAGAAAACGAGATATGGACTCAATGAGAGGCACTGGCTTGTACTGTGTACAAGAAGAAAACCAGCCAAAACAAGAAAACGCACAATATGACCAAGGGGGATACAGAGGTCGTGGTGGTGGATACTACGGCAGAGGAAGAAATGCTGGCCCGGCGCAGGGAAGAGGCTACGGCCAAGTCATTTGTTACAATTGTGTTGAGCCAAGTCACGTATCTAGAGATTGTGTTAACCCATGCACTACATGCAACTATTGTAAATAATTCGAGCATGGTATTGAATACTCCCCAGTACTAGAGGTGGAAATGCAGAAAAGAAGACGGACGGAGACACCAAATCCAAACACCCAGTGGATAGCAGCACAGAACAGACCAATGGACCCAAGCATCAATGTGGTCATGCATAGTGGTGCTGAGATAGGCCGCGATAGGGGAGTAGAAGCTTCCATGTCAAGGGAGGTTCACACAAAGTAGACCCCTCTCGAGATAGTATGGATAAGGAAAGCCTCGGGAAAAATACCTGCTCTTGACCTACGAAAGAACAAGGAGGTCTTCATCGACGCGTGGGATACATTCAGAGAACCAGCAACAGAGTCACAGAGGATCCCATTGCGCAATGAAACACCGCATGTTGAAGACATGCCAGCAGCCTATGACAAAACAAGTACTGCAATGGATATCAGCACTTCTGTTGCACAGTTCCTATGAAGCTGCATGAAGTTACTAAAAAATGAAAATGCCAAAGTAGAGCTACAGAAGCTCATAAACCAATATGAACCATACATGGGAACAAAAACTTCTGATAGTGCAGTACATCACATAAGGAAGCATAAAAGAACAGGCCAAGAAATGAGGCTTACCGCGTAGATAGGAGATTTTGAAATGGACGAAGTCATCCTTGATCTGGGATCTGAAGTGAATGTCTTGACTAAGCAGACATGGCAACAGATGGGTCGACCAAAGTTGTCATGGTCACCTATCCAGTTGAGAATGGCTAACCAAGAGAAAGTCATACCTTTCGGTTGGTTAGCTGATGTGGTGGTCGACATCGATGGAGTCCAAAGTCATGCAGACTTTGAAGTTATCGAGATTGTGGATGATAGTCAGCCCTTTCCTGCACTGCTAGGAATTGACTAGGCTATTGATAACTTGGCTATCATAAACCTGAAGACAAAGAAGATGATATTTGAAGGAAAGCATCTTAGGGTCATCGCACTGTTGGATCCTGCAAATGGTGACAGATGCAATGAGCCGATTCAGGAGGAATCCAAGGCTCAAGACTTAGACAGACTATACCAGCTCACTGTGAACTAGGAAGATTACATTAATCCTACTGCGGATGGTACACTCAGCTGGAGATGCGACACCTCCTACGTCTCTGACTCGGAGGTAGGACTGGAAAATTGGAAAAGCCGCATGCATGAAGTATCCACAAGAAGGTGTGCGCAGGTTACGAAGTCACTGCACTGGATTGGAAAGGAGGTAAGTCCCATTCCCACATATGATGGTTCCGCTAATGTTTACACTTTCATCCAGGAATATACTGCAGTAGTTCCAGATGAGCATAGGTTACCCGCATTGGATATGGCATTGCACGACACACCAGCTAGATGGTGGGCTATGCACAAGTGGACATTCACCAATTGAGATCAATGCAGGATTAAGATGCAGATTCAGTTTGCCGACAAGGTTACTTTACCCTTTGAGAATTTTAATGGACAGATAGATCCTAGTCAGCACATCAAAGTCTGTTCGCAAGCATGGTTGGAAAGGCCACATGAAGAATGGGTGCACCTATTTGTGCATACCCTGGAGGACGACATTCCAAAGAAATGGCACCTAGATCTGGATTTGCGCTAGGAAACCACTAATTGGGAGATGTTGACTGCCAACTTCCAGAGGGACTTCGGCTTTGAGGACGAGAATTCGTTGATCCATGAGGCATTGCAGGTAATTAAGGAACACATATTCAGGGGAGACTATCTTCGTGAAGATACAACATGGGAAGAATTCTTCGAGGCAGATACCATTCCTGCGAACCTACACTTGGAATGGAAGAAATATGAAGAACATCCCATCGAGTGTTATAACCTAGCTGAAGAAGTCGATGATAGAAACGAAGACGATGAGGATGATCCACGCAACATAAACATACCAGAGTCAGAGGGTGCGCGCGATGTAGAAGGACCTCCATTGGAAATCCCAGATATGAGCGGACCGGTAAAGACACAGAAGGTTAACATTGGCACAAGTAAAGAGCCAAAGTTCACATCAATTGGAAACTATTGGGACGAGTAGACTGTTGCGGAGATCGCAGACACCTTACATGAGTATCAGGAGCTATTTCCGACAAAATTTACAGAAATGAAAGGAATTCTGGGAGACCTAGGAGTCATGAAGATCCCCTTGAAGCCAGGGGCCAAGCTTGTGAAGAAGAGGCCATACAAATTGAAGCCACGGTATAAAGAAAGAGTCCGCGCAGAGCTGGATAAGATGCTAGAAGCAGGAATCATTGAACCTGTCGAGGAATCCGAGTAGATTAGTCCCATGGTCATTCAGGATAAGAAAATGAAGGTTCAGATCAGGATTTGTGTGGATCTCAGAAAACTGCATGATGCTTCTATGCACGACCCATTCCCCACTCCTTTCACAGATGAAGTGCTTGACAATGCTGGAGGGAATGAGGCCTATTCCTTTACTGATGGTTTCTCTGGATATCATCAGATCAGAATTGATCCCGTAGATAGGCATAAGATGACGTTTGCTACAGAATGGGGATCGTTCCAGTATATAGTAATGCCTTTTAGGTTGAAGAACGTGCCTGCCATATTTTCTCGAGTCGTCGTCACAACATTTAAATATTTTATGCACAAGTTTCTGGAAGCCTATTTTGATGATTGGATTGTGTTTGGTCTATTGAATAACCATTGTGCGAATCTCAGAATGATGCTTGAGAAGTGTAGACAGCATCAGATCTCATTGAATCTAAAGAAGTGCATCTTCTGTGTTCCATACGGAATTTTACTCGGACACATTGTCTGTAAGCAGGGATTGATGGTGGACCCTGCGAAGATTGCCATTATTGTGAATTTTTTTACACCAACTTTCGTTAAGATGTTGCGCTCTACCTTAGGCCATACTGGATATTATAGGAAGTTCATAAAGGGCTACGTGCAGATAACCGCAGCAATGGAAAAGTTGCTGAAGAAAGACACATCGTTCATTTGGAACGCGGAATGTCAATAGGGTTTTGACACACTTAAAGAAAAGATGGTTACTGCGCCGATCCTAGTCTTCCCAGACTGGGCAAATCCATTCCATGTTCATGTTGATGCATCATGCATTTCCCTGGGAATTGTATTAGCTCAGCTAGGAGAAGGAGGTATTGACCATCCCATTGCATTTTCAAGCAGAAAGCTCTCGACAGCGGAGAAAAATTACACTACTACTGAGAAGGAAGGCCTTGCAATGGTATACGCGCTCCAGAAATGCAGACACTACTTGCTTGGTGTGCACTTCCTTATGTTCACTGACCATTCTGTGTTGAAATACTTGGTCAATAAGCCAGTGTTAGGGGGGTGCATATGCAAATGGTTGTTGCTATTCAAGGAGTAAGATTTCGAGATTGTTGTTAATCCCGACAGGCTGAACTTGGGACCTGACCATCTCTCTAGGATTGAGTCAGGAGAAGAGCCGACGAACATTGAAGACAGTTTGCCTTATGCACAGTTATTTTCTATACAGATTACTGATGATTATTATAAGGACATCATTGAGTTCTTAACAACACGGTTGGCATCGTGGGAGTTCTCCATCTAGCAAAAGAAGCAGCTGGTAGTGCGGGCCGCAGACTTCACTATTATTACAAGTCAGTTATACAAACTCAGACCAGATGAAGTCTTGCAAAAATGTGTACTAGACCATGAGAGACCATTCATCTTAGCAGATGTGCACTCAGGGATCGCAGGAGGACATTATGCAGGAAAGGCCACCACGCAGAAGATACTACACGGAGGACTATGGTGGCCTACGATCCATAAAGACTCTAAAGAACACTGCCAGAAATGCGATGTCCATTAGAGGACAGGAAAACCTTCACGTAGGGATGAGATGCCATTGAATCCGCAGTTGACCTTGCAGGAATTTGAAAAATGGGCCATTGATTTTGCGGGACCTATAAATCCACTAGGGAAAAGAACTCATGCGAGGTATATCATTACTACTACTGACTACCTCACCAAATGGGAAGAAGCAAAACCGGTGAAGGACTGTAGCGTAGTTCATTTTTGAAGAAATATTGTCAAGATTCTGGTGCCCAAATATTTTGATGAGTGATCAAGGCACTCACTTGTTAAACAAGACTATTGAAGCTCTCACAGAGGAATTCCATGTCCATCATCAGTGCAGTACACCATATCACCTGCAGGTGAATGGCACTGTTGAGGCTTTCAATAAAATACTGGTGAATGCACTGACTAAATTTTTCAATGTGAATAGAGATGATTGGGACCTATGCATCTCATCTGTGTTATGGGCATACAGGACCACTTGCAAGAAATTGACGCGGCACACACCCTTTCGGTTGGCTTACAAACAGGAAGCTATAATGCCAATGGAGTACATTATCCCCTGTTGTGAGAAAATCTCCCTACAGATAGGTAGATATCCCCTTGGGATTAGTAAAGGCTCCTAGTTTCCTACCCAAGACAGAGATGAAACAAATAGACACTATAGTCCTCCTAGATCTACCTCACACATCAGCTAACAAGCTATGGAAATACAAAGCAAGTAGATGGCATACCTTACTTTGATGGTTGTCCTGCTACTCATGAGTTGCTACAGCTCCAGCCTTTGATTATGGACTTATGAACCTGTTCACAAAGAAAACACAACACCTTCTCCAACGCAATATATGTATAAACAAAGATCTAACTATATAAATAGAGACAATTTCATGCATTCATCATTAAAGACATGAAAATGAGAGGAATAGGCTAAGTTATATTAATGATAAGAAATCCAAAAGAAGTTGATTACAATGTTATACCTTGATGTCCAAAGTAGTAGCACCTCCTTCCAAGCTCTCCAACATCACCCTTGCAAGACTCATAGGATCATAGGTTTAGTGTTTCCAAGATCACCCCCCCTAGCTCATGGATGGCTCTCTTTAAGTAGGATTTGGGAGGCCAACCACTAAGAGGAGATTATGGATCTAAGTGAATAATATGTGGATCAAATATCTAAATCATACCAAGGAGGGAAAGTAAGATGGGATTCGAAGGGGTACCTCATCCCAAGAAAATATCCATGAGATCCAAGATCCAAAATAAAAGGGATAAGCCTAAACCAAGACTACCGCTCCCCCATAACTAAGCAAAGCGTGGTAGTACCGCTCCCCCATAGGCATGCAGAACGCGGTAGTTTGACACTATCGCTCCCCCATAGGCATGCAAGGTGTGGTAGTTCCAGAAGGCTTAATTTTTGGAGGTGGTTAATGCGGGTTTCGACCCCTTGCTTGTTGGATTTTCTTCCAAGTGTGACTAGGGAAGGTACCAACATTAGAATGAAGGGTCCTAACACCCTTAGGAGGCATAAACATCATGTTTTTCATGGTGGTGAAACATGTATATTCTCACTTACACATGGTGTGGCAATTTGAGGTATAACAGATGCCCCCTAAAGTGTGAGGTCAGAAGGAATCTGATGGCCGAAACACTTTACAAATAATAAGTCTGCAAGGATATCTGAAGGAGAGTTGGAGAAGAGCTGCAAGCAAATATCGACAATATGTCTAACGACCTCAAGGCGGGCATACCCATGCTCAGGACAACTGACTGAAAGCATGGCTACCGACCAATACATTGTAGATCCATGATAATACTGACTTAACAATGACTGGAGACAAATCATGGATACTAGACTACAACCGTAGATCCATGAAAAAACAATGACACAGCCATGACCAATACAAGAGTGGATCTGTGTGACAGTACATCAATGAGGTCACCAACATAATATATATGTGGGAACCTACTCAAGAAATCTCCAACGCAACCTAGATTTGCTAAAAAGACTTCAGAACTATCTAGGGTCTTCTACTCAATCCCAAATCGATACGGGTCTAACCATGTGATTACAAGGTGTTGAAGTCAAACATGGTAGAAGCCACTTGATTACCGGTCAATGATTGAAACCGTTAACAAGTGCGAGGGAAATCACCAATGATGAAAATGACTCCTAAGGTATCATAGTACATCTCGATGAAATGTGAATAGATGAGTTGATGTCGAACATCCGCGAGATCATTTGATCAGAGGTCAATGATGAAAACCTACTGTCAAATACGAGGAAACCTGCCATTGAGGCATGCAGGTACCAAGGTACTAAGGTTGGTTTCTAAGACTAATTCCTGGATAATTAGTTGAAGTCGATAGGAATAGACTCGTCGAAGGAGGGCCATAATGGATCCCACATCATCGACACGAAACGGACATAGGAAAGTGATATGAAGTAATGAATCAGATGAGTATGGACTGACACAGGGATGTAAAGGCTAACAATATTGCAGAGGATGACTAAGGTAAAATTCCCTTGAACATGAACGGCACGACAATAATGACTCGGCAGCATTGACTCAACGAGGCAGAGACCAAGACATAATGCAACGATGATTGAGGCATTCTTCAGATGATTTGAAGGAGTGGGACAACTCATAGAATCGGCATGACACAGAGATAAGTAGATTACCCAACTGTATGACGAGACACAAAAAGGTGCCATGTTCAAGGGCGACACAAGCTGCCATGAAGATTTCTAAAAGAAACTTAACTTATTCCCCCCCAACCCCCATCATGTTTGATGAGTACCTCTTTGTTTTTTAACGAGCTTGAGGAGGAGAACAGATGCTTGGTATAGCTCATCCTTTGGACGAGTCCAATCCCACATGTTTTACAAACCTGAGAAAGGAGGGGTTCGATCCCAAAAGGGTCCTTCGATGTTTGATTTTACGAGTCCAAGGAAGGAAAACTCGACAGTTTTTCATGTTTAGAGAGTCTGAAAAGAACTAAAGAAGACTCCAACGGTCCTTTTTCGTAAAGTTAGCCTCATCGCCCGAAAAAGGGTAAAACCACGTGAGAGAGGACTCTTCCAGTCATGATTGGCTGAAGTATTCCTTTTTTGTAAATAGTACTTCCTGGTCCAAAAAAGGGGTAAACTATCACCAGAAAGACGATCATTCAAATGCTTTTACAAGCATGAAAGCATCAAGTTCGCTTGGCAATCTTTTCCTATTTAGGGAGTTTGAAAAGAGATTAAAGAGGACTCCATGTACAACTTTGTCATGGTTGATAACCGAGTACGACAAAGGAGAAGTAAACTTGACACAGTTTCTTTTCCGTAAATAGTCTAGCGAGGCCGGATAAAGTGATAAACCTATACTCGTTAGACACACCTTTTTACTCCAATTTGTTTAACGAGCCCGATAATGGTATCAAAAGCACTCGAAATCTTTTTCATGTTTGGATCTAGAGCACGAAAAAGAAAAAAGTAAGATCAAACCACTTTTCATGTTTTTAACCAGAGCACGAAAAAGTGAAAAGTAAGCTCAAACACCATCTTACTATTTTTAACGAGCTCGAAGATAGGTTGGAAGAATGCTCATGATGTCTGCTTCATTTTTTAACGAGCTTGTAACAGAAAATGAACTATGCTCAAAATAATTTTCATGGTTTAATGAGCTCGAAACCTAAAAAGGAAAGTATGCTCGAAAATGTTCCCAATGGTGAACTTCTTCCCGTCATGAAATCCAAAGGTTGGTACATGCCCCCAGCATGATTGCTAGAAGTAAGTGACTTAGCTCCAACATGGTGTGGAGAGGCGATCGAGTTGACTTCAACGTAACTTCTAGAGGTTGAAGACATGCCCCGAAGCTTCATTTTATTCTCCTAAAGTATAGGTAGGTGAAAAGAAGGTTCAGGTACTAAGTCTACGAGGAGACTCGACTCAAAGGGAAAGGATATGTTTCATTTTTTAACGAGCTTGACACAGGAGTAGAACTTTGCTCAGACTACTAGTTTCATTTTTTAATGAGCTTGAAGCCAAAGGTAAGCTCTGCTCACGATTAAGGCCCATTGATGGGTTCCCTCCCAACATGATGATCAGAGGTTGGTAAATGCCCCCAGCATGATTGCTAACGGCTAAACATGCCCCCCAAGCTTCGTTTCGTCTGACTACTCTTCTTCCTTACCCAAAAATCCTGGCTACTAATCCAAATGTGTTCACCAGGGGGGTAGGGAGAACCAGGACCAAGTGACCCAGGCAGATGAAATGAAGGTTCAAATCCTAACTCTAGCGAGAGACTCGAACAAATGGAAGGGAGATCTATTTCATTTTTACACAAGCTTGAAATAGATAATAACAATGCTTGAAAGGGTCCTTTTTATTTTTTAATGAGCTTAAAACAGGAAGAAATTATGCTCGAAGGTAGTTTCATTTTTACGCAAGCTTGAAACTGAATGTAAACTATGCTTGAGATTGGTTTCATTTTTACACAAGCTTAAAACCAAAAGTAAATTGTGCTTGAGGGTCGGTTTCATTTTTTAATAAGCTTGAAACAAATAATAAACTATGCTCGTAGGAACCTATTTCATTTTTTAATGAGCTTGACATAGAAAGGGAACTATGCTCATGGTGACCTGTTTCATTTTTTAACAAGCTTGACACATAAAGGGAACTCTGCTCAAAATGATGGTTGGTTTCATTTTTACACAAGCTTAAAACCAAAAGTAAACTATGCTTGAGATGATGGTTGGTTTCATTTTTACACAAGCTTAAAACCAAAAGTAAACTATGCTTGAAATGATGGTTTCATTTTTTAACGAGCTTGACACCGGAATAGAACTTTGCTCCAACATCCCCCCCCCCTAGGGGGAAGAAACCACTAAAACATGTGGAACATTTAGGGAAGTCTAGTGACTAGGAGTCATGCGATGAGTGGGCATCACAAAGGAAAGTTGATCGATGGTCACAATATTCCCATGATGGGGAAAATACATCACTCGGAAGAGTGAGGACACTACAAACTTCATTGCATAGACGTAATCACGTCCAAGGAGTAGATTAAAATCCAAGGGACATTGGACGACCATGACATCAATACAGACAGTTTTCCCTCCCAAAGTGATAGGTAACTGAGGAAGGGACCCTAAAGGTCCAGTAGGCCTTCTATTGAAAGCCAGTATCTGGTTAGTGACGGGCACAATCCGAGGAGAACCTAAGGCTTGCCAAGCAGTTGAGGATAGAATACTAATAGAAGCTCCTTCATCAACTATCGTACAAAAAATTTCTTTATCGGAAACTCCTACAGATATTTGAAAAGGAACACTATAAAGAAGACGAGATTCTGTTAGACCATTCCAATCAAAGGAAATAACCTCAGTACTTGGAGGGGGTCTTGCGGAAACGGACAGGGTTTCCCCTTGCCGAGGACATTCTAAACCTATAAGTAAAACATCAGCGGTTTCCAATTCACACTCTCTTGGAATATAAGAATGAGACGAATATTGTGTCAAGGTGACTGCTTCAGTCTGGACTTTCTCCAATGAAAGAGCGGGATCGAGTGTGGATGACAGCGACTCAATCACTTCACTCTCGGTAGGGAGAGTGGGATCAATTACAGATGAAACTGAATTGATCACTTGGTCAACCAGCAGGGGGTCGAGGGACAACTTACTATCATTTGTTGGAAGCACCAGTTGAGAACTAGTAATATCTTCCAACCACCGCGAAGCTTCATCCATGCTTGGACAAAGGAAAGTACGGTGCATACCCTTGCATATCAAACAGGGATATAGGACTTTACCCTTCCGACCCTTCACCAAGGGGTCACCGGTTGAGGGGGTGTCATCAACATGATGGTCAGAGGTCGACGATACGATTGGTTTGGGGTTTTTAGACCACACTTCTGACACACGGGAAAGACCATGGCAATCCTTGAGAAGGTGATCACCCTTGCAGAGTTTGCAAGGGAACTTGGGCTTACGGGGTGTTTTCGTAGAATGAGTTCCATTAGGGGCAACCGGTTTACACTTGGTCTCTTCTTTATCCTTCTTCTTCTTAACTTTCCTTTTCTTCTTCTTATCCACCTGATTACTAACACTATTTCTTTCATCAGGTGAGGAAGAAGGAACGGAAGAAGATTCATTCGACGAAGAAGGGGAAGGATTAGTTTGGGTTTGACTCTCTCATGGTGGAGAGTTAACATTCAAAACATTGGGTGCAATCGGAATTACCGGATTGAATAACCATACCGTTAATCATATGGTTAATCCAGGAAGATTTAACGTGGCAATAAAGGGAGGACCAATATCTCCAACTGGAGGAAAAGTAAAAGGTACCCCTTGAAAAGGGGTCTCCGGATTGGTAGTCCCAGAAGGAGCATGGGTGCATGGAGGTAGATTCTCCATGAAACAAAACTAAGTGATGTGGATGAAGTCTTGTTAAAAAGAACTCAAAAACCCTCAAGAAACCGAGCGTGCGAAAGAGGAGCTAGGAAAAGACAAGGCTCACAGGCCAAAAGATCAAGCTCAAAAAACTATACTGAGGCCGCTGCCATAGTAAGCGAGCTGTACAACAAAACGGCCAGACTGCCAACAAGCAGCCCTACAAAGAAAAATACCCTCTATAAGATAGCAAGCAAAACCTCCTAACTAAGAGGTAGAGACCTCAACAAATTGTATCCTTCGCAAGGTGATGAAATCCAAGTCGAACAATACAAAATGAGAGGCCAACAATGGAAGGATATCCCTCTACCGAAAGGGATCCTGGGTAAAAGAGCCCTAGTAGAAAAGTCACTAAGCTACCTCGTTCATGACACGTTGGAAAAGGTTTTGGGCGCTTCTATCTTACAAGTAAGACAATGATCGATGTTTCCTTAGGGCTAAGTGGAGTGCGGCATTCCACAGAGTCCGTCTGGTTCTCAATCTCGCGGCCATTTAACCCCTGAAAGTTAAAAACAGTCAGGAGGCCCCTCCACAAACTGGCTGTGACCGTGTCAATAAATACTAGAGGATTTTAGTTCCCTAAAGACAACGACTATGTCTCAGATGAAAAATGACAAGGGGGAATTATTTTGATGCCTATCCCCAGTGTCCTACCTAACTACCAAATTCTTTTAATTTCCTCAAGTGAGGTTAATGTTGGTTTAGTTAGGGAGATTAATTTTAGAGGCTGTCTTACTCAATCGGGTTATGGAAGCGCAACTTGATGGTGTTGTGACGACTCAAACCATGCAAATGAAGATGAATCAAAATGAGCCTTTCTCTTCGATGAACACTAGCTAAAGTAAGGAAGAATTCTTTTCGTTCCCAATATGCACAACCCAATGCACATGCAATTTTATTTCTTTTCAAAATGATAGAAAGAAGTAAAATATGTACCCAAAACTAACGCAAAGTATTAAAAAAGTTCTTTATATGAACACCAAACGTAATGATTCTAATCCATTTCCTATCTTTTCACACTTGAAAAAGACACATCCAAGCTACGGAAAGAAAGATTCTGCAAATGCAAGACAAAGAGAAGAACCTAATAATATCGTCTAACTCAAATGCACATAAATATGAAACAAGCATTTCTTCTTCTCATAAATGTCAAATGATTAAATTAAGGCAAGAAGAATACTTTTGTGTTTCAATTTCATGAATATGGTAAAAGAATGACAAAATCAAGCTTCTCTTTGAACTAAAGTGGAGGCAAGGAATCAATTTTTTCAAACAATCATTAAATAGGATGTAAAGGAAATAAGATGCTAAGCAATCCAAACACACCAAACCAAACAAACCTTTGGAATATCACACTAAAGAGATTTCTAAGAAAAAATGAATCCAATTACAATCCAATGGTGAGAAGAAGTTCTAAAAACCAATGCAAGCTATTGGGGCTTGAAAAGAATGACAATTCTACTCAATAAGCAAACAAAGCACTAGTCTGACTCAAGAAAACAAACAAAGGCTTTGATCTTCCAAAAGATGCAAAGAGTTTCTAAAACAAGCTAAAAATGAATTGTATCAGTCCAAATTAGTCATGTAATGGTCACAAAATCACTGATCAAGAGACTCTAAATCAGAAAAATTGAAAACGTACACAAGGGATCAAGTTAACCCAAGGGGATTTCAACTTTCCAAGATAGAAACTAGTCTTCCAAACAAAGAAAAAGGGACACAAATATTCCCAAATGAGGTTTGGAAGGGTTCAAAGTTATGCTATAGAGATCCTAAAGTGACTGGGAAGGTACACTTGACTCCCAGAAGTAAAAAATGGCTCAGAGGACTCAAAATTGACCAAATGGCCTCAAAGATGCCAATGAAGGACTAGAGACAAAAATGTGGATGAAAAGGACTCAAAAGAGACTCAAATCTCTTCAAAAATGTGTAAAAAAGAAACCAATGGACCATATGGAGGCACCCCAAGAGTTTGGAAGCAAAAAACCCAAGGGAACCCCTCCAAATAAGCTCAAAAAAGACCAAAAAATGACAGTTCCGCCCCCTAGAACATTGTGGGGGAGCGGTCATTTTGACAGTACCGCGCCCTACAACACTGTGGGGGAGCGGTAGTTGTGACAGTACCACGGCCTATAACACTGTGGGGGAGCGGTAGTCTCCTGTAGGATTAAAAAATCAAAGTTTGGCCGAGATCCGAGCAAGGATAAGGTCCTAAGTTTAAAATGGTCCTCAATGATGATCAAAGAGGATCTAAGGTGATGAGAAACAACACTTAAAAGAGGATTTGATGATCTAAACAAGAAAGCAAAGGTGAAACTAGGGAAGAAAGGACTCCCCAGTATGGTCGCCAGTTTCTGTTGTGAGAAAATATCCCTACGGATAGGTAGATATCCCCTTGGGATTAGAAAAGGCCCCTAGTTGCCTACCCAAGACAGAGATGAAACAAATAGACACTATAGTCCTCCTATATCTACCTCACACATCAACTAACAAGCTATGGAAATACAAAGCAAGTAGATGGCATACCTTACTTTGATGGTTGTCCTGCTGCTCCTGAGTTGCTATAGCTCTAGCCTTTGATTATGGACTTATGAACCTGTTCACAAAGCAAACACAACACCTTCTCCAACGCAATATATGTATAAACAAAGATCTAACTATATAAATAGAGACAATTTCATGCATTCATCATTAAAGACATGAAAATGAGAGGAATAGGCTAAGTTATATTAATGATAAGAAAGCCAAAAGAAGCTGATTACAATGTTATACCTTGATGTCCAAAGTAGTAGCACCTCCTTCCAAGCTCTCCAACATCACCCTTGCAAGACTCATAGGATCATAGGTTTAGTGTTTCCAAGATCACCCCCCCTAGCTCATGGATGGCTCTCTTTAAGTAGGATTTGGGAGGCCAACCACTAAGAGGAGATTATGGATCTAAGTGAATAATATGTGGATCAAAGATCTAAATCATACCAAGGAGGGAAAGTAAGATGGGATTCGAAGGGGTACCTCATCCCAAGAAAATCTCCATGAGATCCAAGATCCAAAATAAAAGGGATAATCCTAAACCAAGACTACCGCTCCCCCATAACTAAGCAAAGCGCGGTAGTACCGCTCCCCCATAGGCATGCAAAACGCAATAGTTTGACACTACCGCTCCCCCATAGGCATGCAGGGCGCAATAGTTCCAGAAGACTTAATTTTTGGAGGTGGTTAATATGGGTTTCGACACCTTGCTTGTTGGATTTTATTCCAAGTGTGACTAGGGAAGGTACCAACATTAGAATGAAGGGTCCTAACACCCTTAGGAGGCATAAACATCATGTTTTTCATGGTGATGAAACATGTATATTCTCACTTACACATGGTGTGGCAATTTGAGGTATAACATCCCCAGCTTAAGAATCACGGCATTCACAGGGATGGCAGACCCCGTAGCGTTAGAAGAAAGGTTGCTACACCTAGTTGTGTTGGAGGAAGATCGCATCATTGCCGGCTTCCACCAGCAAGTCCAGAAAGACCACGAGAAAGCATGGCATGATCGCCATATAAAGAACAAGTGCTTTCAGGTAGGTGACCTAGTCCTCCTGTATGATAGAAAATTCATGAAATTTCCTGGTAAATTTAAGATGCATTGGCTTGGTCCATATACTGTGATACATGTTACTAACACTGGTGTAGTCCATTTAGCCAATTTAGCTGGCAATACCCTACCAATTTTGATAAATGGAAGCAGGCTAAAGTTGTACCATGACAGCCCTGCTTCGCAGAATCCTGAATGATAAACAGAGGGAGAAATTTCTAAGTGTCAAGTATAGTTGAAATTGGACACTGGAAATGTAAAGGAGTCTGTACATGTACGATAAGTAGAACAATGTATGTACCACATAGCACTACTGAAGTTGCACAGAGGAAAAAAAGAAAAAAAGAAAAAGAGAAGAAGTAAGGAAAGAAAAAGGGAGCCGCGTAGTTCAAACAGCGCCACCGCGAAGTAACTGTGCAAGATCAAAGATGGACTACCACGCATCTCGGTGCAGTACTCAGAAAAATAGTCGTTACCTTGCTTTTGAGAAAAAAATAGCCGTTAGGTGACCATTGCAAGCACTCGCTTGAGCATTTAACAAAAAGATGACCGTTATAAACACGCTGACGACGGAAGGGACTGAAGGATCTACTCAAATTGACCAACGGACACCTGATTAAATGCTCATCTATCCATTGGATGGCACCGGGGGACTCAACTAAGCCTATTAATAACACCACATAACGACTCGCGAGCGTTGCCAGACACTTAGAATTTTCATGCATTCGCTCTTGTGTTAGCAACCCTTAGTCATATCTCAGAAATAGTTTCCTAGTCTCGCCAGTGAATTTCCAAATCACCAGACAGAGAAGAAGAGCTTACACTTCAAGAAGCAATCCGAGTCTTTTAGCACAAGGGGATTGCAAAGTTAATGAAAACCCCTTCCAAGAAGGTTGTACTTGAACCCGGTCTAGCATCTAGAAGGTCACCTCGACATAATCTAGCCATGCAAGACAAAGGGAAAGCCACAGCTGGACCACGAAGCAAGACTCCAAAGACAGGCCAGACGGCGCCAAGATCACCGGTCTTTCAGAAGGAACCCTTGAAGTTGACACCAGAGTACATATCACCTTAGGCGCTGGATGCCCCTGTTTTTAATCTGGTCAAGAGTTCCCGTTATGAAATCCCCTTGTCGCCCATTTCGAAGCATGTAAAGGTTGCCCAGAACCCATTAGGAAATATCCCAGAGTGTAAATGGGAAGGCTATGACCTCCTAGGCGTACAGAAGGAAGAACCTCATGATCCCAAGTACCCACAATTCCAGCCTGATCAGTATCTGTGCTGGAAGAAATATGCTAAGGGCATATTTAACTTGTTCCCCGAAAGCTGGTTGACACCGGTAGTGGAGTCTGGATTGCTGAACCTGCTCCGACTACCTCATTTTGATCGCTCACCAGAACTTAATGCAATGGTTTGCACTTTGATGGTGTGGATCCATCAGGGATACCTGTGGCTAGACAGAAATGTTGATGTGAACATTGACTTAATCCACCGCGCCACAAGACTAAGCAAGCGCGGCAAGGATCCCAAGCAGATCTTCCAAGGGAAGAGTAAGGAAAAAGAAGTTGTCGTGAAGATGAAGAAAAGCCATGCATTGGTGAAGGGAAAAAGAGGGTTTCTGACAGAAGAAATCGAAGAGAGAGCGACAAGATTTGTCACACAGTTGCTCGCAGGAAAAATCATAAGAACAACGAGGCCTCTGGAGGTGCCTGCGGGCGTAATACTACTCAGTGTTGCAGCGGCTGAAGGGACCCAATTCAATTGGTGTCAGTACCTTCTGAATGAGTTCTTGGATGAACTCAACGATACTCAGGAGAATGGAGGTCAATTCCACTTCACGTGGTTGATTATCCTCATTGCATTCACAATATGGAAGGAATCGGAAAAATATGTTGGTGTAATTACAGAAACCAATGATCCAAGAGGATTCCGCTATGCCAACCTTTGGGAAAATCTAAACGTAGAGTGGTAGCACGCGACAGTTGAAGTATTCTATCAGTATTACACCCAGCTGTGCCAGGCGATCACCCGTACGTCACACATTACAAAGCAGGTAACATCGAAGTACATTCGTGTTATTGATTTTATGGTGAACATGCAATGTATTTTTATCTCACCCAAAGAAAAGATGAATAAACCAGAATGGTATGTGGGTAATTACCATATGTACGAGGAAGACATTGACATCCTCATGAAGGACTAGCCAGCTGAATTCCGTGTCGAATTCATGGATGTCGAGACTGATTCAAAAGAGGATGAACGAATCCTGCTGTTATGCCCTATTATTGAAGAAAAAGGAAAGAGTAAAGAACCTGAAACCCCGCAAAAGCCAAAGGAGTGGAAGAAGAAGAAAGCAATAAAGAGTCAATATGAGATAGTGCTGAACAAAGAAGACTTTGACATGATTACAGAAAAGGTTTCAGAACAGATGGAAGGGCTGATGAGAGAAAAAGACAAGAAGGACAAGGTCATACAGGATGACCTACAAAGGACTAGGCTCGCACTGCAAGGGCTTATGAAAAAGATGGACGATGTCCAGAAGATCCAACCCTTGCCGCGCGATGCAAGAGCTGAAGGAAGGTCAGCAGGAACCTTGCAGCAGGCACCACCGCAGCTAGCCATAGCATTTCCTTCAAAGACCAGAGTTGTTCATCTAGACCCATTGGCCATCTCATTACCAATGTCAGAATAGATCATTATGGACACAAAGGGTGTTGAGCGGGTAGAGCTCTACTTGGCCAAGATTCCTTTGCCTAGATTACACTTTCTCTACATGCAGATTGTCGATGAGATGCATGAAAGAACAGTAGATTCCATGAGGTCATTGGCGGAGCTGCAAGCCGCAAACAGGTAGCTCGAGGACTCTAGTTCGTGCACGCAGACACAATTTTATGATGAACATGACCATCGGCTACGACTAGAGAACACCATTACTGATGTCGCAAAAGATATTGAAGATTTAGAACTCCAGACGATCCTGCGGACACCATTCTGAGGATCGGAGAAAGGGTGAGATCTTTGAAGATGGAGTTACAAGATGAAGAGATTCTTAATGAGACCGATCTTACCGCCTTGAAGGAAAAGCTCAATACGCAGACACCAATAACTGAGCAGCAGTTAAGAGAGAAACCAGTTAGCGCCGTGGCACAGAACATAACTAGCGAGATGGCTAGGTGCCAAGATTTGTTGGAGAATGTTTCAAAGGAATTCACTACCCTTGAAGAGTATCAAGGGTTACTGCAGGTAAAGACCGCAGTAAAATAAAAGCAAACCACACTGGAACAATTGGATGCAGAGGTCAAGGCTCTGTCACCTAGAGATAGGCTATTGAGGTATAAGGAGATCTCAAGCTTGAAGAAGGAGGTCCAAGCACTAAGAGAAAAAGAGACTGAGATGGATAATCAGGCACAACAACTCCTGGAGGATGCTATAGCAGTATCGCAGCAAATCGAAGACAAGCTAAAATATCTGCACGACAACTAGGAGTAGGTACAAGAACAGATTGGAGAAGAGATAACTCCGGCACTGCTGGATACAATAAAGCAAGTCGAGCAAGACACCAAGGAAGCAGTGGAACAATTGATCGGCACTTACAATGAGTTCGTGGCCAATCTAGCTCCACAGGTCGTGGAGCAGATCCAGAAGGCCGAAGTAGAAGGTGGCTCGGGGACGAGCCACATGTAAGTGTTCGGGGCATGTTGGGCCTAGCCCAAGTTGGGGCAATTTTGGATAGCACAAGGAGGTTGAGCTGCGGAGTTGAGTGCAACTCAACAAAAGATATAATTTTGTACAAGTATGGGGGATGCTGCGAAGTTGTGTGCAGCAACCAAATTTTGGCAGTACCGCAAAGGTCAGCACTGCGAGGAAGTAGTGCTGCGAAGTGATCAGGCCACGTGGAGCTAACAAAGTGGATTGATAGACGAAGGACAGATACAGGTACCAGATAGACCAGCGGTGGTCTATTTTTTCCAAGTATGCTCCATTATGCCGAGCTGCAGGCATGAGCATATTAGGAAGGCGGCCAGTTGTACGAGTTCGTTAAGTGGAGAATGACTCAAGGAAAGTGATAGCTGAGCGTGCTTAGTGGTACAAGACCGTTAAGTGGAGAACAACGCTAAGAAAGCGACTGGAGGCTGAGCCAGTTGTACAAGGCCGTTAAGGGGATGAACGGTCTACAAAGAAAGCGACTGGGAGTTGAGCCAGTCATACGAGTCCATTAGTGGAAGGGCGGCTCGATGAGGATGACCTGTTGGTGTGCACACATTAAGAAGGTCGAAAGTGACAGAACAAAGGGGTGGAGGACTGCCACGATAGCACACTTGCTACCAGAGGCTAGCAGGACGGTTTAGAGAAACCGTAGCAGTTTTGGAAACCCTAAGGGTTTCGGTCTTCAGCATTGTAAAGATATGACCTTCGGGCATGGTCTATAAAAGAAGACATTTTTGTAAGGGAAGGGGTTGGTTACTTTTGGGGGTTCTCTCATTACTTTTTGTTGTTGATGTATTGTAAGATATTTTCTGAATGAGAAGCCATTGTAAAGGCTCTGCAGCTATGTGCACAGAGACCTAGCTAAGAGAGAGAGAAGGTCTGCAGCTGAGTGCGCAGACCAAGAGCGGTTGTCCCCTTCCCATTAAATATATATATAACAACCGTTCTTGTGGATGTAGCTTCCCACCCGAGGGAGTGAACCACGTTAAATATTGTGTTGTGTGATTGAGTGGAACATTGTTGTGTATGATTGCATTTACCTGTTTTCTATAGATGAATGTCTGAATATGTCATTGCATTTTGTTATGTGAAGACTTTTGTATGCATTTTCCATCAGGAGAGTATGGAGATGATATGTTAAGTCCGCATGAGTAGATGAATGGTTAATACTTAGCTTTGCTTCTGAAAGCAGTGAATCAGTTATTTGTTCAAGTGTTAAGAGATTGCTTAAGTACCTTTCGATGCGCAGCAGACGAATGAATGATAATGATTTGCATCTGTGGTATACACTTAAATAGTAAACATTCCAAGTGCATAAATGAATGTTAGAGTAATAGTCAATTAAGTGCATGAATGAGTGGATGAGTGATACTCAGTTCAATGCCTTAAGTAGTTCCAAGTACTTCAAGGATAAAGGTGAACTGGATTGTTCACAGTTTCAGTAGAAGTCCCATAGTAGAAGGACTTAGTGGCGTGGATCATGGCATTGTCCATCGCCACGTTGTCTCGCCTCGCGGCGCATACCGCCTATTGCATTGCACATTACATCTGTCCAATCAACCCATCACATACTGTGGAAACCTGATTTCACAGTACCCCATAGATACACCTCAGGTGAGACCTCAACCTGCTCGCAGGTTGTTGCCGAAAGGGCCGCTGCGAAGGGGTTTTGTTGGTCAAAGGGAAACCGCGAAGAACCTGGGTCTTATTGAAAACCTCTGGGTCAGCATCAGTCAAGGAAACAACGAGCTTGAACCCTCAATGGATTCCTCTGAGTCAGATGATCCACTAGAAGATATCTCTGGAGTATATGTTCTGTCTATAGAAACTCTTCTTGAACTACTGGCCCTCTTACGGGAATTCCTCCTGGAACTACTCCCACCCCTTTTTAGGTTTGATGTCTAATGCCCAGATTTTATTTGCCTTTGGATGTCCGTCAAACTCTGCAGCATGCCTGCATTCAACTGATTTTTTTCTTCCTAAGCTTTAATCATCCTTTCATTATCTTCTCTACAACTTTGCAACTCCACCCTCAGGCTCCTCATGGTGGCTGCAATACCTTGGGGAGTCTCTTGATTTCTCCTCCCATTAGATTCTGTTTTAGCATTTTCAACATGTATGTTCTCCCCCATGGCATCTGTCTCAGGTTCATAAGGATCTTTTGCATCATCCATGATGTTGATTTTATTGGTCCAACCAAGACCCAAAACTTTCCAACTGCACTATCTAGAATGTTGCCCTGATGTAACTGTGATTCTGCAAAATGTGTTCATCAACAAAATTGTTAGTTGCATTATATTCTCAGAAATTCATAAATTACTTTCATTCACGTGGGAAAATATGATATTGACAATTTGTCAAATCATAGGATTTTCTCACAATCAATGACATATGAGGGGGACGACGGGGGTCAACGAGGCTTGCCCCCTTTATCGATTTTTGCAAATGATCAACATTCGATTTTAATCAATGTTAATTTTTCAATTAACAGAGTGATTATAGGTTAATCTTGAATAGGTTTACATGCTTATATTATTATCACTTAATTTTCATTAATTGACTATGGTCTAAGTGAATAAGTAAATGCATCTTTTAACATTTTTGTTGAAGTTAAACATACTTATTCTTCTCGCATCAAGATTGATTTGCACAACAACAAGCTTTTCCTTAGAATAGATCTAACCTAGAGTAGATCCTTTTGTCTTAAATAGGTTAAGTTAGAACGTATTAATTTCCATACCTTCATTTTCCTTAAGTGGAAAACTGATCTATTGATCGAAACATCAACTCATAGTGTCACGTCCCCTCCCATCATACCAGTGCAATGGAGAGAACGTGATGCTAAAATCGGGCATCTAGCCCCATACTTATCAAATAAACATTCACATAATATAAAAAGACATATGCAGATGTATATATGTAAGAAACATAGCGGAAATAAATTCAATTACACATTTATCATACATTCAAGATATTCATGAAATTCATCAAATATACATTGCAAAGTTAACACAAGAAAGTACTTATATTATAACCAAGTAGTCCCAAGCAACTGGCTATTCAACTGCAACGTTCCATCCAACCATAGGCCAGTTGTGATCATCAATCTCTCGTCACAACTTCCACCCCCGAGATGGGCATGATCTCTACAAGGAAAAAGGGAACAACAGACTCACACATATCCCAATATGCACCAAAATCAGCCAAGCCAATCTACAGTTGAGTTTGTCAGGTTGCTAAGGAGATGGAAAGGAATGAATTGCTAAACTAGTGATTCACCCACAGATCTATGGATACCTCTATCAGATCTATCTAGCTTGGTCCCCACAATACCTACACACCTGGCATAAGGAACTATTTACTTCACTACTACATAGTCCCTCAGGCCATACCTTCCATTCTAGTGTTCTTCAAGGTGTGCATAGAGGAGAAACTAGCCCTTTGATCTTCTTGAGAGGTTACCTCTGGACTAGGTTTATCAATCCAATTCTGGTCCACTTCCACTCCTAATGCTTTGCTCACAATATCAAACCAAAATAGGGATGCACCCAATCAGCAAAACACAAGTGTTGAAAACGTGGGCAATCAAAAATGAACTGCTAGATGGGGGTTCAACCTTGGGAAGCAAATTCGTTTTTAGGAAACATTCATGGGCATTTCAGGGACGGAAGTGGCCTCCATAAACCGCAAAATCATGACTCCCTTCTTCCCAGCCATTGTGCAATACAAAAACAAGTTCCCCGCCATGGAAAATGCAGGAAAATGGTAGAAAACGTGAAGGAGAAAGACCCAGTGTAATGTACCCACCCCATCCATCCAAGGCAAGGAAGGGTACCTGATGGCAATCTCTGGGGATTTCACATAAAACTCAGCCCACTCATTAGATTCATATCATTAAAAGAGATGTGTGCAGATGGAAAACAAGAAAATGATGCACAGCGGAATTAAAACATCCACACACATTACTCATGCATACAACATATCAACAGTCATTGAATTAATATAGTGCAGAAGTAAATATATAGGCATAAAAACACTTATCTTCATTTTGTAACTACCCCAAGCAACTAGCTATGTTACTGCAATGTTCCACCCAACCATAGGCTCTTCGACAGCTTATACTGAGTCCGTCCAAAGGCCACCCCCGAGCTGGGCATGATTCTCAAAAGGAAAGGGAACATTCCAGCTCGTTCACTACCAATTACTCATTTCATCTCAGCCAAGCCATTCCACAGATGGGTTTATCAAGCTACATTTGAACCATGGATGCTTACTCTCAAGCTCAAGCCAAAACAATGGATTACCCATTACCCATAGCCCAACACATTTACCACAAAGGTACTCACAACACAGGGACCACATTGGCTCTCCCAACTCGTGGTTCACCCAAACGAACTGTGGAATTTTGAATTCAACCCCAGGGAGCAAAACCGATTTCTCCCACTGGTTATGATCCTTTCCAATGGCCTAAACAACCTCTAGGAAGACCCCAAAAACGTTATGTTATCTTCCCCACTGGTAATCAACACAAAAACGCCCCTTCCCAGCTAAAAGATGAAGGGGAACACAGAAAACCCAGGGAGGAAAATGCCCAGGCAGCTAGAGCTATGTGAGAGAGCAAGGCCATGGTGAATAATGGCTTAGAGAGAAATTTCATGGCTCTTTTCTTTCCCAAGGAGACAAACATGATTTTCCATGAAGGGTGGCTTTCCCATATCCGAATTTGGACAACCATACCTCTCCATTCCCAAGGCATTAACTACCTCAACCAACTCTTGGGAGAAATCAATGGTTGGGTACAAAATTCAACATGGGTAGTTGAGGGTTTGATGGGTTCTCTCATTGACTTGGCTTGACTTGGTTGGCTCAAGGGTTTGAATGTTTTCCCCCCCCAATTCCTTGTAAAATCATGCCCCCATCTCTTTGTTGCATTGCATAGCTAGTTGTGGGTATTTTTATTAAAATGCATCTTACATGATATTGAAATTCCAATGTGCCTGGCTAGCACACAAGCCATATGCATCACTAAATCGATGGCGGGGCCTTGGCCTTGAGCTCCTCACCATGATTTATAACAATATTACATCAATTACATTTGAATGTAATGGTGTCAATAATGGGGACGTTACATTCCCCTCCCCTTGGAATAACACCGTCCTCGGTGTTCCAATACTTCAGATTATATACCCACTTTACACATGTCCAAAATTCACATTTGGTGGCAAGTCTGTCCTGCATTTCATCTGTTTACTTTGACCTTTCAGGATCAAGTCCTTTGGCTTCCTCAAGCTGCTCCTGCTGGTTTTGATCTTCCATCTCTGTAGGTGGGCATTGCTCCACAGCAATCCCTTTCCTTTATTACCCTTCCAGCTGACCTACAAGTCTAGAATTCCATGGCTACCATCTTTCTTGCTGTCCTGGTAACTAATTGAGGAATATTTCCAACCAAAACAAATAACTTTTGGTCTGCTTCCATCATCAAGGTGCACAACTGGCTCTCACTTTTCTCACTAGCAATCACTTGGCTAGTAACAACTGCAACAATGGCTTTCAATGTCTCTCCTGTGAGACTCATCATGGCAACTCCTGTTAGGACAAGCATAACACAATATTAAAATTAGTGAATTATTTTCCTAATTGACTTGGAACGTCCATGCTTCACTCATGAGACTTCCACACACTTCATGCTTTCCCACATACACATGAAATCCTTCATGTTCATCCTTTCACAAGAAAATAACTATTTCAGCATTCACAATTCATTTAAGGCAATTAAACACAATTTGTTTTCATTTATGACATGCACTCAACAATATTTTGTTTCTAAGATGCATCATTCAAAAGGAAAGAGAAGAGTAAGAGTTTCCCCCTCTTAGTCTTGTTCCAATCTGGAGTGACACCATCACTTGTGTTTTTATGCTCCTTAGCCTCTTTCACTTCAATGTGAATGCTTGACTTGCCCTTTCTTGGCAATGACACTTTAGTGTCTAAGGTATGTCTAATGCCTTTCCTTCCCCATTGTTGCTTATAGAACCTTTGGCTACTAGGACCCACACAGTTCCACTAGCACCATCTTTCATTACTGCTCATACTGAGCTCTCTTTAGGATGGTCACATGTCCACATGCATCCTCTAGACGTTTTCATAGTCCTTGCTTCTAGCAATACCTACACTCAAACATTGAGTCAATTCACATGTTTAGTGTATTTTCATAGGGTTTATCTCCAAACGAGAATTTAAGAAATCATAATTAAATCATATACACATATATATTCATAAGCAAGAGTTGCAAGATAACCAAATACTTATCTGTATTGGATGTCTTCACTTTACTCCACAGGATCCCTCTTTGCTTTCCAAGCATTGGATTTCCTGTGGATACAACAATGAATGTTGGGCCAGCATGCAGGCTACTCCACAACCATTCAAATAGCTATGCCATGGCAGTACGCCGACTAGTTTTATCAATCAATTAAGGAATGTTTGGCCAGCACGCCGATTGCTCCACAACATTAAGTGTTTAATGTTCCCACCGACTATTCTCTGAGTTTATCAAGCATCAGTTACTCTCTGGACTTACCAAGAATTTTATAGTGCACAACCAGTTACTTTTCGTTTTTATTAAGGATTTTAGAGTGCACAACCAGTTACTCTCTGGTCTTACCAAGAATTTTATAGTGCACAACCAGTTACTCTCTGGTTTACCAAGCGTTTGTGGCTCTTTCAGGGTCCTTACTTCCTGCAATGCCCAAGGTTTCCAACAAAGAAGCAATAGTGTATTAGCTTGGTTGTCATGAGACTTATACCTAAAATCTTCATTATTCCAAACAAGAATTAAATGAAAATGAATACTTATCTGTATTGCGCATTTTCCTCGCCACTCCACAGGTTTCCTTCTCTGCTTTACAATCCTTGGATCACCTATGGGGTGGATGCTTGGCTAGCACATCTGCTGCTACACAACATCATCCAAATAGGCAATGCCAATCCACTATGTTGACTGGGCTTATCAGGCATCCCTAAAATCAGTATGCTAATCCAGTACGCTGACTAGGTTTATCAAGCATTTCAAAAATCAGTATGCTAAGCCAGTACGCCGACTGGGTTTATCAAGCATTTCAAAAATCAGTATGCTAAGCCAGTACGCTGACTGGGTTTATCAAGCATACAATAACCATTTCCATGCCAGTTCTCCGACTGGGTTTGTCAGGAAATAACACCCTTCACCAATACCTCCACAACATGCAAATAACCAATGCCATGCCAGTACACTGACTAGGTTTGTCAAGCATTAATTTAACAACATGCCAAGCCAGTACACCGACTGGGTTTATCAGGCATCCAACAACCTTTCACCACAACACCCAAATAACCAATGCCAAGCCAGTACACTGACTGGGTTTATCAGGCATACAACAACCATTGCCAAGCCAGTACATCGACTGAGTTTATCAGGCAATATGAACAACATAATATGATTACGTGGCTCCTTCTCTTACGTAAACCAGTGGTTCCCTCCAGGAACTCCATAGGTGACTCACTTGACTGCAGGCTAGCATGGCCCCACAATACCCACTCACACTACACAAGGATGATACCTCTTTTTTTGCAACAAAACTCCTCAGGCCTATCCATCTATTCTAGTGTCCTTTAGTGTGAACGTAGAAAGGTTACCACTGCCCATACAGTCCTCTTGAGCACCCTTTCTTCACTTTGCCTCTTACGTGCAACACCAAATTGCATCTGTGTAAGCTGATATCACAAGAAGGATAAGCATACTCATCAGTATTGCTGCTATAAAATTGTAACCATATTTCATAACATTCACTATCAAGTATTGAAACACCAAGAATGCGTCCATTCCCTTAGGGTGTAGTCAATATTGAAAGCCCTAACATAACCCATCACCCGAAAGGTATGCAGCCCTTTCCGGTGTGAGCCATGCAGGCCTTAGTCCCACTCAAGCAGTCTGAAATAATAATGAAATAATAAAACATGCTCTGCATATTAAATCTAATAAACAGACATGTATATCCTCAGTTAGGGTTACCGAATACTCATTCATTTCACAGATGTATATTTTCTTCATTTGCGAATAATGGGGGCTCCCTTCTTTGAGTCAACAGTCCTTCAGTTTTCCACCCCCAATATTTTCAGGTTCCATAACCCACACATGCCTTCTTGGCATAATTTTACTGTCTCACTCACATGCTTTACCAACATGGAGTTCGGCTGAGACATTATCAATGTTTACAATGGCGTTTCACCTGAAACCCATTTCCAAAGCATGGGATCCTTCCCATCTAGTTTGGCTTCTGCAGGCCATCACACATGGTCTTCTTACAATGTGTCATCCTGGCACACTTGATCAAATAACCAAACAGTCAGCAACATTTAGCAATAAGCCTCAAATATGATTGTTTCATAACCAATCAATAACATTAATAATTAAATTCAACATGAATTTACAATTCTGTCTCCTACAGAAATTGATTTTCTTAGCAATGAGGCTATCCTCATATTGTTTGGCTCTCGTAAGTGGTATCACTCTATCCATTATGGTTTCACCCTTGCTACCATACCTGAACATCCACCTTCAACATGTCCTCCTGACACAATTCTATATAAGCCAAACAATCATTAGCAATTATAAGCAAATTCTTAAATCTCAAATTTGTAAATCTGTTTTCCTACATAAATTAGATTTGTAACTATGAGACTATTCTTATGAACTTAAACTAGACAATTTTCAGATTTGTTTCATGCATAAATTACAACCATGAGAACCTTCTTATAACCTTTGGCTTCTGCACATGGTAGATCTTGGTCTTTACTATGGACTTATCCTCATTTCCATACGCAAGAATTTTCTACCTGGAAACTAAAACTTCAATCAGCCAAACACATTGTGAGTATCCATGCACATAATCATTCATTGCCATAACAGTTACTGAAGTGATCTCAGAATTATAATACTCAATAATTCAAACACCTTTAGTTGTTTAACATTTGAAATGCAATGAAATATATACATTTCTATATATGCATCATTATCACAATAAAATCGCAAGACATAGTCACACTATCCATGCAATTTAAATAACTGTAAATACTCATTATTTCATATTCCATGCAGCTCTATCCTTCCAACAGAGTCTGGTAGCCCATCACATGTCTACCTTCTTCATGCAGTCCTTCTCCTGCATTCATAGCAGCTTATGAAATGGTCTCAGGATTAGCAATAGTCCACCATTTCATCTATTATCTAACTGCATTGAAACATATATATGTCACACCCATGCATTCACACAATGCATTTCAACATGTGCACCTACACATGCATGCATTTTTACAACATTTACCGAATATTTCAATGCCATCTTGCATGATTTCATGAATACTATGCATTCAAACATACTATGGCCTAACCATGATTACTACATACAGCATGCACTACCATGACAGGTCCATAAGTCCTCAGTTGCTTTGGTTGTTAAACTCACAACCAATATTCACAAATGGCATGATATGAATTCATATGAATGCATTGAGGTTTCTAGAAACTATAGGGTGTAAGGCTCCCTGCCTTCACCTACCCGCACCTCACCATACTTGGTGGGTTGGCATTCACATTCAGGCACTCAATGCAAACCAAATCACCTTAGTTTACGCTTAGTTGAAGAGACTCACCACATCCTCTTTCAACATTCATGCAATTAAGCACCATTAACCCTTACCTGCATGGCTATTATCAATATCGCTTGATGTTACCTGATCAGTCGGCCTCTTACCAAGGCTACTCAGTCCTTTTTTCAACATCAAGATCATGGATTTGTTGCACCATCCTCTCTTCATGAGGTTGTATGCAACAATCATCATCCACATCCTTTAGCCATGCTTCGGTTGTCTCTAGTCCTACAACCAATGCGAACACAACTTAATTATTAGCAACCACCACCATTTCATCTTAAGTGGCTCATTGCATATGTAAATCCTCACTTTTTTACCAATATGCAATATCGTATACATGCAAAAAAAATTTCACATGCACTTGTGCAATATGCCATCTATCTATCCCTTTTGCATTTCCAGCATTCCTATGCCATAAATTGTAACATACAAAAACAATAGCAATAGTGGAGTTAAGGAATTATCCCTTTCCAAGCATTACATGGGGTCCCTTCTCCACGTCATAGATGATCCTTTTCTTGGTTTCCCTACCAAGCATGCAAGGAATCATTAGCTATGATCTTCTCACGAATTAGCAATTCAGTATATACATACATATATAACATTCATTATGCCATTCTTATGCTATAAACAAAGATAGTTTAAGGTGAGGAATTTCCCTTTCATCCTCCATAATGGGTATTACAACCCATTACTCTTACTGAGGATTCCGCAACCTTCTATGAAATTCTTGCTCTTCATCCCAAGAATGCATTTCACACTTTCAACGACTGTCTTCCGGGGGATGATAGGGGTCAAGGGGGCTTTCCCCCTTGTGGCTTCCCTGCGCCACTGTAGGGCAGGTCGAGGGCAGCGCCCTCATTTTTTTTTTTTTTGTAAATCCTTCCATTTCGCGCAATCTGGTGCACAAGTTCCATGGCATTTTTTCAACTTTCGGCACCTAAAAAAATCTCCCTGGAAAATGGCTGAAATTCCTTGTTTTGGAGCAACTCAGAGAGTTCTTCCGACCTGTTTCAGGCCAACTCACCGAGTTCTTCCAGTCGAAGACTCAGTTTTTCCTTCCGATCCGTTGTGGACCAACTTGCTGAGTCCTTCCGCCGTTGCGGGGTGACTTGCCGAGTTCTTCCGAAATTTTCTCTTGGACGCCGAAAAATACTTAGAAAAACTTTCCACCGTTTCGGACCATCTTGCTGAGTTCTCCTGCTGTTTCGGAGCAACTCGCCGAGTTCTCCAGCTATTTCAGAGTAACTCGCCAAGTTCTTCCAAAATTTCTTCTTTGACGCCGAAAGCACTTAGAAAGTTTTTTGGACCAACCCGCCGAGTCCTTCCGCCATTGCGGGGCGACTTGCCGAGTTCTTCCGATCAAACTCAGCTTTTCCTTCCGAAATTTTTCCATCTTTCCACCAAACTTATTCATTTGTTTTTCGACGTTGCGGAACGACTTGCCGAGTCCTTCCACAATTTCGGGCCAACTCGCCGAGTTCGGCCGCCGAAAACACTTAGAAAATTTTTTGAAATTTTTCTTCCTTTCCCTAGGCACTTCCGCAACTTCGGGCCAACTTGCCTAGTTCTTCCGCCATTGTGGAACAACTCACTAAGTTCTTCCCCAGTTTCGGTGAACTTATTGATTTCCTGCCGCATTGCAGAGCAACTTGCCGAGTCCTTCCACCGTTGTGGACGAACTCACTGAGTTTTTTTTCCGTCGGCTCAGTTTTTGGCAGAAACTCATAGACACATAGAAACTTTTTTGATAAATTTTGAAAATTTGAAATTTTTCTTAACAGTCTATGCTGGACAGGAAGCATACTTACCTCTGCAAGTTGTAATAGGTAGCCCATGAAGGCCCAATGCTGCAACCAGCAGCTCTGATACCATTTTGTAATGTACCCACCCATCCATCCAAGGCAAGGAGGGGTACTTGATGGCAATCTCTGGGGCTTTCACATAAAACTCATCCCACTCATTAGATTCATATAATTAAAAGAGATGTGTGCAGATGGAAAACAAGAAAATGATGCACAGCGGAATTAAAACATCCACACACATTACTCATGCATACAGCATATCAATAGTCATTGAATTAATATAGTGCAGAAGTAAATATATAGGCATAAAAACACTTATCTTCATTTTGCAACTGCCCCAAGCAACTAACTATGTTGTTGCAACATTCCACCCAACCATAGGCTCTTCAACAGCTTATATTGAGTCTGTCCGAAGGCCACCCCCGAGTTGGGCATGATTCTCACAAGGAAAGGGAACATTCCAGCTCGTTCACTTCTAATTACTCATTTCATCTCATCCAGGCCAGTCCACAGTTGGGTTTATCAGGCTACATTTGAACCATGGATGCTTACTCTCAAGCTCAAGCCAAAACAATGGATTACCCATTACCCATACCCCAACACATTTACCACAGAGGTACTCACAACACAGGGACCATATTGGCTCTCCCAACTCGTGGTTCACCCAAACGAACTGTGGAATTTTGAATTCAACCCGAGGGAGCAAAACCGATTTCTCCCACTGGTTATGATCCTTTCTAATGGCCTAAACAACCTCCAGGAAGACCCCAAAAACTTTATGTTCTCTTCCCCACTGGTAATCAACACAAAAACGCCCCTTCCCAACTAAAAGATGAAGGGGAACACAGAAAACCCAGGGAGGAAAACACCCAGGCAGCTAGAGCTGCGTGAGAGAGCAAGGCCATGGTGAATAATGGCTTAGAGAGAAATTTCATGGCTCTTTTATTGCCCAAGGAGACAAACATGATTTTCCATGAAGGGTGGCTTTCCCATACCCAAATTTGGACAGCCATACCTCTCCATCGCCAAGGCATTAAATACCTTAACCAACTCTTGGGAGAAATCAATGGTTGGGTACAAAAGTCAACATGGGTAGTTGAGGGTTTTTTGGGTTCTCTCATTGACACTTGGCTTGACTTGGTTGGCTCAAGGGTTTGAATGTTTTCCCCCCCAATTCCTTGTAAAATAATGCCCCCATCTCTTTGTTGCATTGCATAGCTAGTTGTGGGTATTTTTATTAAAATGCATCTTACATGATATTGAAATTCCAATGTGCTTGGCTAGCACACAAGCCATATGCATCACTAAATCGATGGTGGGGCCATGGCCTTGAGATCCTCACCATGATTTCATAACAATATTACATCAATTACATTTGAATGTAATGGGGTCAATAATGGGGACGTTACACCCAGTAGCTCAGACTACATGAGAGAGGAAAGACAATGGGTGAAGAATGGCTTTGGGCACCATTTCGTGGGCGTTTTCTTGACTCAGAAGAAAAAGTACATTTTTTCTAGGTTGATGGCTTTCCCATGCACGAAATTGGCTACCATACCTCTTCAATCCCAAGGCATTAACTGCCTCAACCAACTACTGGAAGAATTAAATGATTGGGTGCATAATTCAGAATGGGTAGTTGGGGTTCGTTCATTGACATTTGGATTATCACTATTGGCTCAAGGGTTTGAATAATTTTCCTCCCTATTCCTTGTAGAATCATGCCCCCATCTCTTTGTTGCATTGCATAACTAGTTGTGGGTATTTCATTAAAATTCATATTTACATGATGTCTTAATTTCTATTGTGCATAGCTAGAACAAGAACTATACCCATCGATTTTTAATTGCTGATACACAAAATGTTAAATCAATGGCTTGGCCTTGGCCTTGAGCTCCTCACCATGATTTAATAACGATATTTTTATCATTTACAATTTTAATGCAATAGGGTCAAAATTGGGATATTACACATAGAGTGCCAATGGAGGCCGAATATCTGTGGTAGATTTCCATACCAAATAGGATGGAGATAGAACTTCCCTTGCATAGGGTCTTTCAAAGCCTTTTAGTATGGGTTTTCACCCTCTGATGGGAGACTTGGAACCCATTCGAGCACCTTGCAATTACCCTGCACCCCCGAGGCCTCAATAGGGATATGTATCCAGTAGGGAAGAACTACATAGGCTCACTCATAGCCATAGGAACATACTCTCATGCTAATGCAGTACATAGTTGGGTTTATCAATCATATAGAGAAGTAAAGGAGGTGAATGCTAAGCCAGTGAGCTCAACCACATAGCTACATGCATCTCAATTGGTCTCAGATAGTCTTGGCACCCACAATACCTACCACACCCAACACAAGGAAGGTCCACTTCTCTGCTACACAGTCCCTCAGGTGCTCATTCCCTCCAGTGTTATTCAGGGTAGGAATAGAAAGGTCCAAGCTGCTACAGATTGTGATATCTTTTCCTACATTGGGTTTATCAAGCATTTCCATCCTGTGATCTCTCTTTGAATTCAATTGTCTCTTGGGTCTTTGCTTTTTGGTCACATTAACTTGCAACCACGAAATTCAATTTTCAACCTTCCAAATATGTCTTCTCCCAAGGATTTTTAGTATTTTGACACTCTCAAATTCAACCTAGGGTTCAGGTATATGGATCCCCCACTGGATTTCACAACCAACTCGAGTTTCTACGCGTTTTTGACAGTTTGAAATAGGTCTCTTTCTCAAGTTGTGATTTCTATTATTTCTCTTGATCGGGATGCATAGCATACTCTGAATTGGTGTTTGGTTACAAAACAATGGGATGGGAATGGAAGGAAACAAATTCCCATGAGGAATATTGAATTTTGGGTACCATAACATGTTCCCATACTTAGTCATATGAAGTTATGGGTTATGTCCATGCTCCATCAAATTCATGAGTTGATTTCTTAGTTTCCTTCTAACAACAAAAATAAATGTCAACATGGAAGTCCACTTAGGTAGTTGCTTACCATTTATGGCTCATAGGTTCTCGGGATGACACTTGAAAAAAATGTATTTGATCCCACAATCCCTCTCCTCTCCCTAGTGGATGAACAAATCCCCCTCATTTTTGTTGTTTCCATAGCCATATCTCAGAAATTTTATTTGTATTATAAATATTTACATGTTGTTACATTTTTCCATGGCCGACGGGCACATGTCCACAATATATAAAATACTTTCCTTTATAAGTCGAGCTTTCACTAGTGGGACCTTGGCCTTGAGCTCCATGCTATGAATCACAGACCACATATTTACAATATTACTTATTAATCCAATAATTCCAAGGGCCAAACTGGGGGTATTACATTCCCATCCCCCTTAGAACAACACCATCCCCGGTGTTATAAAAACTGAAAAAAAATGGGTATCCCTCTCTCATGGAATCCTCTAGCTCCCATGTAGCATTATCGGGACCAAGGTGCTTCCATTCCACCTTTACCTGTCCGATGGATCGATTCCGGAGCAATGTTGCCTTCTTGTCGAGAATGCGCATAGGTTCCACTAGGAACTCTTCCTTGGGTTCCACCTGAATCACATTCCAATCAATTATATGATTATGATCATATGCATACTTCTTAAGAAAAGAAAAATCAGAAACATTATGAGCTCTCATGTTAATAAGTAATGCAATCCTATATGCAACTGGCCCTATCCTATCAAGGACTTTAAATGGCCCACAATATCTTGGTGCTAACTTGGCACAAATTCCCAACTTTAGAGAACTTTTCTTTGGAGTTACTCTTAAATAAACATGGTCCCTGACTTTAAATTCCTTATGCACTCTTTTCATATCTGCATAGCTCTTTTTCCTGTCCTGGGATACCTTTAAATTATGCATGATCTCAACAATTTCTTGCTCCATTTCCTTGAGCATCTCTAGCCCAAGTACTATTTTGTTTACCGGACTATCTCAACTCACTAGAGTTCTGCATCAATTTCCATACAATGCCTCAAATGGACTCATTCCCAATGATGTTTGATGTCCACTATTGTATGCAAATGTTGGGCCTAGCCCAAGTGGGGAAATTTGTGTGCAAGATAAGTTTTGGAACTGCGGAGTTAAGCGCAGTTCACTTGAAGACTTTTTTGATAAGTCAATTTTGGCAAGCTGCGAAGCTAAGTGTAGCACAACATCAGAAGAGCTGCGAAGTACAGTGCTGCGAGGAGAGAGTGCTGTGATGAGCCCGATCTATGGAGATCCGGAAAGGCAGAAGGTTGGACGGAAGATAGCACATATTCCAGTTAGACCATCGGTGGTCTACTTTTGGTAAACATGCTCCATGATTACAAAGCGACAGGTAAGGAGTGAAGCGGAGGAAAGCGACCGATCACACATGCAAGGAACCACTACATGAACCGGTCGCATAAGGCCGTTAGAGGAATAATGGCTCGGTGAAAGTGACCTATTGGAATGCATACAACAAGGATGATGATAGTGACGTGACCATGCGCAGAGGATGGCCATGACAGAAGATTCACTACCAGAAGCCAGCAAGTCCATTTAGCTGAAAACCGCGACAGTTTTGTAAACCTTAGGGTTTTTTCCTACATATTGTAAAGACATGACCTACGGGCATGATCTATAAATACGACACATTTTGTGAGGGAAAGGTATGTTATTTTGGTTAATCTCTTGTGTTGGGTTTGTATCTCATTGTACAATCTTGAGAAAGACCTGTTTTGATTGCCATTGTAAAGGCTCTACAAGCTGTTTGCGCAAAAGTCTACTTAGAGAGAAGAGAGTTTGCAGCTGAGTGCACAGACTGGAACTGTTGTACCCTTCCCAAAGACTAATACAACAACATGTCCTATGGACATAGCTCCCATCCTGGGGGTGAACCACATTAAATCTTGTGCAGTGTGATTGTTTATGTATTTGCACTTGTCTATTTGCTTACAATGAATGCTTGAGTTCTCATTTATTAGTTGATATGTTTATGCTTTTATATGTATTCACCATGAGAATGAGATGGGAATAATATGTTGAGTATCACATGTATGGATGAATGTTGAATGCGTAGTATTTATGAGTTAACAAATGCATAAGTCATTTAGATAAGCATCCAAGTAAGAGAGCTCGCACCATGCGACTCCGTTGAAGCGCAGCATCGGAAGTGCGTAGAGTAGTGTATTTCGTCCAGTTGTATAAGTCGTAAGATTAAATAATTTAAGGCAACAGATGAATGAATAAAGCACTAAGTGAAGTCAGTAATAGTAGTTAAGTCTGAAGAGGAAGCATATAAGTCAGTTGCATTGTCCTGCTGGCTGGAACCTATCCGTGCGCAGTCCTTGGATGCGCTGGTTGTGCAACCATCTTATCTCACAGAAGTGTGTTAACCGCGATGAAAGGCATTCATCGTGCAGCTGTCAGCTCACAGTGCGCTTCCCATTAGATATGTTTAAACAACTCATCACGTAGTTGTGGAAACCTGATTCCGCATCTCCCCCATAGTTTCACCTCGGGTGAGACCTCAGTCTACTCATAGACTGTTGTCGAAAGGGCCGTTGAAAAGGGGTTTTGTTGGTTCCTTAAACCGCGAAGAACATGGGTCTACATTGGAAACCTCTAGAACAGTTATCTAAGCCAACAAATGGTTTTGTTGTCATGCTAAGAATCCGTGATGAGTTGAAGGCGTGATGTGCGACGAAGAAGAAGCTTCATTGGGTATTAACGTTTGGAATCCAGATAAGAAATAAATATGGGCTTGGTGTGACAAGCCAGAAAGAGATTTCGCAAGGAAAGAAAATAGACACCCACATCTCTCTGACGTTCAGTGGTTGAACAAGTAACTGTGGAAAGACATTCACGAAATATTTTGGGCATATTTTGGAAACGAGCTACATGAGTGGTTGTTAAGGCTCGCAGAGCGTAGAAACTATACCCCACAAGACGTATTGACCGAGTGGACACCAGAGCTCATTGAAACGCTCAAAGCAATAAGCATTCCATTCACGTGAGTAGTCAAATTCTAGGTTGACAGTACACTACAAAGCTTCATGACGGAGTCTTCTATGGACATGCTAAAGTCCTAAAGCGTAGCAGAAGGAGAATTTTTCAAGGGTTTTAGAGGTAAGTATCTGAACAACCTTAGTTTATACATTAAAATTCTTTTAGTGGAGAAAGGCATTTTTAGAATGCAGGGAAATTTTTGAATCTGTAATGGTTAATAGAATTTACAGTGAATTTGATGAAGAGACACATAATCTAAGAAGTGGAAAAGATATAAATATATGCCTAAGAAGACTTCCACTGACCATGGACTCCACATAGACATTGATTCACAAGCCGAACTTGATAGCCAAACCGCAGCTCTATCTTCCACCTATCAGCCTATTACCCCACAGAATCCACTGGGTGTGAACACCACGCCTCCCATTGCACAAAATCCACCAGCTCAGACTCCACTGGTTGTGAATATCCCTAGCACTCAAAACATTTTGGATCAGAATGTTCCATGCAATACTACTTAATTTTTTCCACTCAGCAACCTGCGCAGAACCTTCCACCACCTAGAAGAAGCATGACTAATGATATTAAGATTCCAATATTCAAAGGAACGGTTCTAGAGGACCCTTAGCAACATTGGTTTCTATGTGAAGCCGTATGGAATGTTAAACAAGTCCAGGATGATGTTGTGAAGTGACAGCAGCTCATTACCACATTTAGAGACAGAGCCTTGAGTTGGTTCATGAAGTACTCACATGGACAATAGAGAACCTTACAAGAGATTAAGGTTGCACTCTTAGCAAAATTTAAGAAACCAAAGTCAAAATCACAGTGTATAACAAAGTTAAGAGAGATCAAGCAGAAACCTAATGAGACAGTCTAGGAATTTCAACAGAAATTTAAGACACTGTTGGACCAAGTAAGCTTCGTTATAGCACCATAATAGCACCAGGAATGGTTTATAGTCGCGTTGTTTCCCGATGTCAGACTGTCGTTGATGTAGCAGAAAGTGGCTTCGCATGCAGAAGCCTTGGATATCACGATGAAGTTAGAAGCTTCACCTATTGGAGAAACTAGCACTTGGATGTCTCAAATTCAAACCCAGTTGGCTATCCTGACACTACAACTACATGACATCAAGAAAGGAAAGCAAGAGAGACAAGAAGTCTAGTGTACATGATGTAAGGGAGAAGGACACACTAAGGATCATTGTCCTTTATTCCAAGAATTCCTTAACATGGGTGCACCATGCCCATTAAATCAGAACCAGGACCATGTTGTGAGATCTGCAGAACTAGAGGACATCGGCCAAAGGACTGCTACTTAATTCAAAAATATGTAAGAACACCTAAAAACCTATATTGCAATTTCTGTAAATTAGTTGGCCATGATGAGTCCAAATGCCGCACATATGAGCTCATGTTGGAGAGGAAGAAAGATATCAAGCATATGTATGGAGGAGTATACAGAGTCCAAGAAGAGACTCCGCAAAAACAAGATAATGTACAACACGATCAAGGACCATACAGAGGCTGCAGAGGTTACCGCGGGAGAGGAAGGAATGTTGGCCCAACACAAGGAAGAGGCCGAGGTTAAGTAATCTATTATAACTGTGGTCAGCCTGGCCATGTGTTGTGGGGAAAATGCACCTATAGTTCAGGGGAGAAACTACCAACTTACGGTGATAAAGATAGACTTACAAGCATTCTGCAAGTATAACTAATAAATGAAGAGATTAGGGTTTAGAGATGTAGGCACCTTATTCAGAAGGTTGATCCTAGCTTTTCCTCCCTCGCTCTTCAATGCTTATCCAGTGTCGCAATGCCCAGACCTGCAAAACAACTTGATACCTTTCTCAAATACATTTGACTACATATATAATACTGATATCTATAATGGAAAGAGACATCAAACTATAATCAAACAGTGATCAAATCTTAAGACACATTAATAGGTCATATTTGGAAATAGAAGAACGTCTGATCTTTATTAATGAATGAAAGCAAGTACATACAATTATACCTTCCTTCAAGCTTGGCACTTCACGAAACCTAGATTCAAGGTCTCCTGCTTCCGTTCTCCAAGGATCCCAGCCTCTAAGCAATTGTACTGGGGTTTACCAAAACTGAAGCACAAGAGAGGGGGATGAGGGTCTCCATTCCTCCAGCATAACTTTGCAATTAGGCTTGCTCCTTTCACATGGCCCTTCTACCCTCCTTATATAATCAATGAGGAAGAGGAAAAGAAGTTATAACCACTCAAGAGGTTTCCCAACCAACTTAACTTACTCGAATTTCGAGATTTTGACCAAAACAAGAGTGTACCCTACTCTACAGTATACAAAGTTGCGTACATATGGAAATGGGAGCTACTTTAAATGAGACAAAGTCGCGTACACACGCTACTATTATAACAGTAGAGTCACGCTCATAGTGAAAAATGGCCAAAAACAGGCTTTTCTGCTCATTTTCAGGAGATAATTTGGTCTGGAAAAATGTTCCTAAGGGTCATATACATCAAATGGGTCAAGAATGAGGTAATTTCAACCATTTTTAGTGTCCCAAATGACTCCTCCATCCACAATTTTCCTGTTGTGTGACTGAACTTGATCTCAAGAAGTGTCGTCATGCGACTAAGGGAAACAAGTGTCGTCACGGACAGAGAGGTGTCATTTCAAGCTATAACAGATGCCCCCTAATGTATGAGGTCAGAGGGAGTACGGGAAACGATGGCCGAAATACATTATAAAAAATAAAAAAGAGTTGAATCGTGGAGGAACGGAGAAACCAAGAATCATAGGCTCAAATGAAGTACCTGAAAGCAAAGGCAAAGCCAGACAAACTTATCCATGGGGTAACTGTCCATGTTCAAATGGTGGAACATGATCTCCAAGAGGATACAATAATGATCCAAAATACTGATGCATATATCATGGCCACTAAAATACAAGCGTGGATCCATGAGGAACATAAGTCGAAACATAGCCACATAAATACAAGGTGGATCTATGTCAAAACTGGAGAACATAGCCATAGAGAACAAGCTGGATCTATGTCTCATCAAGAGCCAAAAGGAGTGGGGCTCAGTCTTGCGCAACTTGGGCGATAACATAAATGAGGTGATGCTATCGAGGATCCCAAGGTCTTCATCCAAAAACAACCCAAGGTACAAACCTATCCATGCGAATAAATGAGCTGTTGTCGAACATGGGAGGTATCGTTTGATTACCGGTCATTGATGTATACCATTAACAAACGCGAGGGTGTCCACCAATAATGAAAATGGAACCCAAGGTACCTAGTACATTCAAGCAAGTGTGAATAGATGGTATTGCCATCGAACACTTGAAGAATCCATCGGATAGGAGACATTGATGTATTCCCATCTATCCAATAGCGAGGGAAACTGCCACTAATGACTGCAATCCCCAAGGTACTAACCGAAACTCTAAACTTCATTCCCAGAGCACAATGAGTTGAAGTCGATGGGAAGAAGTCCGTTGGAAGGGAGGCCTTAATGCATCCTCCATCATCCAACATGAGGGACACTCAAAAGGTATGATCTTATTTGGAGTAGGACGGAACACAGGATGAAACATACTGACACCAAGGAATGGCCGACACATGAGGTCAAGGCAACTGCAGAATGGCCGACACAGGTTGTATCCTTGAACAGTGAGCACGACACAAGAGTGACTTAGGAAGCTTTGAACACAAAGAGACCACGATACATATCTGCAATGTAGGAGACATTAACAGATTCTCCAAATGATTGGAAGACTAACCAAACGGAGGAGTAGGAACTCTGAGATCAAGTTTACCCTAAGGTCAATACTAGAACCCAACTTGTTTGATAGACTCAAAACAGGTGCTTTGTTCAAGGAGATAGTTGACTTGCTGCCATCATATTGAAAGATATTTTGACATTCTTCCCTTCCCCTTCCTTTTTCATTTTTTAACGAGCTTGACAAAGAACTAAAGCATGCTCGACGGTATTTTCATATTTAAGGAGTCTGAAAAACCTAGAAGAAAACTCCATACACCTATCCGTGGATTTTATATCAAGCCCGGATTGGTCTGTGCTCAGCGGTGTTTTCTTGCTTATAGAGTTGAAAAACTTAAACAGTCCTCTATACACTTATCCGTGGATTTTATATCGAGCCCGGATTGGTATGTGCTCGCTTGGTGTTTTCACATTTCGAGAGTCTGAAAACCCTAAAGACGACTCCAAAGGTCCTTTTTCATAAAGTTAGTCTCCTTCCCCGAAAAAGTGTAAAATGATGGAAGAAGAACTCTTCTAGCGCATACAAGAGTATACCTAGAGTATACCTTTTCCGTAAATTATCCACCAAGGCCCGGAAAAGGGGTAATTCTATACCTATGTGGATGTCGGTTCAGTTATTTTAACGAGCCCGAAAAGACAACTATGCTCGGCAAACTTTTCCTATTTAAGGAGTCTGAAAAGGGCTTAAAAGAACTCCATAGGGATCTTTTCCGTAAAGGTTTAACGAGTCCGGAAAAGTAAACTCATGACCTCCTTACTGTTTTTAACGAGCTCAAAGGAGATAGGAAAATGCTCACAACTTCCTTACTGTTTTTAACGAGCTCGAAGTGAAGATGAAAGAAATGCTCATAACCTACTTACTGTTTTTAACGAGCTCGAAGTGAAGGTAGAAGAATGCTCGTAGCCTCCTTACTGTTTTTAACGAGCTCGAAGGAAAGGTGGAAGACTGCTCGTAACCTACTTACTGTTTTTAACGAGCTCGAAGTGAAGGCAGAAGAATGCTCGTAGCCTCCTTACTGTTTTTAACGAGCTCGAAGGAAAGGTGGAAGACTACTCGTAACCTACTTACTGTTTTTAACGAGCTCGAAGTGAAGGCAGAAGAATGCTCGTAGCCTCCTTACTGTTTTTAACGAGCTCGAAGGAAAGGTGGAAGACTGCTCGTAACCTACTTACTGTTTTTAACGAGCTCGAAGTGAAGGCAGAAGAATGCTCGTAATGGGAAGAGACGAGTGTCAGGGACATGCAAAACTAGCTCCAAGCGCATGGAACAAAGCTATGCCTAATGCAAGGAACATGGGCAAGATAAGGACACTCAGGGTGTGTCTCCTCCAGGTAAAAGGTGTCAAATTGAAAAGGCAAAATGATACAGGGCTTAGCGGAAATGAGATCAGAGATGGAGGCTTATACAATGGGCTAAAAGCGTGGAAGCCGGCTTCAGGCTCATTAGCACAAGCGGGATCATAATAGATGCATATGCAATTTGAACACAAAGATGGGAACCTTATCAGGGATGGCCAGAAATATATGAGGAAGAAAGATATGAGGCTTCTTCTCAAAGTCATGGTGAATCTAAAAAGGCTCCCGAACCTATGAGAAAAACTCAGCATGGGCACCAGAATGGCATAAGGGTGCTGACTAGGATGACCCATGTTAGGTAGGTTCTGCTGTCGGACTGGTGCACAATGCATAAAGAGATGGCTATCACACCAATATCCAACAGGTTCGACCCTATGGCGAATTCGGATGGCAAAAGGTTCAAATGCAACATAACAGCGGGGAAGCCTAACCTATATGCAAGGTTCTGAATATACCTGACATGGTCGCACAAGGTGTCGAAAAGGACCAATAAGCAAGTATACATCCAGCTAAGAATCCTGTATCCAAGAAACATTAGTACCAGGATCATATCTAAAACATATGTAAAGGAAAACCCGATACAAGTCACTGTGGTAGAAATACTTTCAACTTCACTATCATCAACAACAGGCATAAACAAGGTAGAGTTTTCAAATGAAGACTCTATGGTACCCAAGCCCGAGGACTTACAATCAAAAAGATCAACTTCAGGATGAAGATCAAAGTTGAAGGACATGATGGAATCTGCAGAAACAAATTCATCATCACGGGAGTTGAAAATTCTAGAAGCAGAATCAAACTCAGTAGGAACACCAATTTGCTGATCTATAGGAGAGTCCAAAGACTTAACAGTAGGAAGATCAGACTTTAAGGTCAAACCGGGGCTGGACATAACTGTGACTGGATCAACATCCAAGTGAATGGCAGACTGTACCATAGACTCTAGGAAAACTTCATCGGAAGGAAGTATATCATCCCAGATAGAATACATATCTAAACATTCAGATGGAGATGTCACTTGGTCAAAGGCTGGGACCAAGTCCCGAGAAGGTAAGCATGAACTCAGAGACTTCTTCTCAGTAGCAGTTGAACTCAAGGAACAATATGCCACATGAGGCGCATGTGACATAGTAGTGCCTAATGACGAGGGATCAGACTGATCTAAAGTTGGGTAATAAGGAGGATCAACGAATGCAAGCTAGTCGATGGTGACAATGTTTTCGTTATGAGGGAAATGCATCACACGAAAAAGCGTAGACACCACAGCATGCATAGCATAAACGTAATCACGCCCGAGGATCATATCAAAGTCCATAGGGTCCTTTAAAACCATAAAATCAACTAAGACTGTTTTTCCACCCAAGGTAACAGGTGCCTGACGGAGGAATCCGATCGGTTCACTAGGTCTTCTATCAAAGCTCAACGGCCAATTAGCAGCTGGAAAAACATTAGGGAAACCCAAATCTCTCCAAGCATAAGCGGATAAGATACTAACAGAAGCACCTTCATCAACAATACATCGATCAACAGTATGGTTCCTGATATCAACCTCTATCTGAAAAGGTGTCGAAGAAGGAAGACGAGGCTCGGCTAGACTATTCCAATCAAAGGAAACAATCCTAGGGCTTGGTAGGGGTTCACATGGCACAGATGAAGTGCCCCCTTTTTCAGGAACATCCAAAGTGGAAATGCAGAAGACTTCAGTAGTAGGTGCATCAATCTCTGAAGGACTGATGGGATCGGTCGAAGATTGCATCGATTCAATCACTTCACTCTCCGAAGGAAGAGTGGGGTCGACCAAAGATTGCATTGGTTCAACCACTTTATCAACCAAAGGTTGATCTGACTGCAGGGAATCTATAGACAACTCAGGAACAGAGGTTCCTTCAGACATGGACCACACTCTTCGTGCCTCTGGAATGGCAGGGCATCGGTGAGTAAGGTGATCTCCCTTACAAAGTTTACAAGGGAACTTTGGTTTCCGTCCTATAGGTTTAGACTCCTTTACAACGTCAGTACTCTCAGCATGACTAGCATTGGCTGACAGCTTGCCCCCAGCATGACTCACAGAGGCTGGTTGCTCAGAAGCAGAAGACTTTTGAACTAAGGACCACACTTTTTGCACTTCTGGAAGTACAGGGCACAAGTAAGTAAGGTGGTCTCCCTCGCAAAACTTACAAGGGAACTTAAGCTTCTGTTTGTTGGGTTTGTCGACAATGTCAACTCCCTCAGCATGACTTGCAGTGGCTGATCTGGTATCTCCAGTATGACTCACAGGAACTGGTGACTTGTCATTAATATGACTAGCAGTGATCAATGACGTGTCCTCAACATGACTGACAGTGGTTGAAGACAAACTTTCAGTATGATTTTCAGTGACTAAAAGTTTTCTCCCAGCATGACCTCCAGAGGCTGGGTGGGTGCCCCCTGCATGATCTGCAGAGGCAGGGTGCTTGCCCCCTTGTTTTGGCATCTTCTTCCTATTCTTCCCCCATCTATTCCTTTTATACTGCTGGTTACTAGTATTGCTACTTTCACCACATGAGGTAGAAGGAGGAGGAGAAGATGTTACTGGCAAAGGAGGCACAGGGTTCTGATGCTCTTGATTTGAGGTGCTCACAAAAGAAGCGTCAGGAGCATGCAAGGCATTCGGAGTGGAAAACAACCAAACCGGCAGCCCAATAGTGAATCCAGGAAGATTCAGAGTAGCCATTAAGGGAGCACCAATGTTTCCAATGAATGGAATAGCACAAGGATCCCCCGGAACAGGGGTACCTTGATTGGCACTCGCCGGAATGCTAGACATAGTTTCTTGCTCAAATGAACAAGAAGTTCCCTAAGGCAAACTAAAAACAAGTAGCACAAAGAGCACACCACTAAAAAAAGGTCCTAAGTAAATCAAACCAGGCAAACAGATGCCTTCCGGAGAAGAGTCTGGGATGATGAGGGCCCAGAACAGATCAACGAAGGATGAAGGACAGTTACCCGGGGTCCACAATACAATGACTAAGGGTGCAAGCGCTGGAATCACCCAACCGCCCTCCCAAAGACCTGCAAGGGATTTCCTCCCACGTCTGTCCTAGGTACAGCGGATATACCCTCCACTGTCACCTGTGTATGAACCTAGAGTCTGATACTAAGGATACCACAACACCGAAAACTCCTGGGGGAACAGTCACCGGTCGAATCAGAAAGCGTGGGCAGGGTAGCTAAGCCCGAAACTCGAAAGAGTCCCCAATACGCAATCCGATCCTGGCGTATGCTCGAACAGAAAGTAGGAGGGGTATTCCCACAAACTGATCTCACATTGAGCTACTGCATATGCTCCCAGGCAAATTTTGAGTGAGGTGGGTTTTCCTAATGATAGTCTCACTACGATTTTTGTGCAATGTGTGATCTTGGGTGGTTTAAGGTGTTTTAAACCCAAGATCCTAACCAAAACTAGTTGGTGTAGTGTAACCTAGAAAAGAAAATGTTGCTAGTTCATTTTAAAGGTTACTTGATTACTCAAAAAGGTAGTGGGTGTGAGAGAGTGGTTATAATAGAAATAGAGTACTGAAAATGAAATATTTACCACCAAACAAATCTTTTTCTTTTCAATGCAAGTCTTAAAATTCTGATCTAGAATGCATGTGCAAATGCAATTTTTTAATCTTTTGAATGCAAAAAAGGTAAAAATAAAGTCTAAATGTAAAAAATTAAACTCAAAACCTAAGAATGCAGCTACTCAAGCAACTAGGTATGCAAAAGAAAACTTGTTCTTTTTTATGCAAAGCACTCTAAAATATTTTAAGCCACTTGCAAGGTACTCTATTTATAAGATAAATCAAAATTCTTTATGCTTTTCAAAGGTAAGAAACAAAAACTGAAACTAACCTACTATCAAAGCAAAGCAAAGAAACTTTCAGGTTCTCTTTATGAAACAGTAAAAGCTACCAATATGACTTTCAAATTCTTATTGATGTAAGCATGCCAAACATTGGGAAAAGAGTACAAAAACTACTTTTAGACCCAAACGAAGCGAATGACCTACGAAGAAGTATGGTTTGGTAAAGTCAGGTCTGCACGTAAACAATGCAAACAAGGTCTTGAACAACAGCCAAAACACTTGAGCTTTCACTACAAAAGAAAAACTAAAAGCATAAGGGAGGACAAGAAACCAACCTAAAAGAGAAATTTCACTCAAATAGATACAAACAGGGTCAAAAAGACTCAAGAGGTTTCAAATCCTGTGGAAATGGGGCAAGCAAGTTCAATCAGACTCAAATTAGGGTACAAAACACCAAACAGGTCCACAACCCCCCAACTTAAGTCAACAAACCCCAAAACTTTCCAAACAAACCCAAATTGATCAAAAGAGGTTCAAATCATGAATGTAGGATCAATACAAGGATGGGAGACCACCTACAGGGGTTTAACACAGACCTAAGGTCATCAGGGACCCCCAAAAATGCAGCCACAGCCCCCAGATTTGGGTCCACAACCCAAAAACTCAAAAATTTCAAACCCAGATTTTGAGCGCTACTGTATATGAAGGAAACTAGCGCTCATAGCAGTATGGGCGCTACTGTGTATGAAGGAAACTAGCGCTCATAGTAGTATGGGCGCTACTGTGTGGTACAAACAGTAGCGTACAAAAAAAAAAGTCTAAAAAACGGGGTTAAAACCCCCAAACTGGGTCCACAAAGGTTTGCAAGGGCTGGGAAGGGTCTGTAAAAAGTCCAGGAGGGTCAAACAGAGCCTACTAACTGATCCTAATCAAGAAAATGAACAAATACCATCAAACAAGACTGAAGAAATGACCTTGGATACCCCTAAGCAGTTAGGCTTTCCCCAGCGGAGTCGCCATTCTGTTGTGGGGAAAATGCACCTATAGTTCAGGGGAGAAACTACCAACTTACGGTGATAAAGATAGACTTATAAGCATTCTGCAAGTATAACTAATAAATGAAGAGATTAGGGTTTAGAGATGTAGGCACCTTATTCAGAAGGTTGATCCTAGCTTTTCCTCCCTCGCTCTTCAATGCTTATCCAGTGTCGCAATGCCCAGACCTGCAAAACAACTTGATACCTTTCTCAAATACATTTGACTACATATATAATACTGATATCTATAATGGAAAGAGACATCAAACTATAATCAAACAGTGATCAATTCTTAAGACACATTAATAGGTCATATTTGGAAAGAGAAGAACGTCAGATCTTTATTAATGAATGAAAGCAAGTACATACAATTATACCTTCCTTCAAGCTTGGCACTTCACGAAACCTAGATTCAAGGTCTCCTGCTTCCGTTCTCCAAGGATCCCAACCTCTAAGCAATTGTACTAGGGTTTACCAAAACTGAAGCACAAGAGAGGGGGATGAGGGTCTCCATTCCTCCAGCATAACTTTGCAATTAGGCTTGCTCCTTTCACATGGCCCTTCTACCCTCCTTATATAATCAATGAGGAAGAGGAAAAGAAGTTATAACCACTCAAGAGGTTTCCCAACCAACTTAACTTACTCGAATTTCGAGATTTTGACCAAAACAAGAGTGTACCCTACTCTACAGTATACAAAGTCGCGTACATATGGCAATGGGCGCTACTTTAAATGAGACAAAGTCGCGTACACACGCTACTATTATAACAGTAGAGTCGCGCTCATAGTGAAAAATGGCCAAAAACAGGCTTTTCTGCTCATTTTCAGGAGATAGTTTGGTCTGGAAAAATGTTCCTAAGGGTCATATACATCAAATGGGTCAAGAATGAGGTAATTTCAACCATTTTTAGTGTCCCCAATGACTCCTCCATCCACAATTATCCTGTTGTGTGACTGAACTTGATCTCAAGAAGTGTCGTCATGCGACCAAGGGAAACAAGTGTCGTCACGGACGGAGAGGTGTCATTTCAAGCTATAACACCATGTGTCCAGAGATTGTACCAATGAGTCCACTACTTGCAGCTATTGTAAATCCTTTGATCATGTCATTGAGGCATGTCCATTCCTAGGGGAATAAATGCAAAAAAGAAAACAAGATGTTGCTAACCCAAATAATAGTTAATCACAACAGAGAGGAGGCCTGCGGATCCAAGTATCAATGTAGTGACACAAAGTGGCGCTACGACAGGCAGGGATAGACGAGTAGAAGCGTTGACTTCTGGAGATTTTAACACTAAGCAGACCCCTCTTGAAACAATATGGATGAGAAAAGCTACTGAGAAAGCACCTGCTTTCAACTTGGAGAAAAACAAAGAAGTCTTTGAAGAAGCGTGGGACATATTCAAAGAGTCAGGACTCAAGTCGCCAAGAATCCCATTGCGTAGTGAAATACTGCATATAGAAGATATGCTAGCTGCTTATGACAAAACAAGTGCCGCAGCAGAGACAGGAACCTCTATTGCACAGTTCCTAAGGAGCTGCATGAATTTGCTGAAGAGCGCAGATGCTATAGCGGAGTTGCAAAAACTGTTAAACCAGTATGAGCGATGGAGCGAGATGGAAACTACCGATAGCGAGTTCACCAAATCAAGAAACACAAAAGATCAGGCCTAGAAATGAGGCTTAGTGCACAGAGAGGAGACTATGAAATGGATGAGATCATCCTTGATCTGGGATCTGAAGTAAATGTCTTAACTAAACATACATGGAAGTATATGGCGAGACCAAATCTTTTATGGTCGCCTATCCAGTTGAGAATGGCCAATCAGGAGAAAGTCATACCCTTTGGAAGGTTAGCCAAAGTTATTGTTGACATTGATGGAGTGCAAAGTCTCGCAAACTTCAAGATTATTGAGATTGTGGATGATAGTCAACCTTATCAAGCACTATTGGGTATAGATTGGGAAATGGATAACCTCGCTATCATAAAATTGAAAACAAAGAAGGTGATCTTCGAAGGAAAGCATCTTAGGGTCATCGCACCACTGGATCATTCAAATGGAGACAGATATAGTGAGCCGATTCAGGAAGAATATAGAGCTCAAGATTTGGACTGCCTTTACAACATGACTGCAAACCAAGAAGACTATATTAATCCTACTGCAGATGGAACACTCAGCTGGAGATGCAAGAGCTCTTGCATCTCAGACTCTAACGCAGGATTGGAGAACTGGAAAAGTCGTATGCATGAAGTATTTGCAAGGAGATGTGTGCAGGTTACAAAGTCACTACGCTGGATTGGAAAGGAGGTAAGCCCAATTCCCACCTATGATGCTTTATCTAATGTTTATTCCTTTATCAAGGAATATACTGTAGCAATTGCATATGAGCATCGTTTAACAGCACTAGATATGGCACTGCGCGAGACACCTGCCAGATGGTGGGCTATGCATAAGTAGACATTGACCACATGGGATCAATGCAGAATCAAGATGCAGATCAGGTTTGCTGACAAGGTTACACTACCCTTTGAAAAATACAATGGACAAACGGATCCAAGGGAGCATATTGAGATCTATTCACAAGCATGGCAGGAGAGACCACAAACATAATGGGTTCATCTGTTTGTACATACATTGGAGGAGCAGATTCCAAAGAAATGGTGTTAACACCTAAAAAGTGCTCACTAGCTCATTCCCTTACTCACATGACCCATTTGTCCACTTTTCCACCATCTGAGCCTCTGAAACCAACAAAAGGTCACCAAAAGACCTTAGTACACCCCTTTTTCCATTAAAAAAGATTATTTTTCCAAGAAAATCATAAAAAACCCTCAAAAAGGGTCCAAATTCCCAAAAATATTAAAAAGGGAATTAAAATATTATTTTTATTCAAAAAAGGAAAAAGGAGGGAAAATTACCTAAACTATGTTGGTCAATACCATTGGTTTCCACAAAACCACAAATGGTATTCCTCACCACCAAAACCTATAAAAAGGTGGTAGAGGCTCCTCATTTCACATCCATCCATTATCTCATCCTTATGCTGCTGAAATCTCCCCTGAGCATTTTAGCCATTGCAAACCACATTGGAGAAGAGACCATTGGAGATTGGAGTTGCTCATCCTTGGAGCCATTCAACCTCACCATTAGAGGTATTGATTCCGCAAGCACTTGCTTGCCCCATTCTTTCAATACAAATTCATTATTCTACATTGTCTTGTTCTTGATTTTAAATTATTTTTGTTATTTGCTTAATATCTTTGCTTAGATCCATGAATAGTCTTGTTTAATTAGTTTCTTGTTATTTATTTCCATTGAAACTGCTGCTACTAGTTAGCAGGTGCCCATAGCACTAAGCCTGGTTGCAAAACCGGGCCAACAGTTTTTGGCGACTCCGCTTTGGTTTGAACTTTAGATCTCTAGCTTTGCCATTAAATCTTAGTTTTTATGAGTTTTTAACCATTAGATCCATAGATCTGCCATCTTAGACAGCAGATCCATTGCTGTTCTGAGATTTGGCCCCAAAAAACAGCCCTAAATTTTAAATTTTCGCGTTCGTTTCTCGGTTTCCGTGCACGGCTTTCGCCTCGCGGCTTTTTGCCAGACAGTCGCGCGGTCCATCGCGACTTTTCTGCATTTTTCCGCGCGGTCCATCGCGGCCTTTTTCCAGACAGTCGCGCGGTCCATCGCGACTTTTCTGTGTTTTTCCGCGCTGCACACCGCGGCTTCGCGGCCTTTTTCCGCGCTGTCCATCGCGACTGTGCGCCCAAAACCTGCGCGGTCCATCGCGACTGTGCACCCAAAACCTGCGCGGTCCATCACGACTGTGCGTCCAAAACCCGCGCGGTCCATCGCGACTGTTCGGCCAAAACCCGCGCGGCCTATCGCGGTTGTTCGTCCAAAACCCGCGCGGCTGAATTTTTTCATTCGGCCATCCCGATTTTGAAAAATATTTTTTACTGTACTTTCTGCCCATAGCACATTTTTTTTACAGTACTAAATTCTGCATAGTTTACAGATTTAAAAAAAAATAAATTTTTACTATTTAAAAGTGCATACCTAGAAATCTTTTTAAAAATTTTTCAAGAAAGTGAAAGAAAGACTCATTTTGCATTCTTTATCTAGATTCAAATTTTTTCTTGTTTACTTCTTTAGAATCTTGCCCTTAGCAATTTTTTATTGAAACGAAGAAATCCATTTATTTCTTTTAAAAAGGAGTTTATTATTTGCTTTCATAAATCCAAGAAATCCTTTATTTTTTGAGTTATTTTTTGAAAAGCACATTAATTCCTTTTAGTGAAAAAAGTCTTAAATATTTGCTTTGTATTTTCGAAAAGTCCTTTATTTTTTGAAAATTTCCCTTAAAGCATTTAATTTTTTCAAGTTCAGTTTACAACACCTCACGTGCACTCACACGATCACTTAATTGAACTAAGACTTAAAACTTACCCTAATTTGAACACACTCTTAACCCCACTTGGGGAACACGAAAAGAATTCTTGTAGCTAGGTAGTATTGGGGGGATAGGTGTTCCAATAACACCCCTCAGTTCATACATCTGAGACATAGAAGTTGTCCAATTAGGGAGCTAAAATCTCTTAGTACTTTTTGGCGCGGTCACAACCGGTTTGTGGGAAGGCCTCTCCCCTAGGAGGGTTGAAGTCGCGAGGATGGTTCCGGAAGCCTGAGTGGGATACCGAAACCCATTCAGTAACCGAAGGGCTACCATTCGCAGTTCTCGGGATATCCCTGTATTGGGATATTGCGATCAAAGGACCAAACGGCAGATTTACCTTTTCTCGACGCGTCATGAACGGAGTATCCTAGTAGCCTGTCTTTTTAGGATTGATTACCCGGTGTCCCTCCCCGTAGGGGGATATCTAGCCGTTGTCTCTACATTCATATTGTCTGACTTGGATTTCATCACCTTGCAGGGGATATCGTCTGTTTGAGTCACAATACTTTTAGATTAGGTGTTTGCATGATCTTTACCACCTTTTGAGTCTAGTTACACCTATTTTTTCTAGGAGCCGCTTGCATGTTGGTATTCTGACCGGTTGTTGCATTCCTCCACTTATTGTAGCACAGCTGCTAGAATAAGTGCATTTTTTGAGGATTGATTTTTTGGCCTGTGAGCCTTCTTTTTTCACTCCCCTTTTTGCACCCTTGGTTGCATTAGGGTTTTGAGTCTTTTACATATATATCACCACCTGATACTCAAAACAAATTTTTTCATAAAAAACATATTCTCACCATTGAGAATTCTAGACGTTCTCGTCGTCTACAGGGCGAACTCCCAGAGTTTAGTCCACTTGGCTCTCCACGTCACGGACGCAGAGCATTATCCCTTGATTCGACACATCGTCGATCATCTAGACGGTCATCCGATTCTGACATACCCCACTTCACCTTTGATTTGGAGGTAGAATCCGAAAACCCCACAGAGTTACCACCAACCACAATTATGTCTGGAACACCAGATGATCCACAATTTACATTAACCATAGGTCAGACATCAGCAGACCTTTCTGCGGGAATACCATCCATGACAACATCCACCCCCTTGGGTATGCCCAATATGGGTACCACTCCACATTCAGGAATGCCTAACACAGGACCACCACCTGTCATGGGCATGCCCAACATGGGGGTCATACCCCCTTCGGTTTCCACAAACCCTATCCCAGGAATCCCTAGTACGATTCCTAACCCAAGTGTAACTCCTGTTGCACTTGGGAATGCTATCCCAGGAATCCCTAGTGCGATTCCTAACCCAAGTGTAACCCATATTGCACTCGGTAGTGCTATACCAGGAATCCCTAGTGCGATTCCTAACCCAAGTGTAACCCAAGTTGCACTTGGGAGTGCTAACCCATATCAGGCCACACCTTTTGGAGGGCACATACCCTCCATACCTATCATACCTATAGGCGCTACTGGACCCCTACACCATACCACAATGGCTAGGCAGTTCCCGGTTCCGGTCACCACATCCGCTAGTCTACCATACATGGCAAGTCTCAACCTGCCAGATTTAGCTAGGCTCACAAATGACCCCATCAGGCATGACCCTGCTTGGCCCCATATGCCAACTAAGCTTCCCTCTGACATCCCTAAGTTTGAGGGAAAGGCCGGAGAAGACCCCCAGAACCACATCATGTCTTTCCACTTATGGTGTTCCTCCAACTCCATAGTGGACGACTCTGTCCGCCTCCGTTTATTACAGCGCACCTTCACTGGCTCTGCAGCCAAATGGTATATCGAGCAACCCCATGGGACGCATTCCACATTTACCTCCCTTGCCTCGACCTTCCTGCAGTTCTTTCAGCTACCGGTCCGCTATGATGCGGGCGTCGAAATCCTACTGTCTTGCAGACAGAACACGGCCACGCACATCACTGACCATATCCATGATTGGCGTCGGCGCCGAAGCCTATGCAAGATCAAATTAGACGACCGAATCTTTTTAGACTGGTTCCTTAAATCCCTCCTTCCTCTCATTGCGAAGGATGTAGCATCCGAAAGACCCCAGTCTGAAGAGGAGGCCATCCTTAAGGCCCAACAGTTTGACCTTATCTATGCCCAGTCAGGTTACCTATACACCATCATACCTGACGCCCCACGAGGTGACTCTGCACGCGGTGACACACCGGGGGCATCCCATGCCGCTGATGGCATTATTGGCCAAATTACACCGCAAGCAAAACCTTTCAGTATGGTGAGCACCATGCCCGCCCCAGACCTTTCTAGGGCTACATCCAGTTCCGGAGCGACAACTTCTTATGCTCAAACAAACCAGACCCATCATGTTCATGGACCCTCTTGTCCACAACATTGTTATGGCCAAGCGCCATCAGCATATGTACCTCCTACATACTATGCTCAACCTACGGTACAAAACCCCATGCAGTTTCCACAACAGCCCATGCATTACCCACAACCGGTTGCACCGGCTAACCTCACACCTCCACCAGCTTAGGGGTACCAACAACCCCAACAGGCAACTGGACCACCTCCAGCTCCACCTGCATACTATCCACCGCAACCTGCTCCCGCACCTGCGGCTCCTCAGAATCCCCCCAATGCTCAAGGGCATGTGTACGCACAACAACAGCAGCCCCAATATCAAAATAACCAACGCAACCAGGGTGGACAACCCAACCGTGGAAGAGGACGCAACCGTGGAAACAATCAAAACCGCAACCAAGCTCCACAGCCTACCCAGCCCCCGCAAAACAATAACGCGGCGCCCGCTCATCAGAATCCTGATCGGCCACCTAAACAACCTAGAAATGCTAATTTACGGACAAACCATCCTTGTTCCATTTGCGGTGTCTATGGCCACTATACCCACGCTTGCCCACATCTCGAGCGAGCTCGACAACTATGGACAAATGACGCCCATCGTCAAGGGCAGGCGGCTCCTCAGCCACCACCCAACCCCCCACCACCTCCACAACAACCTCTGGTTCTCCAAAACCCCTTTCCAACACAGGGAGTGGTAAACACCCAGCCGTTAGCCCCCCAACAGGGCAACGTGCAACCACAACAAATAACTTACACAGCTCCTGATCAACCCATGTTTGATTCAGGCACCCACCACTTATTGATGATGCCCACCGCTGACGTCAATATCCAAACCCGTCGAAATCAATACGGACCGACTACTGAAGCCCCCCCTGCTGAAAAGGATACTAATGCTCATCCCACTGATTAGACATTGCGTATACCTCAGCTTCCACTCGATGGCGCTTCTAAAGCACCTCGCTTTCCCCTTCGCCGAATCAACAACAACCCCAATGCACGGGCTGCGCCCAATTACAACATCGTAGATGACTTAGCTCAATCTCCCGCAGCCATGTCTGCGTTAGAAGTCTTAAAAACCTGTCCTACTCAGCGCAAGACTTTACTTTCCGCCATTGGGGCGATTGACCCAAATGATTCGAACTTGATGACCTTTGATTTAGACCAATCTGAACCACGGCTGCCTTCTACCATAGCAGTCCAAGTTTCCGTTTCTATTCGGAATCTTGTCATCCATCGATGTATCATCGACGAGGGTGCCTCCACATGCGTCATGTCCAATTTTGTTTGGCAAAAGTTGGGCTCCCCTGCTCTCCAGCAATCCACCACTGCATTGCGGGCCTACGATGGCCGGTCAGCTCAACCTCAAGGTTTATTACCCAAGGTACCCGTCCAATTAGGTGGGAAGACTGTGCTCATCGACATAGAGGTCATTAACGCCCAGCTGGACTATAACCTTTTACTTGGCCGCAGTTACATGTATGCCATGAAAGCGGTCGCCTCCTCCGTCTTCCGCGCCATGATGTTCCCCCATGAGGGCCGCGTGGTCAAAATTGACCAACTCACCTACTATGACCCCAACGCCCCTGCAGCACCGGAGAATGTTCTCCCCATGATTGAACAACCCGCTTCTAGTGCAGTTACCTCCTTTGTGTCTTCTGTGGCACCCGGACTGTATTCGGATACACCAATGACCTCTACATTCCAGGCCATCCCACCACCGTCACCGGAGACCCAGGTCGCAAATCTCTGTACTGTTTCGCAGAATACGCAAACATCCGGCGGTCAGCCACCATTGATCCCCAGTCACATTGGTGTCACACCCATCCACACCATCCCCTTCCTATTTCCTCCTTCGGGTGTAGTAAGCGCCCCGGTTATGGCTACCCTTAGCCTACCCGGGCTAACATTGGGATTGCCCGTGTGGTATATTCCGCCTCCCGTTCGACTACCGACACCAGACGTCATCCTCCAACCGGTACAACCTATTGTTACCACAAATCAACCTCCTCCTGGCGTCGCGATCCCTTCGTCGGCAACGACACCTCCTCCTAACCTCAATATTCCTTCGTCGTCAATGAAACCTCCTCCGGGTCTCACGATTGCTTCGACGTCAAAGGATCCCCCTCTCCTTGCTAAGCCCACTGGGGGCAGAGGTCCACAACCCTACACTGCTATACCACCTCCCAAGGCAGTTAAACCTCCCCCCATATTTCGTGCTCCTCCAAAATGCTCGCTGTGTGATGAGTTAGGCCATCCAACCCATCAGTGCCCACAGTTACCTGCATTGCAGGAACACATGCAAATGTTGGACGACGACCCCAACATCCCGGTGGTCAAACTAGATCCAAACCCTATGCCTCGTGATAAATCACTGCGTACCAACCACCCATGTGCGATATGCGGTATTTATGGCCACTACTCGCATAACTGTCCTGACATCCCAGACTACAGAGCAGCTCTCTACGAGATGAACAATTTGGACCTAGAGACGGCACCCTCTACTATCGAGGAGATCTACCCTCCCGCATCATCCTCATCCGGAGAGATTAACACCATCTATATGATCTCTTCAACTACCACTACCTCATCACTCGATTTGACCACTCAAAGGTCCCGCAATGATGAAGAGGTTCTCGAGACTCCTACTACCTTTGATTATCCCGGGGAAGACATGCACCATCGTCCATACTTCCTCCTGGAAGAGACTTCATCCACCACCGCTACCCAATCCGCGGTTGAGTCCAAGGATTTCCTTCCTACTAAAATCGACTGGTTAACGGATCCCATGGCCGATATTTCTCCCGTCATCCACATTGACATCTCTGACCCACTTGGTGCCCTTCATACCATCACATTAGGAACCTCCCACAGTGAGCATGAGATCGGAGAATACCAACAACTGTTCCAAGAATTCACTGATGTCTTTACTTGGTCAGATACCGAAATGCCTGGCCTTGACCCCGCCATTTATATGATCTCCACTGGATACCCCTCTGTCCGGTCGGCCCCTTCCATTGATGCCTTTGACACACAGGTTGAACCCTTTCAAATCAACCAGGAAACCACATGTCCACAACATGGGGGCATGCCCAAAACCTTGCCTACTCATCATCACCGTGATCCTCGTCGGAGATACTGGGGGCATCCACCCCACAAAGGGAATCCCCCATCATCATATCATCACTTCAGTATGCCACCACGACCCACAGCCTCATGGTATAACACCCCGCCAGCAGTTGCTCAATGCCCTATTGATCTCTCTATGAGACAACATCTGCACCACATTGACACCTCTGAGTTAGGGGGCATAATATATTACCTCGACCCCGGGATAGGGGGCATGATCAATCATTTTGAACCTTCCCCATCATCTCTATCTCAACACCTCAATGAGCCCATCGTTCAAACCAACACATATGTGATCCACAATCACAAACCCCATGCACATAGCATGGGGGCAGGTCATTAACCCTGCTCACTTTTTCATATTCGTGATCTCAACCATTTTTGAGGTCATGTGTCACTTGTATATTTCAGTTGATTTGATACACCTAGTATTTTTCCCCCACGGGTCATCATTTCTCCCCACCACTGCATCCTTCGCTTGGTGGGATCACCTTTATTTGTAGCCATTTTTTAACCTAGTTCTTTCCTTTAACCATTCCGGAGTCCTTATGACCTCCGTTTTTTGCACCATTTGCACTGCCGGATTCATATTTCCGTGCCCGTGATGATGCTTGAGATCATTTCTCGCTCTCACCTTTCGATTTCCCGGGCATTTTTTCCACGCCCCCTCGTCACCTCGGCTTGCACGCCACATCGGCCGTTCTCCGTTTCCGACAATCCTTATGTCACCGGATCCAGTTTTCCGCACTGATGACGATGCTTGAGACCTTTTCTCGCCCTCATCAATCCATTTTTTGTTCGGTATAATTTTATCCCTTTTTCGGGCCGAGCAAACCCTTTGACGAAAAAGGCACTTAGGGAGTTTCTGTTAAGCTCTTTTCTGACTCCTAAAACAATGAAAAGATCGCCGAGCAATCTTGCTTCCTTCCATGCTCGTTAAACGTATCTGAAAGGGCGTCTACCTGGTATAAGTTTACCCCTTTTCCGGACCTCGTAGACTAATTACGAAAAAGGTATACTCTAGTCACATCGGCTAGAAGAGTTCTCCATCCGCATCATTTTATCCTTTTTCGGGCCTTGGAGACTAAACTTACGAAAAAGAAACACCAACAGAGTCCACTTACCGTTTTCAGACTCTCTAAACATGAAAGCAACCATGAGCATGCGCCGTCCTGGGCTCACAAAATCCACAGGACAGTACCATTTCAGAGCACACTTTTATCCCTTCTTGGAGCTCATTAAAACTACGAAGAAGGAAGAAGGGTGCCTCTTGGCGCCACGACAGATCATATCTCCTCACATAGCAGCTTCCCCATTCTGGTCGCCTTTGTTCAGAGTATTCTGCAGTATGTCACCCGGAAACTCCCTCGACAGCTACCATCAGCTTCACCCACCCAGAGTCAGTACATACCCTTCAGTCCCTAAAAAATGATCCCCACACCTACAAGTCAGTTCCCTACGCTGCTAGGTCAACCACGTCATCATGCTCTGAACAAAGGAAGTTTGAGTCTACCCATTTTTGACCCAGTTATTTCCCATCCCCACAAGTATGTCAGTCCTACCAGCAGTACTACATCACTTCAGTTTACACCTCGCGCTCCCAGCAAGGAAACATCATTGCCTTGTTAGTTGCTGGTCATGGAGTTGCGTAGGGAAACTACACATTGTCCTACCATGACTGCGAACTTCCAGAAGAGATTCAGTTTTGAAGATGAGAGTCCTACCATAAATGATGCTTTGCAGATTATTAAGGAAAGAATGTTCAGATCAGATAGCCCACATAGAAACATGACATTAGAGGAATTCTTTGGAGCTGACAACGTACCTACAAACCTATAGCCAGAATCGAAGGAACAGGTAGAGAATGCCATGGAATGTTATAATCTAGCTGAAGAGTCTGAGGATAAGGAAGAAAGTGGTGAGGAGGACCCACGCAACATAAGCATACCTAAATCAGAGGGAGCACGTGACATAGACGGACCTCCATTGGAAATTCCAGACATTAGTGGACCTATGAAAACAAGGAAAGTAAACATTGGCACCAGCGAAGAGCCGAAGTTCGCGTCTATTGGAGACTAGTGGGCGACTTAGGAGTTATGAAGATACCTCTTAAGCTAGGCGTGAAGCCTGTTAAGTAGACGCCCTATATATTGAATCCGCGATACAAAGAACGAGTCAAGGAAGAACTCAATAAGATGCTCGACACAAGGATCATCGAGCCGGTTGAAGAATCTGAGTGGATAAGCCTTATGGTTGTCCAAGACAAGAAGACAAAAGGCGAGATCAGGATCTGCGTGGACCTTAGAAAACTGAACGATGCTTCGCATGACCCATTTCCTACTCCCTTCACTGATAAGGTGCTCGATAACATTGGAGGAAATGAGGCATATTCCTTTACTGATGGATTTTTGAGATACCATCAGATAAGAATTGATTGAGCGGATAGGCATAAGACCACTTTTTCCATGGAATGGGGGTCATTCCAGTTCATAGTGATGTCGTTTGGTCTGAAAAACGTGCCCACCATCTTTTCTAGAGTTGTGGTCGCAGCATTTAAATATTTCATGCTTAAGTCTTTAGAAGCTTATTTTGATGATTGGACAGTATTTGGGTTGCTAAAGGACCATTGCGCAAACCTCAGATTAATGCTAGAAAAGTGTAGACAACATCAAATGTCATTAAACCTGAAGAAGTGTATCTTCTGTGTACCCTATGGAATTCTGTTGGGACACATTGTGTGCAAACAGGGCTTGATGGTTGAGCCTGCGAAGATCGCTATCATTGTAAACTTACCAACACCAAATTTAGTAAAGCAGTTGCACACCACATTGGGGCATACAGGCTACTACAAGAATTTTATAAAAGGTTATGCACAGATAACCGTGGCCATGGAGAAGCTGCTAAAGAAAGATACCCCATTCATCTGGAACGCAGAATGTGAGCAAGGCTTTGACACATTAAAAGAAAAAATGGTAACTGCGTGGATCCTAGTTTTTCCATATTGGGAGAAGCCATTTCATGTCCATGTTGATGCCTCATGTATAGCATTGGGTGTTGTATTAGCACAACCAGGAGAGGGAGTTATTGACCATCCCATCTCATTTTCGAGTAGGAAGCTCTCATCTGCAAAGAAGAATTATACCACCACTGACAGAGAAGGCCTAGCTATGGTCTATGCACTGCATCAATTCGGGCACTATTTGTTGGGTGCGCACTTCTCTATGTTCATTGACCACTCTACTTTGAAATACCTGGTCAATAAGCCAGTGTTAGGGGGGTGAATCTGCAGATGGTTGTTACTCTTTCAGGAGTATGACTTTAAAATAGTGTTTAATCCGAGAAGATTGAAATTAGGACCTAATCATCTATCAAGGATCAAGTCAAGAGAAGAACCTAAGAACCTTGAAGACAATCTGCCTTATGTGCAGTTGTTTGCTATTCATATTGTTGATGATTACTATAAAGATATCATAGATTTCTTGACTACTGGGCTAGCACCCATTGAGTTCACTACACAGCAGAAGAAGCAAATGGTAGTAAAAGCAATAGACTTCACCATAATTGTCGGACAGCTATACAAATTGGGGCCAGATGAAGTACTGTGTAGGTGTGTGTTAGAGCATGAAAATCCATTTGTACTGGCTGATGCACATTCAGGAGAAGCAGGAGGTCACTACGCAAGACGAGTCACTGCGCAGAATATATTGCAAGAAGGGCTATGGTGGCCTATGATTCATAAAGATGCAAAGGAACATTTCTAGAGCTGTGATGTCTTTCATAGGACAGGAAGGTCGCTGCAAAGAGACGAAATGCCATTGAATACACAGTTGATGTTACAGCCATTTGAGAAATGGGCCATTGATTTTGTGGGACCTATAAATCCACTGGGGAAGAGAACTAGTGTGAGGTACATTATTACTGCAACAGACTACCTCACCAGATGGGAAAAAGCGAAGCCAGTGAAGGATTGTAGCGCAGTTACTGCCGCGCAGTTCATTTTTTATAATATCCTTACAAGGTTTGGATGCCCGAAGATTTTGATGAGTGATCAAGGCACTCATTTTCTGAACAGAACTATTAAGGAATTGACTGAAGAATTCCACATTCATCATCAATGAAGTACGCCATATCTTCCGCAAGCAGATGGAACTGTGGAAGCATTTAATAAAGTAATGGAGAATGCGCAAAATAAGGTATGCAATGTGAATAGAGATGATTGGGACCTGTGCATTCCAGCCGTTTTATGGGCATACAGAACTACTTGCAAAAATTTGACTAGCCACACACATTTTAGGCTGGTCTATGGACAGGAAGCAATAATTCCAATGGAGTACATTGTTCGCAACTTACGAATAGTTGCATTTACAGGCCCAGTAGATCGTGACGCACTAAAAGAAAGGATTCTACACTTGGTTGGTCTGGAGGAAGATCGCTTCATCGCAGGATTTCACCAACAAGTGCAAAAAGATTGAGAAAAAGCATGGCATGATCGCCACATCAAAAACAAGACCTTTCAGGTAGGTGATCTAGTCCTCCTATATGATAGCAAGTTCATGAAGTTTCCTGGAAAATTTAAGATGCATTGGCTTCATCCATATACTATTTTACATGTAACTAATGGCTGCATAGTCTAGTTAGCCACGTTAGTAGGAGATAGCTTGCCCGTCCTAGTCAATGGAAGCAGACTAAAACCCTATTGGGATAGTCCTGCTTCACAGAACCCTTGATGATCATAAAAGAAGGAAATTTCTAAGTGCCAAAGTATAGTTGAAAGTGGGCACTAGAAAACGGAAAGAGTCTGTACGCGAAGTTTGATGAAAAACTATATATACCGCGCAGCACTTGTTAAGAAATGAAGCTGCGCCAAAAAAAGAAAATAGGGAAAAAGAGAAAAAGAAAAAGAGGAACCGCACAGTTACGAAGGCCAAAATGCAACTGCAAAGATCAAGAAAAGAGGCTAAGTTTGGATGCAAGAAATCAGCCACTGTGAAGTAACTACGCAGGAGTAGTGATGACCCACTGTGCAGTTCGATGCAACACTCCAAAAAAGTAGTCGTTAGAATGTCGGTCGTAAATATAGCCGTTACACAGTACTTTTGTCAACGACTGCTTGAGCATTTAACGCAAAAATAGTCGTTCTGAACGAGTCAATAAAGTAAAGGACCAAAATATTTGCCAGATTTGGCCAACGGATACCACATTTAATGCTTATCTAGCCATTGAGGGGCGCAGAGGAGGCTAGCTGCGCCTGTAAATACCGTTGTATTTGGACTCGCGGGTGTTACCGAAACCCTTGAATTTTCTCGTGAGCACTACTTTGTGATTGTTTATAGAAAATCATCAAAAATCTCATTGAGATCCGTCCAGTGAATGTCTGAGAGGTCTTATATTGAGGAAGAGTTCACGGTCCCAATGACTGTGAAGGTGTTTAAATATGGGGGAATCGAAGGCTTGATGAGAACCCCCATCAAGAAAGTTGTAATAGAACAAGGTCAGGGTTCCTGAAGATCACCAAGACACCCAGTAGCTATGCAAGACAAAGGAAAAGAACCATCAGCGCCAAAAATGAAGCAACAAAAGATAAGTTCCACAATGCCACAAGCTCCGATGGACGATAAGGAAATACCTTTGAAGCTAACCCCTAAATCCCTCTTTCCGCGTGCACAGGATGCACCAGCCATTATGAGATTACGCTCTCGCCTATATCGAAGCATGTCAAAGTGGGAGAAAATATGTTAGGTGAAATCCTAGAATGTAAGTGGGAGGACTACGATCTGCTTCAGATGCAGAAGGATCCCAATGAACCTAAGTATCCAAGGTGCCAACTCGACAAGTACATGTGTTGGAAGAAACATGTGAAAGGAAATCCTGCCTTGGTCACAGAAAGCTAGTTGTCTGGAGTAGTCGGATTAGGACTGCTCAACTTGTTGAGACTCCCGTACTTTCACAAATCACTAGAGCTTAATGCGGTGGTGCGAACTCTAATGTCGCGCATGCACCATGGATATCTATGGCTGGATAGCAACATAGACCTGAACATTGACTTGATCCACTGGATCACTGGACTAAGCAAAAGAGGTGAAGATCTGAAGCAGTTTTTCCAAAGAAAGAATAGGGACAAAGAGGTCATCGCGAAGATGAAGAAATCTGCACCTGCTACGAAAGGGAAGAGAGGTTTCCAAACCAATGACATAGACAATGAGGCTACATGATTTTTCACAGAAATGCTAGTAGGAAAAATCCTGAGGAAATCAAGGCCATTAGAAGTACCCACGGGCACAGTACTACTCGTAGCAAAGACCGCGGAGGGAGGAAGATTCAACTGGTGTCAGTACCTATTGAACGAGTTCCTAGAGGAACTGAATGATACACAAGTACATGGAGGTAATTTCCATTATACATGGTTGATAGTGTTGATTGCCTTCGTAGGATGGAAGGACCTGAAGGATTACGTTGGTGTAATCACCAACAACAATGATTGCAGAGGATCCCGTTATGCAAACCTTTGGGTAAATTTGAATTCACAAACATAGCATGCGACAGCCGAGGTCTTCTATACTTACTATGACCAACTGCGCGAGACCATTATCGTCACGCCATGGATAACAAAAGAGGTAATGAGTAACTATATTCGTATTGTCAATTTTTATGCTGACATGTGTTCTATTCACATTCGATCGAAAGCACGAAAGAAGAATCCTGAATGGTTCGCGGGAAGATACCACATGAATGAAGACGACGTTGATAACATTATGAAAGAATGGCCTACTAAATTTAGGATCAAAGTGGTGGAAATCTAGAGTGACTCCACTAAGAGAAACCCCATTCCATGTCCCATTATTCCAGAAAAAGAGACGGGAAAAAGGAAGGAAGCTGAGAGTCCGGTACAACAGAAGATACAGAAGAAGAAGCAGAAAGCTAGTAAGGGCCAATCAAAAGCAATACTTACCAAGGATGATTTTGACATGATCATGTCGATGGTCATGGCACACATGGAATATCTATTGACCGAGAAGGAGAAAAAGGACAAGGGAATTCAAGAAGATTTACAGAAGAACCTTATAGCCCTGGAAATTGTAACAAAATTTTTTGAATAAGTTCACCATCGTTTACCCTTGCTGCGAGAATCAGAGTCAGAAGGGAAGTCAAGAGGTGCTTCGTAGTAGAAGGCACCGTAGCTACCCTGATCGGGCCTGTGAAGTCCTGCATTGTCCGTCTTGATCCCTTAAGTGTCAGGCTACCACTACCGGAACAATTAATCTTGGGTACGAAGTACCTAGAGCATGTGGACCTTGACATTGCGAAGATACCACTGCCCGGTCTACACAATCTTCATCTGCAAGTTGTTGAGGAGATTCATGAGCGAAGTGTCGACGCTCTGAACTAGCACATTGAGTTGTAGGCAAGCTATAAGTAGCTAGAGGAATCTAGCTCGTGGATAGATATGGAACTACAAGATGAGCAGGATCGACGGAAGAGACTAGAGTCTACGATCACTGCAGTAGTCGAGGAGATATCGAAATGCAACATACAGACAGACCTTGTGGAAATTGTCGTTAAGATCAGCGAGGTGGTTAGTGATCTTAAGGCAGAGATGAGAGATATGGAGATCAGCCATGAAGCTAAGATTGTTGCATTGCAAGTGCAAAAGAAACCAAATACTCCACCAGATCAGATACAGTTAAGAGCAAAAGAAGTGAAGGCCCCAGCAGAAAGTATAGCCATTGAGGTGGCTAAGTGCCAAAATCTGTTAGATGAGGCGATGAAAATGTTCACTACACTTGAAGAGGATCCAGAGTTGCTGGAAATCAAGAACATTGTGAAGGATAAGCAGGTAGAATTGGAACTGCTGGACATAGAGGTGAAAGCCCTGCTTCCAAGAGAAAGACTCCAGAGGTACCCGGAAGTCAAGAAGCTTAAAAAATAAGTTCAGATGTTAAGAGAAAGAGAAAATGAAGTTGAGGACAAGATGCAGCCCCTACAAAAGGAAGCCCACGAACTCACACAACAAATCAAAGAAAAGTTAAAGGAGCTGCGCAAAGGTCAAGAATAGGTGGAATAGTAAGCCAATGATGATATAACACCTGAGATGTTGGAAATCATCAAACAAGTTGAACAAGACACTAAGGAAGCAGCTGAAAAGTTGACTGTCACATACCAAGAGTTCACTGCGAAGTTATCTCCTCAGGAGGAGGAACAACTAGGAGAAGTAGAAGTTGAAGGTGGCGCAGGCACGAGCCACATGTAAGTGTTAGGGGCCTGTTGGGCCTGGCCCAAGTGGGGCAATTTTTTGTGCAAGAAAAGTTTTGGAACTGCGGAGTTAAGCGCAGTTCAGTTGAAGAATTTTTGAACAAGTCAGTTTTGGGAAGCTACGAAGCTGAGCGCAGCACAGCGTCGGAAGAGCTGGGAAGTACAGTGCTGCGAGGAGACAGTGCTGCCATGAGCCCAATCTACGGAGATCCAATAAGGAAGAAGGTTGGATGGAAGGCAACACATATTCTAGTTAGACCATCAGTGGTCTACTTTTGGTAAAGAGCTCCATGATTACCAAGCGACGGGTAAGGAGTGAAGCGGAGGAAAGCGACTGGTCACAGATGCAAGGAAGAACGGCTTGGTGAAAGTGACCTATTGGCGTGCATGCAACAGGGAGGCTGATAGCGATGTGACCATGCGTAGAGGACGGCCATGATGAAAGATTCGCTACTAGAAGCCAGCAAGTCCGGTTAGCTAAAAACCGCGACAGTTTTGTAAACCTTAGGGTTTTTGCCTGCATGTTGTAAAGACATGACCTACGGGGATGATCTATAAATAAGCCACATTTTGTAAGGGAAAGGGTTTTTATTTTCATTAATCTCTCGTGTTGGGTTTGTATCTCATTGCACAATCTTTAGAAAGTTCTGTTTTGATTTCCATTGTAAAGGCTCTACAAGCTGTGTGCGCAGAGGCCTACTGAGAGAGAAGAGAGTCTGCAGCTGAGTGCGTAGACTGGAACTATTGTACCCTTCCCAAAGACTAATACAACAACAGTTCCTGTGGATGTAGCTCCCATCTTGGGGGTGAAACACGTTAAATCTTGTGCAGTGTAAGTGTTTATGTATTTGCACTTGTCTATTTGCTTACAATGAATGCTTGAGTTCTCATTTATCAGTTGATATGTTTATGCTTTTCTATGTATTCGCGATGAGAATGAGATGAGAATAATATGTTGAGTATCACATGTATGGATGAATGTTGAATGCATAGTATTTATGAGTTAATGAATGCATAAGTCATTTAGATAAGCATCCAAGTAAGAGAGCTCGCATCGTGCAACTCCCTTGAAGCGCAACACCGGAAGTGCACAGAGTAGTGTATTTCGTCCAGTTGCATAAGTCATAAGATTAAATAATCTAAGGTAGTAGATGAATGAATAAAGCACTAAGTGAAGTCAGTAATAGTGGTTAATTCTGAAGAGGAAGCGTATAAGTCAGTTGCGTTGTCCTGTTGGCTGAAACCTATTCGCACCGTGCAATCCTTGGCTGCTTTGGTAGTGCCTACATCTTAGCTCGCAGAAGTTTGTTAACTGTGACAAAAGGCTTTCGTCGCATAGCTATCAGCCCGCATCACGAGCCTCACATTGCGCTGCCCATTATATCTGTTTAAACAACTCATCACGTAGCTGTGGAAACTTGATTCTGCAGCTCCCCCATAGCTTCACCTCGGGTGAGACCTCAGTCTACTCATAGACTGTTGCCGAAAGGGCCAGTGAAAAGGGGTTTTTTTGGTTCCTTAAACCATAAAGAACCTAGGTCTACATTGGAAACCTCTAGAACAGTTATCTATGCCAACAGCAAATTCTACCAAGTGTAGGTAATCCTCCCACTTGGATGGCTTATCCATCACATACATCCTCAACATATCTTCAATAAATTGGTTCACCCTCTCGGTTTGACCATCTGTTTGAGGATGATACGATGTGCTAAAATTCAACCAAGTTCCCAATTACTAAAATAAACCTTTCAAAAAATTGGATGTTAACTTTGCATCTCAATCTGAGATTATTGCGTTGGGTAACCCATGCAATTTGAAGAACTATTTCATGAAGATATTTTCTATGTCACTTATTTTATGAGTGGAATTGACTAGACTAAAATGAGCTTCCTTTGATAGCTTGTCCACCACAACCATGATTGAATCATGATGCCTTGTTGTCATTGAAAAACCTATTATGAAATCCATAGAAATTGCTTCCCAATTCCATTCTGGAATGGGAAAAGGATGCAACAAGATGTTGATGTGATTCCTTGACTTGTTGGCATTTTTTACATCGAGAAATGTATTCTACTACCTCATTTTTCATCCCATGCCAAAAGTATTGTTTCCTTGCTACTGTTATTGTCTTTTGATATACTAGATGTCCGGAATATGGCGTTTAATAAATTTCATCCTTTACCATCTTTAAATATGCACAATTTGGAATATATAACCTCCCTTTATAAACAAGAAGACCATCTTCTCCAATATGATACCCTTCACACTTTTCATATAAATTTCCTGTTGCAATTTCTCTTTCATTTGAAGGTAAGTTTCATCTCTATTTTGGGATTCAAGAACTCTTGTTCTCAAATCTGATTTGCACATACTTAAGGCTACTAACTGAAATTTTTTTCTAAGGGAGTCTACAACTTTGTTCTCTTTTCCCTTCACATGTTTGATTTCAAAATCAAACTCACACAAAAATTCCAGCCATCTTTCTTGCTTAGCATTTAAGCTCAACTGATCAAAAAAATACTTCAAGCTCATGTGATATGTCCTAAGCTCGAATCTTCTTCCCAACCAATAATGCCTCCACATATTGAGGTCGTGTACTATGGCTACTAGCTATAAATCATGAGTTGCATAATTCTTTTGATGTTCCTTTAATTTCATGCACACATAGAAAATCACAAATACTTCTTGCATAAGCACTCCACTAGGTATCCAAGCCCCGAGGGCCTGTAACAAGCTCTAGGAGGCTAGCTAAACCTCCCAAGGCCTGTAATAGGTACAAGTGGGTGGTTATTCAAGCCCCCAAGGCCTCTCAAGGGCTTATAACAGGCCCTGGAGGCTTAGAGCCTCCCAAGGCTATTGGTAACAACTAGCTCAATGATATTGGTAACAATTCATTATCAATGACCATTGTCTCTCGACTATGATCGAATCGAAACCCACTTCACCATGAAACCCCTGGCCTCAAGCATGCCTCAAGATGCGCTTTCCCTGCGTACTACTAAGCCCGAGCCTTGCCTCAACCTAATTTCTCATCCGACCATGATCTCGCAATTTCCATTTGGCGGATATTTGTCAACCCTCCCATATAAAAAGGAGCCCCAAAGTATTTTTGTATTGTTACATTAAATAAAAAAACCCTTTTCCCCTTAATATATAAGCAATATAATTTTTAGGTTTTCATGAATATTTAATACCGCAATATGAATGAGCGTGATATTATATTGCCTTCTAGTGAAGCCCCCATGAAAATATCTAGCATCTGTAGCATTCTTTGCAGTAGGCCAATTCATTATGGCTTCAATATTTTTCGGATGCACTGCAATTCCTTCTTCTAAAATAACATGACCCAAATATTGTACCCTTATTTGATAGAAGTCACACTTGCTTAGATTTGCATACAATTTGTGTTCTCTAAGAACTTGTAGCACCATTCTTAAGTGTTCCTCATGCTCTTCTTCACTCTTTGAGTAAACAAGAATGTCATCCAATAACACTAACAAAATATCCAAATACTTGATGAAGACGTTATTCATGAGATAGATGAATGTGGTGGGTGCATTAGTAATACCAAATGGAACCACTGTGAACTCATAATGGCCATATCTTATCCAAAAAGTTGTCTTGTGAATGTCTTCTTCCTTGATCCTCTCTTGATGATAACCAGATCTCAAGTCACTCTTTGAAAACAATTTGGATCCCTTCATTTATTCTTGACTGTCACTTTATTTAGCTACCTACAATCAATACATAGCCTTAAAATCCCATCTTTCTTCTTGAAAAATAACACCGGTGCTCCCAAAGGAGACACACTTGTTCCAATATACTTCTTGTCCATTAATTATTGTAGCTACATTTTTAACTCCACCAATTCTGGCATGCTCGTTCTATAAGGATCTTTAGAAATTGGGGCTTCCCTTGGAACAAGATTGATTGTAAAATCAATGTCCCTCTTTGGTGGTAGTCCTGGCACATCGTCTCAGAACACATATTTGAACTCTTGCAACAATCGATAATCCTCTATATTTGGGCCTTTTCCCTCTAATGAATTTGATATATGGACCGCATATAGGTGACAACCTTTCTTGTAGAACTTTCCCAACTGCATGGTAGAAATATGCCTTACTAAAACTTGCTTGGAAATCCCTTTCACCACTCTCAGCTTTCTGTCTTCATCAATGCATTCAAGGATATTTTCCTAGCAATCTATATTGGATCTATGCTTTTCCAACCAATCCATACCAATAAGAGCATCATACGATCCTAATGGTATGATATTGAAATTTAATTTTGTGAGGAGTCCATTCAACTCTATGGGGCACTCCATCACTACTTTACTGACTTTTTGTTTTGTTCCGGCGGCTAATTGAACTAGCCACAACTTATTATGCTTCATTTTTATAAGAGAACAACTTTTAGCCACTTTTGGAGTAACATAAATATGAGTAGATCTCGGATCAATCAAAACATAAATAGAATCTTACCTTCAGCTTCCACTATTGTTGATTGATGGTCTACTTGATGGTTATCCAATGCTGCATAAATTCGAGGGGTTTTTTGTTTCCATATCCTCGATTGTAATTGCTTCTTCTAAGTTATGCAAGCTTCGAGGGTTCTCTCTTCGATGTGGAAAATATTTAAGAATGTAGTTTTCTCCACATCCCCAACACTGAAGTGGTCCTTTCGATCCTTTTTATGTTGCTACTACTGGCTTGGTTCCTCCATTGTGCTCGTCAACTTCTCTTTGCACCGCGGAACTTCTTCTGCAGTACTATCACAAACTCTTCTATGTGAAACTTCGTGGACTTATTCTCCACTGCACACATAGAGCTTCTTTGCAACTCGCCACGAATTCCTCTTCATGGTACATCCACGGATGTTGGTTGACAACCAAAGACGGATCAAAAATCATCACAGATCTATACTCCACGATGCCTTCAAATTCTGGACATATTCCACCCGCAATCCTTCCAATGTGGTTGGTCCTCATCACACCCCTCTTACCCCCATGGCATAGATGGGTTCCGTCTCAAATCTTTCAAATTTTCCATTTTCAAGAGTAGTAATGGCTCACTAAGAATTAAATTTTATTCCGACTAATGTTGGAGTCACTACCAATTAAAATACAATACATGGCTATGTAGTATCTTCCCAATGGATTCCCACCTTCCATTATCAAGCATACAAGTTGACAATGCATTGTGAAGTAAGCTAGATGGTCATGATTCCTTCTCTCTACTAATAAATTTTTAGGATAAAAAATTTCCCAACTTCCTTATTTCAATCTACTACTCATTATCATCACTTCATGCGCATATGATTTCTTTTTTGTGAGTGTAGATTCTGGACCAAACAACTATAATGATGCGACCATTCACTCGGATACCACTCCGTCACATCCCTGCCCATCAATCTAACTGACAACGGGAATATGAACAACTTATGGGGATTCTAAATTTCGCCCCCGCAACCATATTATAAAATTCAAAAGCATTTAAATGCATGTGTAGATGAATATTAAAAATACATAGCGAAAAATAAATCATTCCACACACACACACACACACATAGTATGCATATACTAGCATACTCATCACAAGCATAATAATAATTCATGCACATTCAACAAAACAATGAATTAAAAGGTAAACACCTATCTTTTTAAATGAATTCGTCCATGCAACTAGCTATGGAAGAGTAACATTCCACCCAACCATAGGCACTCTCACCAACAATTTATCTTTCTGCTGAGAGGATACCCCCAAGATGGGCTATGTATCCACTAGGGAGGAACTACACAAGATCACTCATAGCCATAGGAACATACTCTCATGCTAATCTAACATAAAGAGTTGAGTTTATCAAGCATATAGAGAGGTAGAGGAGGTGAGTGCTAAGCCAATGAGCTCAACCAAAGAGCTATAGGAATCTCAATTGGTCTCAAACAGACTTGGCACCCACAACACCTACCACACCCAACACAAGGAAGGTCTCATTCCCTGCTACACAGTCCCTCAAGCGCCGCTTCCCTCCAGTTCTATTCAAGGTGGGAATAGAAAGGTACAAGATGCTACACCTTCAGAGATCTTCACCTACATTGGGTTTATCAAGCATTTCCATCCTCTGATATCTCTTTGACTTCAATTATCTCTTGGGTCCTTTCTTTTTGGTCACACTAACTTGCAACTACGAAATTCAATTTTCAACCTTCCAAATATGGGTTCTCCCATGGATTTTTGGGCTTTTGACACTCTCAAATTTTCCCCAAGGTTCGGGTCTATGGATCCCCCGCCAGATTTCATGACCAACACGAGTTTTTGGGCGTTTTTGGCAGTGTAAACAAAGCTCTTTCTCAAGTTGTGATTTATGTTTTTTCTCTTGTTGGGAATGCATAGCATACACAGAATTGGATTTTGGTTGTGAAACAATGGGATGGGAATGGAAGGAAACGAATTCCCATGAGGAATATTGAATTTTGAGTACCAAACACTGAACCCATACTCAGCCATACAAATTTATGGGTTATTCCCATGCTCCATTAAATTCATGAGCTGATTTCTCAGCTACTTTCTTACAACATAAATAAATATTAGCATGGAAGTCCACTTAGGTAGTTTCTTACCATTTATGGCTCATGGGTTCTCAGGATGACACTTGGAAACAAAGGCTTTGATCCCACAACCCCTCTCCTCTCCCTAGTGGATGAACACAGCCCCCTCATTTTTGTTGCTTCCATTGCCATCTCTCAGACATTTGATTTATATTATAAATATTTACATTATGTTATATTTTTCCATGGACAACTCGCACATGTCCACAATATATTAAATACTTTCCTTTATAAGTCAAGCAATCACTAGCAGGGCCTTGGCCTTGAGCTCCATGCTAGGAATCATAGACCACATATTTACAATATTTACATATTATGACAATAATTCCTAGGGTCAAAATGAGGGTATTACATGACTGATAGATGGGGAAATATACTCGTTGAAGGCTCACCCTTGTCTCCCTAAAGTCCTGCTATTAGGGTAATTATGGAGCATGAATTAGATATTGACCCCGGTCCTTTCTTCTAATTAGAGTCGACTAGATGCGCATGGACAAGTGTTGGTTTCAATGATAATAGAAATACCCCTACAAGGTACTTGGATCACCATTATCCACAACAACTTTAAATAGATAACAAAAGAGAAATCCCATAACCAATTATGCTTCTATTGGTTGGAGAGATTACAGAATAACACTACATGTTTGCATCTATCATACAGATTTGGAAATTTGAGGAGGTTAAGTTGTGAATCTTGATGTCTTTGGTCATATCATAGGAAACATTGATGCACGTGATGGAAAAAATAAGAAAGAGATGTACATGAACCTCATTGAGGCTTGCAATTTCAAGCATGCAATTGCAAACGATGAAGAAAGTGTTCGCTCATCTTCTCTAGTCTATTAATATATTATGAACCCAACTGCAAGGATTAGGGTTTGTTAGCTAATATGTCCACTCTAATTTGTTTTTTAAAGGAAACCTATACATAGTTGTTCTTATTTTGATACTCTGAATTAGCTAGAAAGAATAATTTACCTATGCCACATTTGGATTAGGCTTGTTGACATGTGATTAATCTCTATACGTGAAAAACGTTTTACTTGATCTAACTCAAAATTCAATAGACCAAGATCAAAGGAAATTTCATAGTGGTGCACAGGAATGTATATAAGCTTCCATTGATTCCAATAAAGGAAAACGATACTCTTAGGAGGTTGGATGTGGTATTTTAAGGTGTTAGTCTTGGAATTGGATGCCTAGAATCTCATTTTAGGGAATAAATATGGTGTTTCCACCGTCAACCATGCACATGCCCCTAGGACATATTCTTTGTGTTCAAAACCTTCTTATGGTGCCCATATGGTCACTTCGAGGCCAAATATCCGACAAAGAGGTCATGCGTGGTGGTTCAATGCCTTGTTCATAGTGCTTAACCATCGAAATCTACATTTTAGGTAAATGATCAAAATTCAGTAACTAAAATCGTTCCAAAGATTGAGACTAATACCTATATATAACTTATTTCCAATGGTTCCAATATGCCCACTCATAGGTGAAAGATCTCTTTGGGATGTCATGTTTGTTGATTAGAGGTATTTTTTTCTTCTTTGGATGCACAAAATATTCCCTTAGGGAATACGGCGAATGTCTTTTTCCTCTAATATGTTGAGTTTTTAACCCATATCTTGTTGTTGAAAACTTTTAATGGTGCCCATATCCCTAAATATATGCTAAGTATCCCCTTATGTGGTCATGTGTTTTGGTTTGAGGTGTCATCCTTGGCACTATATTCCTATAACTATTTTTTTGGTCTATGGGTTGATTTTTCTCACCCAACTCTGTCTAGGACCCTAAAACCCAAATCTAATGCTCAAAACATCATTACATATTTAATATCCCTATGTGGAGGGAAAATACATTCTAGTGAGTTCATCTTTGGTCGATCAAGGATTCTTTCTTGTGCCTGGATGCTTAAAAACTTCCTTTAGCGTACAAGGCCTAGGTTAATATCTAGGTCCTTCAGGCTCATACGAGGTGTCAAGAACTATTTAATTGAATATATTTCCCCACTTGGAGGAAAATATAACCTTCACAGAACATGTATGGCGGTTTGAGTTATTGTTCATGAATGTTGACATAGCAACTATTGATAGGGGTTCACTTCGCACTACTGTCAACAAACACCAATCAAACTCCCTTAAATGCTGGCCCAAAAAGGTTTTACCCTTTCCAGCAACACCCGTAGAGCGAGTGAGGTCTCACCTGAGTTGATTAAGGGAGATGCAGGAACCATATTTCCAAAGTGGGTGGAGGACATGCATCTAATCTCACTCTACAGCTACAGAAACTAGAGATTGTGTCTTCGCATTGTACTTAACAATTCATACATTCATTCATCATTCTCATGCTCAGAGTATAATTGACATTCGCATTAACATGGTAAAACTAACATTCGCATCAACAGAATTCACTAAACCACGGAGCTTTAAACATATCACAACTAGCATTCACATCCATCATTCAACATGAACATAAACATAAGAGATAAACATAGTCGAACATCTTCATGCATTAACTCAACAAAAACCTGTGGTACAACATCCGCAGGGATAATTCAAAACCACTTGTCACGGATCCATATAAAACATGCCGAAAACAGAGCAAATCATCCACTTATCTTCTTGTTCTTCAATCAAATCAAGCCTCAATCTAGATTGAGATAGGATTCTTATAGGCTTACAATCATAGTCCTAGGCTTAGAAAACTAATGTGGTTACAAAAAAAATCCAAATGACCCACTCTAGCTAACTAAACCAATCTTGCACTTTTGTCAGCTCCTTGTTCTCCGTGAATGGTCCTTTCTTCCACAGATTGTCCTTCGCGTCGTTGTCAGCATCCACACTTCATGCGATCTAACCCTGTGCCAATAGGCCCCTAACATAAACTTGTGGCTCGCCCTCGAGCCACCTTAGCTAGACACCTCTGGTGTGTTTACTTGGGACTGGAACTCATCATATTCGACACTGATCTGGTTAACAGCTTCTTTTGAAGATACCTTGAGTGCTACACAGTCTTGTACCTATTGTTCTGTTGGGTGCTTGCCATCCATCTGTTGCACCTATTCTAGGTTTTGCTTAACCTGTGTCATTCTTTCTATTGCCTGAGTGGTCAACTGTTCTTCCTTTGTTTGCAACTTGTATAGGTTCATGGTTCTTCTTTGTTTCCTGTCGTGTGCTTTAGTTACCCTACGCTCAAGTTCCTTCAGTTGTGAGGCCTTTTTCATCCGCGTGAGTAAGGGCATCACCCAAAACGATCCCTTCAATGTTTCCAGCTGCACTTCTGCCTGGGCAAGTTGCATGTTTAGTTGTTGCAACTACTCATCCTGGACTAAGCTTCCCCAAAACTCTGTAACCTCTTCAACAATTTTATGGGCCGCCCTTTCCATTTATGCAATATTTGTTGCACCCATTTCTATCGCATCCTTACGATTTTGGATCTGCTCCTGTGGTGTGCCTGGTGATGGGTCCATTTTCCAGGTATTTTGATAACCCTTTTTCCATAGTCCAGCTCAAGCAATGGTAACGAAACGCACTCAATTGTGGGAAAAGTGGTTTTTCTTTAATGATTTAATGAAATTGTTTTTATGATTAATCTTGTATGTTAGAATGCGTATCAATTAAACTGATTATATGGAAACCAAGCATAATTGAGCAGGTTCAGGTTTATTAAAGGAAGGATGTGTAGAAGACTAAAGGATCACCACAAGCTCGGCACCCTGTTTCCTGATTTATAGGGGACACACTAAAACTTTCCAGATGAATCGACACTTAGACAATCAGTTAGGATTAGAGTTAAAACGTTTAAATATGGACCTCTCGGGTAGCGAGGGGTCCCTGCTGTTATTTTTGTGAAAGACATTATTGTTAACGTTTTTCTGCACTATTGAGATACTGAAGTACAGACTTCTATTTTGACATGGATTTTACATATTAATGAAGATTGATGATTAATTCCAGCAAGCGTTTCTGAGTTTTTATTCTCTCCTGAGTACGGGTTGGGGAGGGCCCCTCCAACATGTAGGTCAGGAGATTCCTATTTGCAAGTATTTTTCCAAGTATGTGTTTTACATTGATGAACAATTCTATGATGTATGGTAGTGTTGAATGAGTCATTTTTTTCTGTAGTAGTTTAGAATGCATTCCATAGTACAATAAAATGATTTCAGTAGGCCTGTAGGTTCTTTCTTGCAATGCATAATTTCATCCATGATTACATGTGTAATAGCTTAGCTTTCAAAGTCATGATTAGATCTGGAGTTCACTGCAATTTCTCATCGTGATTAGTCTCTTTTAAATTCTTAGTAGAAGATGGGTAAGCATAGAATGATCGTATTTCAAATCTAGGTTGGTAGAATAAGATAGATCAAGACTCAAATTGTGTGCGCAGACAGTAGTTACAGACTTCGTTTCCCCAATAGTAAAATAGCTCTGTTATGGTATTTTCATTCTCAGCAATTAGTTATTTCAGTAGTTTAATTATTTCAAATAGATTTACTGTCTTTATGTCTTTATTTCTTAGAACAGATCAGCATCTAATTACTTCAACATTTTAATTCCTTAGAATATATTCCCTGCTTTACTTCTCAGAATATATTTACCGCTTTCAGCACTTTAATTCTTTTAATCAGATTCATTGCTTTCCAGTATTCAATTTCGTAGCATAATCAGTTTTCACATTAAGTAGACAAAATTCACATTTAGTAGACAATCTATAGAACATCGATACCACCCTTTAACTGTGACAGGATATTATCCTATAAAGAGCACAGACAGTGCATGCATCTCTCAAGTTTGTACGTTCCTTGGGTTGACATTTAAAGTAGGCTCTTGGTATAAGCTCCCCTCATTAGGCATCCATATTAGGAGCTCACCACTTTTTGGCACCTTTGTCAGGGAGGTGCTAAATATTTTAGGAGACATCACCTAAAAACCACAAAAATGAAACAAAAATTACATAAAACAAAAACATAAATATCTTCTACCAATGAATGCCTCGTCGGCAAAGGGATAGGTTTGGCCACTTTCTGCCCAAGCATTCCATGAGCAACAATGGTAATAACAGTTCTGACCATTCTCAGTTTGAATTTCTACACTCTGAAAATGAGACTGATTCCACATACGATCCAAATAGAAGCAACTTCATGTAATGACCCTTTTTCAAAATTCTATTAAAATGCCAATTTTTCCACTTTTTCCCCAATTTCGACCTTTGACTAGTTTAACTGTTTTGACCTCCAAATCAACCCAAATGCCCCCAAATATTCTGTAGGAGTGTATGAATGGTATTTAGAATTGAATATCAGGTTCAGAGATGTTTTATCGCCCTCCAAATACTGCTGCAAACTTGATTTGTATTCTGATCAATATAGGTAATTTTGACTAGTAATTTGTGCATAAAATCCCCCCCGGGTGACACTGCAAATGGCCTTCCAAATGCCTCCAAACTCCGACGAATTTATGAACAAAGGTATATAATGTGTTAATTATGTGATTAAGGTCTCATATGCACCATTAATTGATTTTAACTACTGTTCTAACTCTCTCACATTCAACAGTAAAAACCCCCAATTCGACCCTTGGGGAAATGGCACTATTTCACCTCCCAATACAACTAAACTGAGTAAAAATGCTTCAAATTCTCAAGTACAGTAGATGAAAATTGTAAAAGACATCCATGGCAGTATATTGATCACAAATATATCAGATAATCATCCATCCATTCGAAATAATCAACATTATAGTGTCATACATCAACGCATTGGGGAAATGGACATTGTTTGCTCATTAATCAATAGTTTTGCATACAACCAGTGGGTATTTCGACCTGAGACTTTATGAATATTAATAACAGAGGATATGAAGCTATTAAAATCAGAAATATATAATGAGAATCTCTCTCAAGAAGCACAAGTGCTCACCAAAAACACCCTCCCTCAAGGAGCATGAATATGCCTTCAAAACTGGAAACGGTGGAGAGAAAGTGTTGCACTAAACCAAACCATGAAACTTCCTGTAGCTGCTACCTACAAATACAAACTCCATTAAAGCACCATGAAAGACCTGAGTGGCCTCTCCAAACACCAACTTGGATGGGAATCTTTCATCCTCGAAATTGGCTAAGGCAAGAAATTAGTCATCCGCTAGCTCTCTCTTCACAAATGCAATTTTTCTCAAATCATCAAAATCCATTCTCATTCTTCATTTCTACATTTTATAACCAACATTAGCCTTCTAAGGGTCGAAATCCTCTCAATAGATTCAATAGATTTCCATTTAGAAAATATTCCACATTTGCCACTTGTTTCCTAGTTCCAACCTTCCATCTTCTCCCAAATTCGATTTTGAGTCTCTTTGGCTTCTCCAACTCTCAAATTCGCCTTCTTTGATCCTATTTTTGGAGCTGACATGTCATAGTGGTCAGATGTCAGAGGTCAGGTCTGCAATTTTTCATAGTTGTCATAGATGCTCCATCATTGGTGTCATAAGGGCTAGGGAATCTAGCCCCAAGTGTCCACAAACTTCCACTTTGACTCTTTATCTTCCATGGAGGTTACCAATCCTTCCTAATTCGACCTAAGATGCTCAATGACATGTGTTATGACTTACCATCTCACCCAAGAGTTTTCACATTCCCATTAATTCGAATTTGCAAAAGAGAGATACCATGTATTATGAAAAATCAAGCTAGTGTGGGTCCCACCACCTCCATATGTTTCCAAAACCACTTGCCACTTAGAATTTATCTTGAATATATTTATTCACCATATTTATTAAATGCTTGAACCCCTATAATGTCTAAATATCATTTATTAGCTTCCTTATTACCATCCCACATGTGCCCATCCAACCTAGGAAACTAGTAGGATTGATGGGATTGTCTTACTATGCACTTACTTGAATGGGGACATTACAGTCCTCCCCACCCAAGATTGCTTGTCCTCAAGCAATTTCAAATTTGGATGCTGCAAAATATTCTCCTCTTTCCATGTGGCATCTTCATTTGGTAAGTCCTTCCATTGCACTAAATATTCTTTGATGATTCTACTCCTCAACCTTCTTTCCCGTGTCTTCAAAATATTTTCCGAAACAAGTGTGAGTTGACCTTCATCATCCAAAGGAGGAAGTATTTATGAAGTGATGATTTGCTGACCAAGAGCTTTCTTGAGACAAGAAACATCAAATACATTGTGGATTTTACTCCCTTCCGGAAGTTCTAGTTCATATGCTACTTCTCCAACCTTCCGCACTACCTTGTATGGCCCATAGTACCTTGGTTTTAATTTTTCTACTCCATTCTTTTTTAGAGATGTTTTCTTACAAGGCTGCAACCTTAAATATACTAAATCATTGACTTGAAAGGTTCTTTCTTCTCTATGCCTATTAGCATATTGTTTTTGCTGATTTTGAGCAACCTGCAAATTGTCTTGCAAGAGCTTTAAAATTTCTTGGCTCTCTTCTACCCAATCTTTAGCCTTTGGGGCTCTACTATCACCAAATATAATGTTAGCAAATGTAAGTGCATCATAACCATATAATGCTTTCAAAGGAGACATTCCTATTGACATATGATAAGTGGTGTTGTAGCAAAACTCATCCAAGTGTAGCCATTTTTCCCATGCTTTTTGCTGCTCTCCCACATAGTTTCTTAGGTATCTTTCCAACCATTGTTTTACCCTCTCTATTTATCCATCAGTTTGTGGATGATAGCTGGTACTTGGAGTCAATTGAGTGCCTACCAATCTAAAAAGTTCTTTCCAAAAAGCACCCATGAATCTACTATCTCTATCACTGACAATGCTCTTGGGGAGCCCATGCAATATGAAGATTACTTTGAAACAAATATCAGCCACTTGTGCAGCACTAAAAGATGATGTAACATAAAAGAAATGAGCAAATTTTTTCAACCTATCAAGTACCACATAGATGCAATCCTTACCCAAGGATTTAGGCAATCCGGTGATGAAATCCATGGAAATACTGTCCCATTTTTGCTCTGGAATGGGAAATGGTTTTAATAGGCCGGCTGGACATGTAAGTTCTGATTTGTTTTTTTGACATGCTTTACATTCATTCACATACTTCTGAACATCTTCCTTCAGCCCCTTCCAAAAAATTCTTTGCCTCAACTGTCTATAAGTTTTGAAGATCCCTGGATGGCCCGCTAGTGGGGAATCAAGTGCTTCTTGCAAAATTCGGTACTTGAGCTTGGAGTTATGAACTAAATAAATTCTTCCCTTATAATATATCAGCCCATTCAAAATCCTATAATTATCATCCCCTTTGATTCCATCCAACACATCACAAGCAAATTTGTCTTTGGCATATTCAACTAGTAGCATGTTTTTCCAATCCTTGGCAATATCCATGAGAGAAAAAGAAGGCCTTCTTGACAAAGCATCTGCTACTATATTATTCTTTCCTTTGACATATTCAATATCAAAATCATAAGCTTGAATCTTGCTTACCCACTTTTGTTGCCTTTCATTTAGATCTTTTTGGGTGAGAAAGTGTCTTAGACTATTGTGGTCAGTTTTCACCACAAACTTGCTGCCCACCAAGTATTGTCTGAATTTGGCCAATGCATGCATAATGTCCAGCATTTCTTTATCATAGATGGAGTAAATTTTTTCATGAGGCTGCAACTTTCTACTCTCAAAGGCTATAGGGTGTTGGCCTTGCTTTAGGAAAGCCCATATTCCTCCACCTGAAGCATCACATTCCAAAACCAAAGGTTTAGTAAAATCAGGAAGTGCAAGTATGGGACAACTACTCATTACCTCTTTCATTTTTTGGAAGGCCTTTTCAGCGTCTTCATCCCACTTGAAAGCATCCTTCTTAGTCAAATCAGTGAGTGGAGAAGTCAACTTGGAGAACCCTTTCACAAATTTTCTGTAGTAGGTGCATATGCCAATAAAGCCTCACAATTCGGTAATATTTTTTGGTGATGGCCATTCCAAGATAGCCCTAATTTTTTCCATGTGTACCTTCACTCCTTTCCCAATAATGTGCCCAAGATACAGTAGTTCTTTCATCCCAAAATCACATTTTGATAATTTAGCAAATAAGGACTCTTCTTGCAATATTTTCAACACAATCTCTAACTGTTGCAAATGCTCTTCCCATGTTTTACTGTAAATGAGAATATCATCAAAGAAAACCAAAACAAACCTTCTTAGTTGCTTGCAAAATATCCTATTCATATATGCTTGAAAGGTGGTTGGAGCATTAGTTAACCCAAAAGGCATGACAAGAAATTCAAAGTGGCCAAAATGACATCGAAAAGCGGTCTTTTGCACATCTTCATCTTTCATTCGAATTTGGTGATACCCTGATCTAAGGTCAATTTTTGAGAAGTATTTGGCCCCATGTAGCTCATCCATGAGCTCATCAATCCTAGGAATAGGGTACCTATTCTTGATAGTCTTTTTGTTCAAGGCTCTAAAATCTATGCACATTCTCAATGTTCCATCTTTTTTCTTCACTAGCACTACTGAAGAAGCATAAGGGCTAGAGCTTGGTCTAATGAGTCCCAACTCTAGGAGTTCTTGGATATCTTTTTCAATCTCATCTCTAAACTTTTTAGGATGTCTATAAGGTGGTATCTGAATGGGTGAAGTGCCCTCCTCCAAAATAATACTGTGCTCAACCCCCCTATCTGATGGCCTACCATGTGGAAGGTCTCTAAAAACCTTTTCATATTTTTGCAAAAGTCTCTCTATCTCCTTTGGGTGTTTGAAAATATTTATAGTTGGCTTGGGAGATGTAATATGACATTCAATAGCCCATTCTATAACCCCATGCCTCAATATAGATCTCATACTATTGCAAGTTACTACTTGATTTGCATAAGTGTGTTTCCCTCTCACAATTCTTTGTACTCCTTTTGAATCTTGGAATTTCATTTTGGGAATTTGATAATTTACTGTATGCTCTCCTATTGAATACATCCATTACACTCCCAAAACCACATTAGTATCAGCAACATCAACCACATAAAAACTATCAACAAAAGTATAGTTACCTACGGTGACTTACAGCTTTGGAACCCATGTTTTGCATTGCATTGTGTTGTGACCGGGAATGACAGCTGTGAAGCCATCAAATGGTTTAATAGGTATATTTCTTTTCTCTACCATCTCTGCATCAATGAATTTATGAGTGGCTCCTCCATCTACCAAAACTGAAGTTCTTTTTCCTTGTACCACACCTTTGCATCAGATAGTATGATAGCGAGGTACTGCTGAAAGCACTGCCATTCTTGCTTTGTCCGGTGAAGGCTGATTTTCTTCTTGTCTTTCCTCTTCTACTGCTGTCTCATATGCCTCTTCTTGATCTGAAATATGTCCATCTTCATCCATGCCCCCATCATACCCCTCATTGTCAGAAAATATTTCTATGTATTGAGCCTTTCCTTTGGTACATTTGTGCCCCAGTGTCCATGGTTGGAAGCATGTGAAGCACAATTTCTTTTTTCTAAGTTCATCCCTGTTTAGTCCCTCTTTTTTATTCCTCTCAAATGAATCTCTTTGCCAAGATTTCTTATCATATCCATCCCTTTGCCAAGGTTTCTTTTCAAATTTGTAGCTAGGCTTAGGAGGAAATCTCGTTCTAGGAAGCACATTTTGGAGATCCCTAGTCAAGCTCATTGCATCTTTTAATGTAGTTGACTTGTGGGCTTTGACCAAACCTCTTAAGGGTTCAGCCAAACCTTCAGTGAACAGCAATACTAATCTTCCCATAGATACATCAGCCACCTTGACTGATAATTTTGAAAGTCCAACATATATTCGATAGGGGACCCAGTTTGCTTCAATTGAGCTAGTTCTTTGGAAGGCAATTCTGGATCTTCTTGTTCAAATCTTTCTAGTACCCTGTCAACAAATTCTCCATATGTTTTAACCTGATTATGACCCAATTTTTTCATCCCATGAAACCACCATTCATTGGCATCTCCTTCCAAATGCAAAATGGCCATTTTTAATGCATCCTCTTCCAACATAGGATTCAGCTGAAAATATACATCCAATTTTTGCACCCAAGTGTTAGCAGAATTTTGAGAAGAACCATCAAAAGTAGGAAGTGACATTTTTCCAATAGCACTATTCAATTCTTTGTTTTGGAATGGACTCCTATTGTCTCCCTTCATTTTAATCTTTTGCATAGCATCAATGTAGTCACTGAGTGGTACACCTCTTTTACACTCTTCATTCAAATCATTCCAATCATTTACTAGTTTCTTGTAATCCAATTCAAGATTGGGATCTTCTTTGGGTGTGAGAAATTTAGGTACAGTATGCCTTTGTGTGCTTTGAAATTCATCAGTTCTATTATGAGGTCCTGTACTTGAGAAAATATGCCCATTTCCTTTCATCTTTCCCCCTGAGTGTGAACCATTATTGTCTCCTATCATCCCTTTGCCTGAAAGTTGGCTACCCAACAATTCGAAACCTTTCATCATTTGTTTATTCATATCTAGCATAACCATGGTAATTCCTTCAAAACATGGTTTTAAGGCTTCAATAAATTCCTCCTTATGTCTTAATTTTTCCTCCTCCTCTCTACCCATTGTTTGAGAAAAAAGCTCTTTTTCTGCTACTATCTCTTCTTCAACTACTTATTCAAAGGGTGGTGTTTTATTTGTTTGGATTCTTGTTAATACCATCAAGTGCCAAGACCATGCCCTAATACCACTTGTAATGACCATTTTTCAAAATTCTATTAAAATGCCATTTTTTCCACTTTTTCCCCAATTTCGACCTTTGACTAGTTTAACTGTTTTGACCTCCAAATCAACCCAAATGCCCCCAAATATTCTGTAGGAGTGTATGAATGGTATTTAGACTTGAATATCAGGTTCAGGGATGTTTTATGGCCCTCCAAATACAACTTCAAACTTGATTTGTATTCTAATCAATATAGGTAATTTTGACTAGTAATTTGTGCATCAAATCCCCCCTGGGTAACACTGCAAATGGCCTTCCAAATGCCTCCAAAATCCCACGAATTTATGAACAGAGGTATATAATGTGTTAATTATGTGATTAAGGTCTCATATGCACCATTAAATTATTTTTACTACTGTTCTAACTCTCTCACATTCAACAGCAAAAACCCCCAATTCGACCCTTGGGGAAATGGCACTATTTCACTTCCCAATACAACTAAACTGAGTAAAAATGATTCAAATGCTCAATTAGAGTACATGAAACTTGTATAATACATCCATGGAAGTATATTGATCACAAATATATCACATAATAATCCATCCATTCGAAATAATCAACATTATAGTGTCATACATCAATGCATTGGGGAAATGGACATTGTTTGCTCATTAATCAATAGTTTTGCATACAACCAGTGGATATTTCTACCTGATACTTTCTGAATATTTTTAACAGAGGATATGAAGCTATTACAATCAGAAATATATAATGAGAATCTCTCTCAAGAAGCACAAGTGCTCACCAAAAACGCCCTCCCTCAAGGAGCATGAATATGCCTTCAAAACTGGAAACGGTGGAGAGAAAGTGCTACACTAAACCAAACCATGAAACTTCTTGTAGCTGATACTTGCAAATACAAAATACATTAAAGCACCATGAAAGACCTGAGTGGCCTCTCCAAACACCAACTTGGATGGGAATCTTTCACCCTCGAAATTGGCTAAGGCAAGAAACTAGTCATCCACTAGCTCTCTCTTCACAAATGCAATTTTTCTCAAATCATCAAAAGCCATTCTCATTATTCACTTATACATTTTATAACCAACATTATCCTTCTAAGGTTTGAAATCCTCTCAATAGATTCAATAGATTTCCATTTAGGAAATATTCCACATTTGCCACTTGTCTCCTAGTTCCAACCTTCCGTCTTCTCCCAAATTCGATTTTGAGTCTCTTTGGCTTCTCCAACTCCCAAATTCGCCTTGCTTGAGCCTATTTTTGGTGCTGACATGTCATAGTGGTCATATGTCAGAGGTCAGGTCTGCAATTTGTCATAGTTGTCATAGATGCTCCATCATTGGTGTCATAGGGGCTAGGGAATCTAGCCCAAGTGTCCACAAACTTCCACTTTGACTCTTTATCTTCCATGGAGGTTACCAAACCTTCCCAATTCGACCTAATATGCTCAATGACATTTGTTTTGACTTACCAACTCACCCAAGAGTGTTCACATTCCCATTAATTCAAATTTGCAAAAGAGAGATATCATGTATTATGAAAAATCAAGCTAGTGTGGGTCCCACCACCTCCATATGTCTCCAAAACCACTTGCCACTTAGAATTTATATTGAATTTATTTATTCACCATATTTATTAAATTCTTGAACCCCTCTAATGTCTAAATATCATTTATTAGCTTCCTTATTACCATCCCACATGTGCCCATCCAACCTAGGAAACTAGTAGGATTGATGGGATTGTCTTACTATGCACTTATTTGAATGGGGACATTACACTTCACTACTAGTTCTAGCTCAAACACCTCAATGGAAAATGAAGAGGAAGAACCTAGGGAGCTTTTCACTTTTCCCATTAGCATACCTCTTAGAGATGCTAGAATGAAGAGCATCAATCCTAACAATCTGCCAAACTTTCATGGGTTGACTTCAGAGGATCCTGACACATTCCTGTTTGAATTTGAGGTAGTTTGCAGATCATTTGATTACACTACTGATGCACCGAAGCTTAGGATTTTTCCTTCCACACTAAAATACCTATCACTTCGGCGGTTCATGAGCCTTGAAGGAAATAGTATCTTTAGCCGGGATCAAATGAAACAGTCATTCTTAGAAAAATATAGGGACTACTGCAAGGCCAAAGATACTAGGGATGAAATCTTTAGGATGCAACAAGGAGATAGAGAGTCATTAGAATATTATGCCCAAAGATTTTAACTCAGCTACAAACGAGCCAACCATTGCACATTAGATCCTGGATCACTAAAGCTTGTCCTTCTCAGGGGTGTAAAAGAGGAGAATTTTGAGGTCTTAAATCTCCTTGGGGATGGAGACATATTCCAAAAATATTTTGACCAGATCCTGCAAATCTTCAAAAACTACTCAAGATCTAGGAAAACTAAGAATGGGACAAGGGATACACATACAACCACCAGTGGATCATCATCCTCACTTACAAAATCTGATTTAGGAAATCTACTGGATGACATGAAAATTGACATACTGCAATCCCTAGCCATGCAACTTGATGCTCTTCAAATCAAAAAGAAACAGGATGAAATTAACCAAGCCTTGGCAATATTTTGTCGTCGTTGTAGGAATAAGCATGAGAAGGGGCAGTGCACCTTAAACACAATAGATGTGGTATCTGCACCGATAACCATTCCACTGATAAATGTCCCCTCTTACCCTCATTTAAGGCAGCCATTCAAGACCCAGTAGCTGAAGGAACTATAGAAAAGCTCTGTTTTATAAATCAGAGGAGGAATAATTTTTCTAGGCCATATCAGCAGAGCAATCAAACGTACTATAATCAAGGACAGCCAAATTGGAACTCTGCACTGACTCCATGGCAAGCACAACCAAATCAAAACCAATGGAAACAAAACCAACAAGCATATCAACCATCCTATCAACAACCATATTATCCACCGTCTTATCCTCAATAACCCCCACCATTTCCATCCACCACAAACTATGCAAACCAATACCCACATCCATCAAATTGGAGGGCGCCATTACAACAGCCACTCATTATGCCCCCCCCCCAACCTCAACCACCCCCCATACCTCCACCTATTCCAGCCTGACCAATTCCAAATCCTAATAATAACAGGCCCCCACAACAGCAGCAGGCTTACAACACTGATATCACACAATTCCCAACTTATGTTGTGGACACCATAGAAATAAATGAAATAAACCTACGATCTGGAAAAACGTTGCAGAATACACCCCCACACAACATCCAACAGCCTGTACCTGAAGCTTAGGACCACACATCAGAACCCTATGTTCAGCATCCTGATGAACCAGAACCTCCTGAGGATGAAATTATACCACTAACACAAAATAGAAACCCTCCATTTCCAGAAAAACTTGTCCGAAATACAAAAGAAGAGGAAGAGAATATAATCTTAAACAAATTCAAACACTTAAACATCCAAATCCCAATTTTACAAGCCATAAGGGATGTGCCCATCTGCAACAAATTCATTAGAGAGAATTGCCTAAACAAGCCAGGAAGAAGGAAGCATGACCCACCAACTATTAATGTAGTGGGACAATTGTCCGATTTGATGTTAGGTGTCATAATAAATCATAAATATCTTGATCCTAGTAGTCCTGTAGTAAGTGTCACCATAAATAACAGGCAAATAAATAAAAGCTTAATCAATCTAGGAGCTGCGATCAATGTCATGACTAAAGAAACCATGTTATACCTAGGTCTCCAATCAATGGTAAGACCAACTACAACAGAAATCCAACTAGTAGACACGTCAACTATGAAGCCCGAAGGAATGCTAGAAGACATCATGATAAATATCGAGTCCTGGGAATACCCAGCTAATTTTATAATAATTGAAATAAAAAGCAAACTTAGTGGCTATCCAATTATCCTGGGTAGGCCTTGGTTAGCAACTGTGGACACTTACATAGGTTTTCGATTAGGAAATATGACAATCACTAGTGGACATACCAGGAAGAAGATAACAATCTACCCACCAGCAATGAAATCCTCAGAGTTAGAATATCAAAATTGGACTGATTATTACCAGAACACACCAAATCAAAACCTCAAACCTATCCTAACAATCGATGCTGCAATATCTTTAAAGGCAATAGATGAAGATGGCCATATAGATAGATTTATACAAAATATATCTCCTAACAATCATGTTATTCAAGAATTTTTTTCTACCGAAATAGGTGAAAGTTCAAAACAGAACATGGATGACTTATGGACAAAAGTGCTTCCAGAACAGATTGAGAAGGTAAAAGTCGTGGAAATTAACCTTGGCAAGACAGTCAACATAAATTCCAATTAAAACCAGATCAAGAAGAGAAATTGATGAAGATACTAACACAACAAAGTAAAGCATTTTCCTGGACATATACAGATATGAAAGGAATACATCCTGATATCTGAAAACACTACATTTACATCAAAGAAGGTTCTACTCCCATCAGGCAACCACAAAGAAGGCTAAACCCTACACTAAAAGACATAGTCAAAATGGAATTACAAAAGTTATTAGATGCAGGGTTCATCTATCCAATATATGATAGTGAGTGGGTCTCACCACTAGTCATAGTGCCCAAAAAAGGAGGCAAATGGAGAATTTGTGTGGACTACAGGGAGCTGAATAAGGCAATAAAGAAGGATCATTTTCCACTTCCATTTATAGATCAGGTGCTGGATACATTATCTGGAAACAAGTACTTTTCATTCCTAGACGGTTTTAGTGGTTACAACCAAATTTTAATACACCCAGCTGATCAAGATAAGACGATCTTCACATGCCCATGGGGAACTTGCACCTATAGGGTCTTACCCTTTGGTCTATGTAACGCCCCAACAACATTTCAAAGGGCCATACCGAGTATTTTCTCCGATTTTCTGAATAACAAAATGGAAGTATTCATGGATGATTTCACACATTATGGACAGACCTTTGACCAAGCATTGGAAAACCTTGAATTAATATTGAAAAAATGTTTTGAGATGAGCTTATGACTAAGCAATGACAAATGCAAAATGTTAATGGAAGAAGGAATTGTTTTAGGACATCATATATCACAGAGAGGTATAGAGGTGGATCAAGCCAAAGTATCAGTAATCAAGACACTACCCCCACCTGTCAAACAAAGAGATGTGAGAAGCTTCCTTGGACAGACAGGGTACTACAGGAGGTTTATTGAGAATTATAGCAGAATTGCTGCCCCCATGTTTGCACTTCTCACAAAAGACAATGAGTTCATATGGACAAGCAACTGCATGTCATCCTTTGAAAGTCTTAAACAGAAAACCATCACAGCACCAATACTTCAAGGTCCAAACTGGGAAATTCCATTTCACATTCACACCGATGCATCAGATAAAGCAATCAGATCTGTGCTTGGGCAAGAACAAGACAAGAAACCCTATGCCATATACTATATAAGCAAAAATTTGGCTGGGGTAGAACTCAACTACACAGTCACAGAGAAGGAATTTCTGGCAGTCATACATGCAATCAACAAATTCAGGCATTACATTACAGTATACCAAAGTTTTATCCATACTGACCACTCAGCAATTAGATATCTTATGAACAAGCCTAATACAAGTGCAAGAATTATTCGATGGATGCTACTTCTACAGGAATTCGACATCACTATAATAGATAAACCAAGCAAGCATAATGTCGTAGCAGACTTTTTGTCAAGAGTAACACATGGGACAGATAATGAATTGTTCCAAGATAACTTCCCTGATTAGCAGCTTTTTGCCATATCAATAAAAAGTCCATGGTTTGCTAACATAGCAAACTATTTGGTTTCTGGGAAGTTTCCAAAACATTATAGTTATAAATAAAGGACAAAAGTAATAAGACAAAGTGCCACATATACATGGATAGAGGGCATTCTTTTTAAACAGGGACCAGATCAAGTACTTAGAAGGTGCATTAGGGAAGATGAGGTACATGACATAATGCATGCCACCCACAATGAACCCTGTGGAGGACACTACACTGCAAAAAGGACAGCCTACAAGATCTTGCAAACAGGGTATTATTGGCCAACACTCCACAGAGATGCTTATGATTATGTGTCCAATTATGACTATTGCTAGAGAATTGGAAAGCCAACACAAAAACAAGAAATGCCACTACACCCACAAATATCTTTAGAACCATTCAATAAGTCGGGATTCGATTTTGTTGGCCCATTCAACCCACAGTCAAATCAGAAGAGCTACATCCTTGTATGCGCTGATTACCTTACAAAATGGACCGAGGTAGCACCACTGGCTGCAGCAAATCAAACCAGTGTGGCCAAATTCTTTACTGAGCAGATCTTTCACAGATTTGGGGTGCCAAGAGAAGTAGTTTCGGATCAAGGACCACAATTCACATCTAATTTAATTGAAGAATTTATGAAAAGAAACAATGTAAAGCACAGACAGTCATCCTCCTACCACCCTCAAGGAAATGGTCAAGCTGAGGTAACCAACAGGGAATTAGAAAGAATCTTGACAAAAACTGTCCAAATTCACAAAAGAGATTGGGCTGACAGACTTAGTGAAGTAGTCTAGGATTACAATACTACACTGAAAACAACAACAGGATTCACACCTTATGAGATGGTCTATGGGAAAAAGGTCATGCTACCAATTGAATTTGAAGTAAAAAAATTAAGAATGGCAGCCGATCTAAATATGAACCTATCAGACATTCAAAAAGAATGCATGCTACAGCTAAATCAACTGGATGAACACTGCAAACAAGCACTTACACATACTGAAATCATCCAACAGCAAAGAAAGAAATGGCATGGCCAACATTTGAAGGATAAGAAATTCAAAGAGGGTGATTGGGCACTACTCTACAACTCCAAATTTCACACATTCAAAGGGAAGCTAACCACTAGATGGCTTGGACCTTACAGTATATAGAAAATTTATGACAATGGGGCTGTGAGAATTATTACAATTGATGATGATGAGTTCCCCATGATTGTGAATTGGCACCGCCTAAAACTCTACAAACAACCAAAGTCCAAAGAGAAATTTACACAAGTACTCTACCAGCAACAAGTGATGCTGATAGAGCATGCTCCAACACAGTAAGCTTCAACACAATTCATAAAAAAAAAAACACAAAAAAAGGAAAAAAGAGAATACAAAACAAAACAAAAAAGAGAACAAAGGAATAACAGAAAGTACAGGGCATCAACCTATTCAAGCGAGCCTGCACAATAATTCAAGCGAGGCTACCAGCAATTTAGGGGAGCTTGCAAAATATATCAAGCGAGGATGCCAATCATTCAGGCAAGGCTGCCATCAATTCATCCAAGAAACAATTTATATCAAGTGAGGCTGCCATCAATTCAAGCGAGCCTAGAAAAAATAAATCAAACAAGGCTGCCATATATTCAAGTGAGGTTGAAAGCAATTCACGCGAGCTAGCCACGTCTACATGAAAAATAAGTCTTCATCTACTACGGAATTCATCAAAGACACACCACGCCAACCTTTTTCAAACATATTCAAGAGAGCCTGCAGAGTTATTGAAGGGAGCCAATCAGATCCAACCATGCAATCATCCAAATATAAAGCACAATCGGGAACAATTTTCAAAAGCACATACTCAGCAAATTCAAAATGCGCATATCGAAAAAAGAACCCCACGCATGTAACTACTGACATGCAGAACTCAACTACAGACAACGCCACGATTACTACAGAATCCACCGCACATGAAAAATGGACCAGCTCATCAATGCAGGTGTGCATACATACCAAGGTAATCTATAAATGATTTTATTTGATTCTTATGGTAAACCACTTTCCCACAATAGAGTCATTTCTAGTCAGCTGAGGATAGCTTCAATTTCAAATCGGCGGCATGGTGGATTGACCTTCATAACTCATGATTGCTACCAAAGTCCCGTCACCCTCAGTAAATCATGATCGCAGCCTTCACCACATAAAGTACACAGGTCAATCATAAGAAGGCAGAGATCAATCATGAAAGATAGGGGATTAGAAGTGGCAAGTACAGGTATGATGAAAAGAATAGGTGCAGAAAGGCAGTGAATTCGGGTGTAGCATATTCCACGATTTTGCATTTAAGTAACCACCCGAAATTCCCGAGAAGCAACCACCATTGCATTCCTTGAGCCCGTAGGCAAAGCCTAACCAAGTTAAAAGTATAGAACTGCATTCCAAAGCCCTGGTCTGTCTGGTTATAGAGAAGATTTGAAAAAATGACGAAGGGTTTTAAAAAGAGTGAACCGGAAGATCAGAGTGCCATTTATCAAAGCCTGAGAGTCCTGCAAATCATTCGCAACTCAGGCTGGATGCCATTTATCCTTGTACTAAGAGGATACCACACAGGGGTAGCCCAGGAGTTCGCAAGAAACTTCAAGCATATAAAAGATGAACAGTACGTCACCTGGGTGAAGGGGTTACGCATAAAAGTGGATGAGGACATGATAGCCAAACACGCTGGTCTTCCAATGGGCCTGCATTGGAGTAGCAACGACTGGGAGGCAAACCACACAGCAAAAGCAGCATTCTTTGAGCGTGGAGAAGTTTATGATGAGGACAAAAATGGAGTCAAGAGACCCTCCATGGCAACACCATGGGATGAAATGGCCGCAATTGTCCTAAGGTACATTACATGCACTGGAAGATTAAGCTATGTTCCCATTTTCCATTTTCGTATTTTAGAGCTTCTCAGGCACAGAAGTCACATTTCATGAAACAACAATATTAGCATTCCATTTTTCCTGCTCCAATCACTAGCAGAGATGAGCAGGAAGGTGGCTAAGGGAAAAGACGATGCTTTGGCCCATCATGGGATGATCAAACTAATAGTTGTTGAGGAGCTAAAAGCTCAAATTCCAGAGCTGTCCTGGAAGGAGTTCATTGTGGTATCTGCTGAGGATGTTCAGAGAATGCGGACTACGCCCTTGCCACCTGAATCAAAAAGTAAGACCACCTGTGTATTAGGGGAAAAAATAAAAATCGACTTGGACAGTGTGGCCGACACCTTGGTCAAAATAAAACACTCCAAAGAGGACTCCCCCAAATTAGGCCCAGATATTCCTACCAGTAGTCAGGGGTCGAAGAGGCGCAGCAAGAGATTCACACAGGTATCTAAAATCCGAGTCTCCAAGGAGAAAGAAAGGGAACCCAGCCCCCTGATTACCAATGTGTTTGATGATGACATTGATCCTTTTATAGATCAAAAGGATCCCACTACAGATGAAGAAGAGGACGAAGAAGAAAAAGAAGAAGAGGATGAAGAAGATAAAGGGAATGAAGAGGAAAAATAGGATACAGAAGAAGAGATGGATAAAGGAGAAGGGCAAAGCTTACAGGAGCAAGGTAACTTTCAGGAAAACCCTCCAGAACGTAATGAAGACCCCGAGGTCGTTTCCCAGCTCGCTGAAGCACGAGCAAAATTGGAAAGGCTCAGGAATGAGTTGGCAACATTAAGAATTCAGCCAGGAAGCTAGGCCACACATCCCCCATTCTCAACCAAGAAGACACACATCCTAAAGATGCACCATGCAGAAGAGCTCCGGCTAGCTGAACAGAAGAATTTAGAGCTGCAAGAAAATTTGGTCGAAGCACAGAGCAAATTGGCAAGGAGGGACCATGAAATTATCAAAATTAAGGATGTTCTTGCCACTACTATCAGCATATATGAGAGAATGCGTGACCTCAGACTACCATCGGCGGTCTATGCAGTTTATTTACAAGAAAAATGGGGTGAATTCCAGCTTCAGAGATTGAAGAAAGATCTCTCTATAGAAGTAAGCACTCCTAAGGAATTTATTGATGCATCATTGAACTCCACAGAGATGGAGAAAGATCAATTGAGTGAGTTCTTCTTGCACAATTTTGTGGTTTCTGGCTCACCCAACTGGTCACCAAACCCATATGTGGGTGATTTCTAGTTAAGGGCATTGTGTTCGTAGATGAACCACGAAATTGAGCGAGCCCAGGACTATCATCTCTATGTGGCATCCAAATGGTAAACTCCATTAATGATCAGACCTGAGCCCACTCACCCTGAGGGAATAATTTATAATCACAGGATCCTCACTCAGGACGATGAGCTGATACCCATTCTCCTCGCAAAACAATAGGAGGCGGTGAGTCACTTCGACATTACACTCCACAGCACACAAAAGGAAGTTGATGAGTCCATTGGGGAAAGGTGGAGCAGGGTGGCAAATGATCTAAAACGAAGAGAACTCCACTGTCCCCTCATGCTTAAGGATGCTCTCTTCAAAACCATACTCTATAAAGAATCCCTAGAAAGAAACCAACTAAGGTGGATTGGGATGAGATTGAATCCTCCATTCTTTCTTTCCCCAATCCTCAAAGAACAGATTAATGAAGAGGAGGAGAGGAAGGCATGGGCTAGGGAGGATCATAATTTTGGGTATCTCAGACAAGCAGGGGCACCTAAGGTGGCAGCATCGGATATCAGGGAGGTCATCGATGAAAGGAACAAGTCACCCGAGGATGGGTGAATCCTTCAAGTAGGGGAGAGAATGATGGGTCCATTTTTCAGGTATTTTGATAACCCTTTTTCCATAGTCCAACTCAAGCAATGGTAACGAAACGCACTCAATTGTGGGAAAAGTGGTTTTGCTTTAATGATTTAATGAAATTTTTTTTATGATTAATCTTGTATGTTAGAATGCGTATCAATTAAACTGATTATATGGAAACCAAGCATGATTGAGCAAGTTCATGTTTATCAAAGGAAGGACGTGTAGAAGACTAAAGGATCACCACAAGCTCGGTGCCCTGTTTCCTGATTTATAGGGGACACACTCCCACTTTCCAGATGAATTGGCACTTAGACAATCAGTTAGGATTAGAGTTAAAACGTATAAATATGGACCTCTCGGGTAGCGAGAGGTCCCTGCTGTTATTTTTGTGAAAGACATTATTGTTAACGTTTTTCTGCACTATTGAGATACTGAAGTATAGACTTCTATTTTGACATGGATTTTACATATTAATGAAGATTGATGATTGATTCCAGCAAGCGTTTCTGAGTTTTTATTCTCTCCTGAGTACGGGTTGGGGAGGGCCCCTCCAACACGTAGGTCAGGAGATTCCTATTTGCAGGTATTTTTCCAAGTATGCATTTTACATTGATGAACAGTTCTATGATGTATGGTAGCATTTAATGAGTCATTGTTTTCTGTAGGAGTTTAGAATGCATTCCGTAGTACAGTAAAATGATTTCAGTAGGTATGTAGGTTCTTTCTTGTAATGCATAATTTCATCCACGATTACATGTGTAATAGCTTAGCTTTCAAAGTCATGGTTAGATCTGGAGTTCACTGCAGTTTCTCATTGTGATTAGTCTCTCTTAAATTCTTAATAGAAGATGGGTAAGCATAGAATGATCGTATTTCAAATCTAGATTGGTAGAATAAGATAGATCAAGACTCAAATTGTGTGCGCAGATAGTAGTTACAGACTTCGTTTCCCCAATAGTAAAATAACTCTGTTATGGTATTTTCATTCTCAGCGATTAGTTATTTCAGCAGTTTAATTATTTCAAATAGATTTACTGTCTTTATGTCTTTATTTCTTAGAACAGATCAACATCTAATTACTTCAGCATTTTAATTCCTTAGAATAGATTCCTTGCTTTACTTCTCAGAATATATTTACTGCTTTCAGCACTTTAATTCTTTTAATCAGATTCATTGCTTTCCAATATTCAATTTTGTAGCATAATTAGTTTTCACATTAAGTAGACAAAATTCACATTTAGTAGACAATCTATAGAACATCGATACCGCCCTTTAACTGTGACAGGAGATTATCCTATAAAGAGCACAGACAATGCATGCATCTCTCAAGTTTGTACATTCCCTGGGTTGACATTTAAAGTAGGCTCTTGGTATAAGCTTCCCTCATTAGGCATCCATATTAGGAGCTCACCACCTGGTGCTGCCCTTTCCTGTAACTCTGCATTTTCTTTCCTCGGTTCAGTAATAGCGACTCCTAACAAGATAACTTTCGCTTATGTTAGTATATCCTGATCTATCTCTGAGGCTTCACATGCCTTAGCTATCACCCTTTCTAGACGACCTCTATCTTCTATAGCCTTCTCTTTCTCGACTAGTGTTTTGGCTTTCTCTTGTTTGAGACGTTGTGCCTCCATCTTGATGGTGCACACCTGTTGCTTATACTTTACCATTTTTTCATGCATTGCAGCCTCAAGGTCGCAAATCTCTGCACTTGCTGCGACTTGAATCCTTTGTAGTGACAACATTGGCAACAGATTGAAATCTACCAAGATTGAATCCAATTTCCTTAATTCCATGTCCAAGGCCTCATCACCGGTTTCCATGGTATGTGGAAAAATATATACTATCCTCAGTTGTGTGTCGACATCTACTTCGACTCTGCTTGTCAACAAACTTGGTGGGACGTCCCCATGTGGTACGCTTGATTCTACAACTGCATTCACTAGTGTAGATAGCAGTTGCGTTACCTAGTGGAAGTATTCGGTTGAGTGTTGTGTGTTTTTTGCACGGTTTTCTTCCAAGACCTCTGTTATTTTCTCCAGGAGCCTGTTAGCTTGCTTTACAGGAAGACCACCACTTGTGCTTCCTTCTACAATTTCCATCCTATGCTTTATTCTCATTTCTTCATGTTGTGCCTCTAGTTCCGAATCCGTTAGTGTGGCTATTGAGGCTCCATCATGAATGGACATCTGTGACTGTTCTTTTGCAGGATCATCTTCTCCTATGCCCTGTTGTCGAATGACTGAACCCGTATCTTCTTCTGACTTATTTGCTCCTATTTCCGATTGGTGTTTTGTGTGATTCGATAGCTTTTTCTCTGGTGCTAGGACTTTCCATTCTGTCGGCCACCCTTCTATGATGGTGTCCAATTTCTCGTAAGTGAGCTTGTACCACATTAGTAACCATTTGTTTTTTCTTTCTTCTCTTGCTTTAATGTAAATTGTTTGAGACTCAATTGATATTCTTGCAATCAGTCGATGCTTCCATGTTGCTACTTCTGTTACCCATGGTATTGCTTTCGCATCTAGCCTCATCATATCCAAAAACAAGTAAAATTGCACAGTGTTGAACTATTGCAATGCTTTATCAGTCCTTTCCCATAAATTTCGGTACCTTGTGCCCTCTCATACCCTGACCTCTACTGTCTACATGCCTTGTGTTTGCACCAGAAATTGTATCAAGACTACAAGAGATACAAGCTAGAGCAATCCATTATAAAAACCTTAAAAATAATGATTTGTTTTTATGTAAATGATGGAGCAACCAAGCATGGAAAGCATGGAAAGGAATAAATATAACATACAATGGCTAATCAATAATTAATTTTGAAAAGACTGAATATTTAAAACAACAATAATAGCATAAACCATAACAATTTCAAGCTCAAAAGTATTTGGTCAAGTCCACAGGTTCAAAAGCATCAAGCAGATAAAATTTGTTATCAAGCAATGAAATTTTAAACAAGGTAGTCAAACAAATTAGAAACCAGAACTAAAGAATAGGGGTAATAACATGGTTTATATTATAAGTTCATTTCAAAATATAGAGTCTTCAAAATTACTCACTAAGAGTTCATCATATGTGACAGGTTACACCAACTTGCAAGCTCCAATTCTTTCCAATACCAAAATCCAACCTCCTACTATATGTTCTTCCTTCTTTTATAATTATAAAATATGAAAAAGTAAGTGGTTTGAGATCCACTTTCTTAGGCTTCGAATCTACTCAGTAATTACATACAAAAAGGAGTCTTTTAAAAACAATATAGCAACTAACTACTAATAATAGGTCTTCACATCTATCTACAAAATGTATCATTATGGTCTACTTGACATCTGTAAGACACCTCGTTGCTAGAACTGTTTAGCTGCTTCAGCAAGAATAGTCAATCCATCTAGCGCCTGTGACCTCTTCATAAGTCGACCTTGTTCAACTTCCATAACCTGGACCTTCCTTGATAATTCTTCATTCTTCTTGGTTAAATCATCAATCTAAACCTGTGCATCTCTTTTTCTTTTTAAAACTTCTTTAGCTGTTGAGATAAGCTCTTGGTAATGATCATTTACCTCCTCTAGATCTTCCCTCAACCTTCTATTTACTTGCATAAGTTTTTCATTAGCATCATTTAGAAATTCATTCTGTGTTTTATAATGTTGCAAGGATTTTTTGAGAGCTTCATTCTCAGAGTCTGAATGAATTATCCCTTGATGTATTGGATCCCCAATTGAACTTACTGGAGTTTCCAATCTTTTAATAAGCAGTTCCTCTCGAGATTTATAATCCTTCTCTGATTCTCTTTCATCTGTCTCTAAAGATGGCACCTCCAAACAGGGAAGTTTTGAGCTTGATCAATGTTCAAAACTTCAAATTACTTCTCCACCAAAAACTTCATGACATTTTTCCAAAGGCTCTCTTAAATCTTGATAACCCTATTTTGTATCTGCAGTGGATTCCTGTAAATTCAATACTTCTATTTGATCTTTCATTTCTCCATCACTAGAAGAATCTTGGTGCTTCATGCTTGACTGAAAACTAGATATCAATATCCTCTTTGGGAGAAAGAAAGTCTGCTTCCTCCACTGATTCCTCCTTAGTAACAGAAGGAGTATCAAAGCTATGAAAAATATGTTCATCATATGGAACTGCTAAGGGTTCCTCTTTTGACAGTTGTTTATGTTCTGCATCATTCCCTTTAAAATATTTATCCTGTACACAACACTCTTCTGCTTGATGTATTTCTTCAATTAAATTCTTTGTAAGCTTGTTTATGATGTTATCTCATCTGTTGGGAAAAGAATTTCTTCTGGTTTTGATTGTACTAACAGGGCTTTCAGCTTCTTCCTGATTCATATCTTTCTCTGAATCGAACCCTGACCAAAACAAAAAATGATGCCAACTATAGCTTTTCTTCTTCAACACTGTTACAATTATCAATTTAACCAACCTATGATGGAAAACATAATGGTTCGTGTGATCCACATGATCTCTCACCCTATTAGACATTTTCAAAAGACTTTTCAAGAGATAAAAGGGTAGATTCATATTTGATTGTCCATTCAAATGTAATAGAAACCTGATATGGTAATTGTAAACCGTGGCGAATCTCCCCTTGCAGGTAATGTAGCGTTGGACTGTGCTTACGAGCTCTCACCATTCAAGTTTCACATTGTTAATATGAATGCCTTTGTTCCTGTCTAGGCATTCAAAGTTGGGAAATAAAAACAAGCTTGAATCGAATTCAAAAGGGATTTTCTTAAACCAACATTCTCCTTCCCCAGCTACACCAATGACCTCAACTATCAATTCCTCGGTTAATTCAAACATCGGGGTTTGAAAACTCACCAAAGAGTTCAAACAATTCTGCACAAATGACCGAGTGACCTCCTTATTGTAAGCTGCAATTCTTTAAAAAAAAATGAACCAGTCGGCCTTCTTGAAAGCTTTTGCGCATTCAGGAGATTCATTATCCCATTTTGTATTTGTTGGTTGCAATCTACAGAGCATACCACTTTTTCCCATGTTTGTTTTACAGGATACGAATTGATTTGCTAGCTACAGACAGAATGGCAGTGAAATTAATATGAGATTAGCACGTATCCTCTTCCAATTTCAAAATATAGATGGTGAAATCATAAACTTGACATTTGTTATGGTATGGCCTACAAAACCCTTGGTTCTTCATTCATGAGAAAAAGTGTGCCAAACTGGATATGAGCTAGCCATGTTTTGCAATGATTCTGAGATTCCGACAGTGCTGATGTGTATAAAATTTGCTAGTTGCGCTGTCGGAATGTGCTCTGTTAATTTAAATTGTAACATTTGCATAAAAACTGTACAAAAAGATTAGAGCTAGGTTAACCAATGTTTTATCACATTTTTTTGAAGACTTTTTGAAATAAAATAAATTATTTATAATCCAATGTTTTACCCCAAAAATAAAATTCAAATTAATAAAAAAGAATCAACTAATAAACAAGCATTTAGATAGTATAATTCGAATAAACAAAAATGAAAAGAAATTAGGAAATAAGTAACAAAGCAAAATATTGAAAAAGACTAGGTACAATTTCAATTCTAACATCTGGTTCCAACTGGGGGATGAAAGCCTCCCTGTGAGTTTTCAAGATCATGTAGACCAGTGCCTTCTGAAAACCTGACTGAAAATTCCCTGTTATTTTTCACACTGATATATACTTCCATTGGGATGGAGTCTTATTAAGCTCACTTCACACCAATATGTACAATGAATGAAAGTGCCTTACCTCTTAGTAACTGTAAAAGTGTTTAAGGAATCGCCCATTCATAGGGCTTGAAAATTCCTCACCTTCCAAGTTTTTTAGCACAAAGGTATTATTTTCCCAAATTCTGGAGATTTTGAAAGGTCACATCGATAAACTGCCAAACTTTCCATGTTGACCTTTCTGATCTCTTCGAGCATCCCATATGAGTACCAAGTCTCCAAGAATAAAGGTGTCTTCTTTAACCCTCTTGTCAAACCTATCTTTGACCTTATTTCTGTAAGCCTGTGTTTTTTCTGCTAATGCTTCTCGTTCTTGTTGTAGTTCAATCAATGAAAAGATTCTTCTTTGAATATCATTGGGTTCCTCCTGATTGTCCTGAAAAAACTTCATCACAGGAATACCTAATTGGATAGGAAAAACAGTATCAGTACTATAAACCAGCTGGAAAGGAGACCAACCTATTTCTTTTTTGGTAGTTAGGCGATCTACCCAAAGAGCATACTTCAACATTGAATCTCAAGACCTTTTGTTCTGGCTTAACATCTTTTTGATACTCTGTATGATATTTTTGTTTGTTGATTCTGCTAGCCCATTTCCCTGAGGGTAATAGGGTGTAGAATACTTCAGGATAATACCATTTTGTTCATAAAAATCAATCATAGCCTTGGATTTTAAGGCTTGAGCATTGTCAGTCAATAACCTTTTAGGGAAACCAAACCTACTCAAAATATTCTCCTATATAAAATTGATGATAACTTTATCAGTTGCGTTCCGAGTGGGGATGGCTTCCACCCATTTGGTGAAGAAATTTGTGATTGCCAGTATCCACTTGTGCTTCCCACTAGAAGCAAGATTGATTTCACGTATGAAATCTAAACCCCATTGCTGGAAAGGTGCATTTACTGCAATAAGTTAAAGGTAAAGACAGAAGCTTTTGTTTACCTACAAATCACTGACACTGTACACAAGCTCTGACCTGCTTATATACATCTGAGAATAGAGAAGGCCAGTATTATCCCGATCTTAGAATCTTGAAAGCTGTAGCTTTCCAGTATTTATGACCTCCACAAGCTCCTTTATGTAATTCTGCAATAACTTCTTATGTCTCTATTTTTCCAAGCATCTGAGCAATAATCCTCCTAGTTCTTTCCAATGCAATTGTTGATTTACTAAGCAATATTTAGTAGCCTTCAATTTCAATGATCTAGATGACTTCTTGTTTAAATGAGATGGACACTGTAAGTGTAATAGAAAATAAATAATATCAGCATACCATACAGATTCTGCATATTTATCCATAATGTATTCTTCATTTTGCTTTGTTTGTAACTCTTCCTGTGTTGGTTGATTTGCCACTATATGAAGACCTAAAGCATCACAATTAGAATCAACCAAAAGTCTTGCCAATCCCTACCCTTTTACTAGCTTAGTAGGTCTGATATCCACATCGTATTCCATAATCTTAGCAATCCATCATCCCCTCTTTCCTTCGCTATCAGGCTGAGTCAGAATTTATTCGCTGGCAGCATTGGGCATATATGCTATGATTTCAGAATGTAAGATGTAGATTCTAAAGAACTTCAAATCCTTAACCAATGCATATGCATGTTTCTCGAATATACTGTACTTTAATTCTGAATCTCTCAAAGTCTTAATAAAGAAAGCAATCGGTTGATCTAAGCCATATACATTTCTTTGTAATAAAACATCAACTATAGTGTCCTGAGATGCAAAAGAGAAAGTCAAGAAATATTTTGAAAAATCTAGGCTTACCAACACTGGTGCTTCTGTAAGGGCTTGTTTGATTTTTTCAAATGAAGATCTTGCCTCTGCTATCCACTTCACTTCTTGATCCTTCTTTAGCATTGATGTAATTTGCTTAACAGTTTCTACAAAATTTGGGATAAACCATCTCAAAAAATTTGTTTTCCCAATGAATGACTAAACCTCTTTCTTGCTTCTAGGGATACTGATTTTTAAGATAGCTTTAACTCTTTTAGGATCAATTCTAATCCCATCTGCTGAAACTACATGACCCAAGAGCTTACCTTCCTGAATAGAAAAATGAGATTTCTTAGGATTCAAGGATAAGCCATATTTCCTACACTTCAAGAATGTTTGCTTGAGATGTGTAATATGTTCTTCATCATACTAAGAAAACATAGTGATATCATCCAGATAAATCACCACGAACTTCTCTTTTTATCCATAGCTCTCTAAAAAGTTGCCCCAGCATTCATGAGACCAAAAGGCATCTTGTCGTACATGAAGGTTCCCCAAGGAGTAGTAAAGGCTATTTTTTGTCTGTCATCCAGATGTGCAGCAATTTGATTATAACCCGAGAATCCATCAATCATCCAAATTCTCTGGGCACCTACCACCTTCTACAGAAACTGCTCAATCTTAGGCAGCGGATAATTATGTTTAAGTGAAGATCTGTTTAGATTACAGAAATCCACACATAATCTAATCTCACCATTTTTCTTACACACTGGAAACAAATTGGATACCCAGGAGGAATATCTGAGTGGGACTATAATCTTTGCATCTAACAATTTTTTGACTTCCTTTTCTATAACTGGAAGCAAGGCTGGATTAATTCTCTTCAATTTCTATATGAAAGGTTTTTTGTTTGGCTTCAAGGGGACTTTATAATGAATTATGCTGGTTTCATAAGTCTTCAAATCCTCATAAGACCAAGCAAAGATGTCAACAAATTCTTTCAGCAGTTTAACATACCAATTCCTTTCTTCATCTGAGAGGGCTTTGGATACTTTCACCATCTTAGGTTGATCTGTAGGGCCAATGTTACAGCTTAGAATATTCTCTTTTGAATATTGCATGGTGGGCTTTATCAAAGTATTATATTTAGAAAAAAGTTTCTCAAGAGGAACGAGACCCTTGGGGATATAGTTTCCTTTTAATTCGATGATCTTATGCTCAGGAATTGAATTTTCTGAGTATGCAGCAGTATTATCATTTCCATCATCTTCATCTTGATCAATCAATGAAGTAGAAAACTCCCCAGTTAATTCCAAGAACTTTTTAATTTCCAAATCATCCTCAAATACTTTCCATTGTCTGATATTATCTGGTACTGACGATCTATATTTGACTTCAATTGGATACTTTAACTGGGTGTATTTTGGAATTCTGAAATAGGTGGATGCCAATGCCAATGAGTCTGTTGTTTAATTGTGATCCCTAGGTATAAAAGAAATATTAAATGCCAGAAAGAAATTTTCTACCATGTCCCATACCTCATTCCTGTACACCTTCAACAATTCTTGATTTACTTGATAGACTTCTTTCACCTGCTAGACCACTAATTTGGAGTCGCCAAAAATAGTTAGCAGCTGAATACCCAAATCCTTCACAGCTCTCAGTCCAATTATTAATGCCTCATACTCATCTATGTTATTAGTGGTCTAAAATTCTAGCTTGTACATTAGACAAATAATTTCTCCTCCTCGAGAAACTAGAACAATCCCTACTCCTGCTCCTTCTTTGATGATGAAACATCAAAGTGCATTTGCCATAACTCATCCTGAGCTTCAACAGTATGTCTAATTGGTGCTTCCTTGTCCACATGCAGAATGCCAACTGTATCTTCATTACTGAACTGTAAAATATAGGAACCCATATGTTCATCCACAACATGGATTGGGTTATTTTTTGGATTCTTATTATCACTCACTAAGTAAGCAAGTTGCACTTCCCTATATAATATTCTATGCTCTCCCCCAAATACTAGAATAGTAGCATAATCTAAATCCATCTGCAAAGTACCTCCAACTCTTTTTTCCCATGATCTTGAAAGTAACATACCAAATTTTGGTGAAATATCAGCAATTACTACATCCATAATAACACTCTTCATGGGAATTTGTGCAAGACTTACAACCAAATCTTTAATCACCCCTAAGCATTTAACTGCTCTCGAATTGAAAGAAAATAAATCATGGTATGGATTTGTAACACTCAAACCAAGAGCTTCCATGACTGCTTTAGGCATAAGGTTATGAGAGGCTCCAGAATATAAAAGAAAATTATGTAACATTTGATCATGGACTGTCAAAGTGATGTAAAAAGGAGGAAAATTCGAATTATCTTCAGGATTATTTGATGAAGAAGTACCAAAGGTAATGGTAGGATGTTCAGCTTGAATATTTACAGTATCAGAAGGAACTTTATTTCTTGGGGAATTCAGTAATTTAAAAGCAGGATCTCTATATTGAGGGTTTATCATCAATTCAATCAATGGAATGGGAATCTTGACCTTGCTGAGTTCATGCTAAAAATTAAAAGTTTGGGCATTTTTACTAACTTATTCAAGCTCTGTGGACTTAAGCTGATTACCCTGATTTTGCTTCTTCTCCAATGTTGGATCAAGTGACTGTTTATTGGAAATAACCACCTTTTTTCTAATATTTTGAGGAAGTTGCTTAGGACCAGATCTTAGGTTATAAGACTTTCTTGGATCTAACTGATAAATATCAGTTGTAGGTGTAAAATCAAAATCATTATGTCTTGATGAATATTTGAATCAAAACTTCATAATTTTGGTAATGGAGTTTGGTGAGATAGCCCTCAGAGGATTACTCTCCAAAGTAATTACGATTCTGATCCAAATCTTCAAACTGTAAATCTTCAACCTCTTCTACTTCATCTAGCAAGTTGTTTTGAAACGGTGGTTGAATTCTTTGATCTTCATTCTCTCTCCTTTCCCTATGAATATCATTATTTATCCTTTCTCTGGGCATAAATCTTGGAGCAAATGGATGCCTAAATTGATTCGGATTCCGATATCCTTCCTGTATGGGTCTATTTTGATTCTTTTCCATCTCCAACCTATTTACTTTTGCAGATAGACTTTTCATTATCTTGGACATTTCATCCATCTTATTTTCAGATGCTTTTGATGTGGACGTTGAGGATATCATTTCACCTTTACCTTTTTTGTCATGTACCTAACAATCTAGATTATCCTTAAGTTTACTGGAAGCTAATATATCAAACCCTACTTCTAAGGCAGCATCTTGCATATTTAACAAAGAAACAAACCTTCTCTCTCTGAGTAATAAATAAAATGCATGATCAAATGAATTGGCATAGGTTAATTTCACTGAAGTATTAGAAGGCTTTATTTCGAGAGGAATCTTGTTGTACATCTTGTTAAAACATTTAGAGAAATATGCAACTGCTTCATCCGGTTTTCTTTTCAGAGCTCCAAACTCTGTGATGTAATAGAGATAATCTTTCATGTCCCCCCACTATCTCATGAAAATATGCTCTAAATATTCTAATCCATTTATGGAGTTTGTTGGAAACTCCCTGAACCATTTCCTTACCTCTCCATCTAGGCTTTGTACAAACATCCGCATCTAGACATCTTTATTTTCAATATTATAGTTATCATCATAACTGTAAAACTTATTCCAATGTTCATCTGTAATTGTTTCACCTTGTCCATTGAACCTAGGAAGGTATTTTTGGTAATCACCCCCAGGAAAAGGATTGATAGGTCGAGGCATAACATAAGGGGCATATCTCACTGCCACCATGTGATCCATCATGTCAGAAGGTTGTCCCGCCATCGCTAGACTAGATTGAATTGGTGGAGAAGGAGGATTATAAGACTTAAATTTATCTAAGGGGATCTTGATTGTAAGAGGTGTATAGGATAGATGTTAATTTTTCAATAGAAAATGTCCAAAGTCAATGAGTTCAGACTTGATTTTTTCTGATGATAGAGGATCAGTATAAACCTGGAAACTATCAACTTGAGTATTAGGAATGAGTAAAGGTAAATCTTGCTCATTTTCTTCTTGTTCAAACTGTGAATCTGACTGATCAGGAATAACTATAGAAGGAGGAAATTGAAATCTTCCTAATGAAGTAGAGGTTAGCTTCTTCCTAGCTTCTCTCAGAATCTTTTATGGATCTGGGACTCCTGGATGTAATGGAGATGTAGGATTTCCCCTTGTTCCTATTTTTCTAGAAGCCACTGTGACAAATTCTTGGTGAAAATGTAGTCTGTAAAGTCTTTTGAACTTGTTCACCTTCCAAAATCATATTAGTAGTAATTTCCCAGGGAAGATATGATTCACTTCCGTCCTCAGCAAGGGCGCTAAAAGATGTTTGCACCAGAAGTTGTATCAAAACTACAAGAGATACAAGCTAGAGCAATCCAGTATAAAAACCTTAAAAATAATGATTTTTTTTTTGTAAATGATGGAAGAACCAAGCATGGAAAGCATGGAAAGGAATAAAAATAACATACAACAACTAATAAATAATTAATTTTGAAAATACTAAATATTTAAAACAACAATAATAGCATAAACCATAACAATTTCAAGCTCAAAAGTATTTGGTCAAGTCCAAATGTTCAAAAGCATCAACCGGATAAAAACTTTTATCAAGCAATGAAATTTTAAACAAGGTAATCAAATAGATTAGAAACCAGAACCAAATAATAGGGGTAATAACATGGTTTATATTATAAGTTCATTTCAAAATATACAGTCTACAAAATTACTCACTGAGAGTTCATCATATGTGACAAGTTACATCAGCTTGCAAGCTCCAATTATTTCCAATACCAAAATCCAACCTCCTACTATATGTTCTTCCTTCTTTTATAATTATAAAATATGAAAAAGTAAGTGGTTTGAGATCCACTTTCTTAGGCCTCGAATCTACTCATCAATTACATACAAAAAGGAGTCTTTTAAAAATGATATAGCAACTAACTACTAATCATAGGTCTTCACATCTATATACAAAATGTATCATTCCGGTCTGCTTGACATCTGTAAGACACCTGGCTACTAGAACTATTTAGCTGCTTCAACAAGAATAGTCAATCCATCTACTGCATGTGACCTATTCATAAGTCGACCTTGTTCAGCTTCCATAACCTGTACCTTGCTTGATAATTCTTCATTCTTCTTGGTTAACTCATCAATCTGAACCTGTGCATCTCTTTTTCTTTTTAAAAATTCTTTAGTTGTTGAGATAAGCTCTTGGTAATGATCATTTACCTCGTCTAGATCTTCCCTCAACCTTCTATTTTCTTGCATAAGTTTGTCATTAGCATCATTTAGAAATTCATTCTGTGTTTTATAATGTTGCAAGAATTTTTTGAGAGCTTCATTCTTAGAGTTTGAATGAATTATCCCTTGATGTACTAGATCCCCAATTGAGCTTGTTGGAGTTTCCAATCTTTTAATAAGCAGTTCCTCTCGATCTTTATAATCCTTCTCTGATTCTCTTTCATCTGTCTCTGTAGCTGGCACCTCCAAATAGGGAATGTTTGAGCTTGATCCATGTTCAAAACTCCGAATTACTTCTTCACCAAAAACTTCATGACATTTTTCCAAGGGCTCTATTAAAACTTGGTAACCCTGTTTTTTATCTGTAGTGGATTCTTGTAAATTCAATACTTCTATTTCATCTTTCATTTCTCCATCACTAGAAGAATATTGGATTTTAGTTATCTTTACCTCATTCAACCTAGGATTTAGAGTCTTTTTCATGTTCAATCTGAGCTTGTTAGTCACTCTAGTCTTAGGTCTCCATTTCGGTGCTTCATGCTTGACTGAAACCTGGATATCAATATCATCTTTGGGAGAAAGAAAGTCTGCTTCCTCCACTGATTCCTCCGTAGTAACATAACGAGTATCAAGTCTATGAAAAATATCTTCATCATATGGAACCGCCAAGGGTTCCTCTTTTGACAGTTGTTTTTGTTCTGCATCATTCTCTTTTACAGATTTCTCCTGTACACAACACTCTTTCTACGCCTGTTTATGATCTTAGCTCATCTTTTGGGCAAAGATTTTCTTCTGGTTTTGCTTGAACTAACAAAACTTTTAGCTTCTTCCTGATTCATATCTTTCTCTGACTCGAACCCCGACCAAAACAAAAATGCTTCCAACTACATATTTTCTACTTCAGCACTGTTACAATTATCAATTTAACCAACGTATGATGGAAAATAGAATGGTTCATGTGATCTGCATGATCTCTCACCCTATTAGACATTTTCAAAATACTTTTCAATAGATAAAAGGGTATATTCATATTTGACTATCCATTCAAATGTAATAGAAACCTGATATGGTATTTTTAAACCATGCCGAATATCCCCTCGCAGGTAATGTAGCATTGGACTGTGCTTACGAGCTGTCGCCATTCAGGTTTCACATTCTAAATATGAATGCCTTTATTCTAGTCGAGGGGTTCAGAGCTGGGAAATAAAAACAAGCCTGAATCGAATTCAAAAGGGATTTTCTTAAACCAGTGTTCTCCTTCACCAACTACACCAATGACCTCAGCTATCAATTCCTCGATTAATTCAAACCTCAGGGTTTGAAAACTCACCAAAGATTTCAAACAATTCTGCGCAAATGATCGGGTGACCTCCTTATTGTAACCTGCAATTCTTTAAAAAAAATGAACCAGCCGGCCTTCTTGAAAGCTTCTGCGCATTCGGGATATTCATTAGCCCATTTGTCACGTCCCCATTTTGACCCCCTTCGCATTAAATCGTAAATGATGTAAATATTGATATGTAATCATGGTGAGGAGCTCAAGGCCAAGGCCCCGCCATTAATTTAGCGTTTTATGTATCGACAGTTAAAGAAATAGATGCCTATGGTTCTTGTGCTAGATAGGCACAATGTAAATAAGACATCATGTAAATACGAATTGTAATGAAAATACCCACAACTAGCTATGCAATGCAACAAAGAGATGGGGGCATGATTCTACAAGGAATAGGCAGGGAAATTATTCAAACCCTTGAGCCAATGGTGTTAATCCATGTGTCAATGAGAAAACCCATAAACCACCAACTATCCATTTTGGGTTATGGACCCAATCATTTAATTCTTCCAGAAATTGGTTGAGGCAGTTAATGCCTTGGGAATGAAGAGGTATGGAAGCCAATTTCGTGTATGGGCAAGCCATCAACCTAGGAAATCGTATTTTGTCTCCTTGGGAAAGAAAACACCCACGAAATGGTGCCCAAATCCATTCCAAACCTATAGTCTTTCCTCTCTCACACAGTGTGAACTACTGGTTCTTTCCCCATCACGTTTTTCACCATTTTTCCTGCATTTTCCATGCCTGGGAGCTCGTTTTTGCATTGTACAACAGCTGGGAGAGGAGGGCCACGATTTGGGACTGTGAGGGAGGTCGTTTTTTCCCCAAAGTACCCATGCGCGTTTTTCTGAAAACGGTTTTTTCTCTCCAGGGTTGAATCCCCAATTGCCATTTCGTTTTGGGTCTTCCCACGTTTTTCTAGGCTGGTAGAAACCCCATCTTTGGGCATCTCACTGCAGAAACATTTTATCATGCCCAATAAGTGTGGTTCTGCTGTTATGTGCATCCCTGTTTTGATTTGAACCCGTGAGCAAGAAACTTGGAGTGGTAGTGGACAGAATTGGCTTGATAAACCTAGTAGAGGGAGTAACCTCTCAAGAAGATCAGGAGGGCTAGCTACTCTTCTATGCACACCTTAGAAACTCTAGATTGGAAGGTATGGCCTGAGGGAATGTGCATTGGTGAAGGGAATACTTCCTTGAGTGGGGTGTGTAGGCATTGTGGGTGCCAAGCTAAATAGATCTGGTAGAGGTATCCATAACTCTGTGGTTGAGCTCACTAGCTTAGCAATTCTTCCTTTCCATTTCCTAGCAGCCTGATAAACCCAATTGTAGATTGGCTTGGCTCATCTTGGTGTGTGCTTGGCTATGTGTGAGTCTGTTGTTCCCTGGTTCCTTGTAGAAATCATGCCCAGCTCGGGGGTGCCAGTTGTATCAAGAGGCTGATATGCACAACTGGCCTATGGTTGGGTGGAACGTTGCAGATGCATAGTTGGTTGCTTGGGACTACTTTTCTATAAGATAAGTATTCTCTTGTGTTAACTTTGCAATTATTTACTTGATGAATATCTTGAATGTATGATGGATGTGTAATTGATATTACTTTCGTTGTGTTTTTCTTATAATTATACATTTCCATATGTCTTTTATATTATGTGAATGTTTATTTTAATAAGTTCATGGGGCTAGATGCCCGGTTTTAGCATCGCGATCCTCTCCATTGCACTGGTATGATGGGAGGGGATGTGACACCATTCTGTATTTGTTGGCTCCAATCTGCAGAGCATACCACTTTTCCCATTTTTTTTTTACAGGATACGAATTGCTTTGCTGGCTACAGACAGAATGGCAGTGAAATTAATTTGAGATTAGCACGTATCCTCTTCTAATTTCAAAATATCGATGATGAAATCATAAACTTGATATCTGTTATGGTATGGCCAACAAAACCCATGGTTCTTCATTCATGAGAAAAAGTGCATCGAACTAGATATGAGCTAGCCATGTTTTGCAATGATTCCGAGATTCCGACAGTGCTGATGTGTATAAAATTTGCTAGTTGCGCTATCAGAATGTGCTCGATTAATTTAAATTGTAACATATGCATACAAACTTTACAAAAAGATTAGAGCTAGGTTAACCAATGTTTTATCACATGTTTTTGGATACTTTATGAAATAAAATAAATTATTTATAATCCAATGTTTTACCCCAAAAATAAAAATCAAATTAGTAAAAAGAATCAACTAATAAACAAGCATTTAGATAGTGTAATTTGAATAAACAAAAATGAAAAGAAATTAGGAAATAAGAAACAAAGCAAAATATTGAAAAAGACTAGGTACAATTTCAATTCTAACACCTTGATATTGCTTTGGGTCCCTCCATCCTACTAGTTCGACCAGCATTAAGAGCCATGAATATTTGAATGGCTTCGCTTTCTCCTGTGCATCAAAAGCGTCCTCCACCAGCTGACTTAATAGGAATTTGGACCAGTTCAATCGCACTCCTACGGCACATAGTTCTGCAGAGGCGATGATGCCTGATGTGAATTCCTTCAGCCTATTCTTATACGCCACCTTAACTGCTAATATATTTGCTTCGACTCTAATAGCTTGGTCCTGAATTATATCGATGAGGTATCCTCAGGATTTTTTGTCCACCCCGTACTTCATTTTCAGATTTACTGCAAGCTTCTTGTCGTTGACCTTTCCTTGAAAGAACTGGGAAGGGTCGTCTCCATCCTTTGGAAGTCCAGGGATTCAGGAAATGAGGTCGACTGTGATCGGAATCTTCTCGTGCAACCAGGCATCCTCCATGGAAACAGGCGAGCAATTGTTTGATGCACGCATTCACCTCTGTCGTTCTTCCAAAGTGCGGTATTTTGGTGAGGCCCAGTAATCCCGATTTCTCTAATCCTAGTGCCCATGACGTTGGTTCCTGTGTGACTGGGCCTCCTTATCCATGTGAAACATTGATGTATACTTCAGCGCATTCGAGGTAGTTCGTTAGGTCATGATTGCTATACTGTAGTTTCTGCAGGTTTTCTACGATCTTCCTATCTTGAGAGACCCCTTTCGGTATCGGAGCCATTGTGATCTTATATTTTGCGTTATTACCTATGCAAACTGCTAGTGTTCCTACCTTGCTTGGTGGTACATATCCTAGTATCATTGGGGCACGGTTCCCTCCTCGCGATGCTGATTTATTTTGGGCAGTGCCCGAAGTGCCTGCTTCGCCTTCTGCCAAGCGTGCTGAACTGCTGGTCCCTTTCTTTGGCTCTCGGCCGGTGTCTGGAGGCCGATTGGTGCTCTACTTCTTCCTAAATGGTATTCCAAACATGAGTTCTGGTTGCTCCTGTAGAAATGGTGTTGGTTGTGGTTGCTCGGTGCTAGTGCTCGAAATGTAAACTTCCATGTGCAACTCTGCAGGCTCTTGCTTAACACATGGTGCGTCAAACTGTTCCTTTTCCCTACATTTATAGTGTTGGTTCTACGCATCCAACCGATTTTGGACCATGATTACCAAATCCAACGTTGATTCATCAAATCCACTGCATGCGTCGGGTATTAATTCCCATTTTTTCATTTTTGATGTCGTTCATCGTGGCCTAACTGCTATATTTATGACTGGATTTGACCCTCTTTTGCCAATTCTTTCCACTCTGTGATTCCCTTGTAGACAGATGTTGAACATTGTCACATCTGAGGCACTCTGCAGTTTTTTTTCATGGGGCCCTAGTGTCATTTGCAACACCAGCCCTTCGCTAGAATCTCTCTCATTCATTTTTGTCTCGCTCCTGGGATCTTGGATTCAACTGATAAGGTGGTTGCTTCCTTAAGTCGACCTAGATCCTGACTTCGTCGATTTTCTTATCTTATACCACCGTCGATTTGATCCACTCTAATTCCTCCACTAGTTCTATAATTCATGTGTCCAACATTCTCTCAAGTTTAGCTTGCACCCGCTCCTTATACCTCAGATTCAACCTATAAGGTCGCTGCTTTACTGGCTTCGCATAAGGTTTCGGTGGGATTTTCATTTTGCCTAAGTCCCCAGAAATTCCTTTCATCTCTAAGAATTTAGTCGAGAACAAGTCCTGAAACTCATGCAATAGGTCAGTGATCTTAGAAATGGTCAAGTCATCCCAATAATCGCCGATACTCACAAACTTAGGATTCTCCTCTGACCCAATGTTCACTTTCTTGATTTGCAATGGTTGCTGAAACTTGTCGAAAGGAATTTATGGTGCCTCGACACTTCGACTTCCTTATGACTCCGGTATATATGTAGCCCTCGGATCATCCTCATCATCTGGCTCTCCTGTTATGTTGTAGCATTCCATCAACATTTTCAGTGTCAGATTCCACCGAAGTCCCATAGGTTTCTCTATCGGAACTGCTTGAAATACTTTCTCGCAGATCTTCTGTAATGCATTGTGGATAAAGGGTTTTTCGTCGAAGAAACTGAACGTTTGGCCAAATCCATTAGTTAGCTATTCCCATGAGGTTGTTATGCGTCGCAGCTCTGTTGTGATATACCAACTTCGCGGTACTTCATCCAGTGTGTGAATGAATGCGTACACCCACTCCTGTTTCTCCCACGGTCCCCACTGGCTTTCACATTCATTCAAATTCTCCTTTGGATTTCCTCTGTTGTCATACTTCCTTCTGCAATATTCTGCATATGTTTTGAGTCTTTCAATTTCAACTGGGACCTGGCATAATCGACCAATCGGAGTAACTTTACTTTGATTCGATAGTCGTAGTTTTACTAGGGACCATGCCAACTGTGGTTTCCCATTTTTTCCCAAGTCTATTTTTTCAGAATGTTTACATCTGACCCTAGGTCTAAGATGATGGAGTCGACATCAAATGCTCTAATTTGTGCAGACATCCTCATTTCTCTTCACGTCTTCCTCGTATGTATTCAATTGACCGTGCGCTCCTGTCATGCACCCTCCCTTCAATGAAACAAGATTGATATTTCTTCCAATGTGTCCTGATCTTTTTCCAACTCCAAGAAGCTTTCCAAGAAGGCTCTTAAGGTGTTATCCTTTCTCTATGAATTTGTTATGTCGAATGTACATGCATGTCATAAGTAACCTCTTCCTAGTGAAGAGGTGGCTTCCTCCTCTGTCACATTGCCTCCTGTGCTTTCAATAAAATACCCCTATCTACTTTTGCATCAAATGTGACCTGATTTCTTGTTGCTGGTCAGATGCTAGCCTGTGACATGTCAGCTCCTGACAAAGCTCCTCCTCGGGTCACTACCCCAATAGTCACAGTTTGACTTCTGACCTCTGTTGATATCTTATGTACTGCCAGTGGCGTATTCTGGTTCTGATTCTGATTCGGTGGAGGCAAGGGTAGGTTCTTAGTTTTCCACTTCACGATGAGCTAAGGACATTCTTCGACACCATGGTCCATAGCGCTGCAGTAAGTGCACTATGGTGTTAGATTCGGGAAATCCCTCTGATAATTCCCCTGCTTCCCACAATTGTAGCATATGATTGGTCCTCGTCCTCATCCAGTAGCTCCCCCTCGGCTTGCACCGACACCTCGACCTTCACGAAACCCCCCTCTGAAACCTCCTCGCAGTGGCCCATATGGCAGGTACTGCAGTTGACCATACTGTGGTTGTTGATATTGTGGCTGACCATACTGTGGCGGTTGATATTGCGGTTATGGATATTGCAGTTGGCCATACTGCGACTGACCATACTACATTTGATCATACTGCAGTTGCTGGTTATAGTGAGGCTTTTATTGATTATACTGCATTTGCTGTTGTCCACCCGTTGCACCTCTCCTTTCATGAAAAATGAATCCATAGTTCGCTTGGAGTAGGTCATAAGCCTTGCAATCTTTTTCATCATGACCAAGCAATCGACAGAATTTGCAATACAAATTCACCGGCTTTGATACCATCTTTTGTAGGTACAGGCACTCCTCTGGTCGATGTCCTCTCATTTGACAGATGTGACACTAAGGCATCCGTCCCTGACTGAGGGGATTCGATGCACCTGACTACAAATTCTCTCTAAATTATGGGAACTGATCCTTGTGATGGCCTTTCGTCTTACATCTACTACACCATATATCTTCGCGGGATTCTTTTCCCTTCTTCATATCTTGTAGTTGAAGCGTCAAATTTTCCAACTGTGCTTGTACTGTTTCATCGATTGGTGAAGCCTCCAGCTTCATTGCAATCTCTAGCGCTTTGGCTTGAGTCACTACCTTATGTTGCATCAACAGTCCACGAATATGTGGCACCAACCCTGCGATAAACCATTCTTTATGTTGCATATCGCTCATCCCGAAACTCACCTTTGCCATTAACGTTTTATACTATTGATCAAATTCCCATACTGGTTTGTTCGGATACTGCTTGATTTCCTTGAGCTCTGTGATGTACTGTGACTCTGATTTTGGTTTTCTAAATTCATCAATCATTCCCGCCTTGATCTATGCCAATTTTTTGTCTAGATTTCTTGTCGGTACCTTCGTAAATTTCATAAACCAGTCTAGCGCACAACCCCTGAGGGTCGTTGCTACCTGTCACTTTTTGATATTTTCATCTTGGACCTACTTCACAGTCCATACCACTTCACACAAGAACCAGTACTATTCAGGATCCTTGGTCCCGTTCCCCTGGAAAGTAAGCATTTTTGCATTGCCACCTGCCATGCTTGCACTCCTACTGTTATTATTTACTGATGCACTACTCCTATCGCTGCATGTAGGACAGCTGTGTGAATAACTTGGATTTCTTCCTCCAAAGTTCTGAGTAGTGCACGGAGTTGAAGGTACTTTATAGCTTACAATCCGTCCCTCTTTTGCTTCTGGGGTATCCTATTCACCTTCTTCTTCATCGTAATAAGGTCGCTTTGTCCCTTGTGGTCCTGTTTCACAGTATTCCGTTTTGTTCCCCTTAGTAGACTCTCTCTTAGTCCTCCTCTTCTTCTCTGGTCACTGGAATATTGCCCCACTCCTCAAGGTACCACAATCTTCCTCAGCCTCCCTTAAAAATTCGTCGTTGCTCATGTCCATCTACCTCGCATATTTCTATCGGATCCGTATTCACACGGTACCCACAACCTCCACACATTGATCTTCTACTCATCGAAATTCATCCTCAATATTCCCTTTTCACAGACGAGCATCTTAATCCACAACTTCAGCGATAGTAGGAATCTCCCTCTAGGTCTTTTGAAAAAATTTCTTTTTGCATCGCTGTACGATTTATTTTATCAATGGAAAAGTCAGTGATGTATCCCTCTAGGATACTATCTACCCAGAAGTCGATGACCCTCGATACCCTATTATCGACCCATTTTAGCTGTTGAATCAGTTCTAGAGTCCAGTGGTCAAGCTCACTTCTTTGGAAATGGTTCTTCTGAAATATCAGCTGCGCCAACCACTCATGCAGCAATACCAGGAATTCGTAGAAAAACTCTTCGTGGATATCAAAATAGATATACTTTTGCAACCAGCTGCTTACTCTCTGCCCAGGGTTCTGATTTTCTCCTTCCACGAATTCTTCTGTCTTCTTGTCAAACAATTATTAAATCTCCGGTTTCGTTGGGTGCCACAGCATGTCCTCTTCTTTCTTCTTCAAGGTCCTGGCAACAAAACCATTTGTTGACACAACGACTATCGACAGGGGTTCACTTCACACCATTTTAAACAAACACTAATGAATTCCTTAAACACCGATCCAGAAAGGTTTTACCCTTTCCAGCAACACTCGCAGAGTGAGTGAGGTCTCACCCGAGATGATTAAGGGGGCTGCATGAACCAGATTTCCACAAGGGGGGAGGACATGCATCTAATCTCACTCTATAGCTACAAAAACCAGATATTGTGTCTTCGCATCGTACTTAACAGTTCATACATTCATTCATCATTCACATGTTTAGAGTATAATTGACATTCGCATTAACATGGTAAAACTAACATTCGCATCAACAGAATTCCCTAAACCACAGAGCTTTAAACATATCACAACTAGCATTTGCATCCATCTTTCAACATGAACAGAGACATAAGAGATAAACATAGCCTAACATCTTCATGCATTAACTCATCAAAAACCTGCAGTACAACCTTCGCAGGGATAATTCAAAACCACTTATCATGGATCCATACAAAACATGCTGAAAACATAGCAAATCATCTGCTTATCTTCTTGTTCTTCAATCGGATCACCCTCAATCCAGATCGAGATAGGATGCCCATAGGCTTACAATCATAGTCCTATTTATAACAAACTAATGTGGTTAAAAAAATGGTCCAAATGACCCACTCTAACTAACTAAACCAATCTTGCGCTTTTGTCGGCTCCTTGTTCTTCGTGAATGGTCCTTTCTTCCGCAGATTGTCCTTCGCGTCGCTGTTGGCTTTCGCACTTCATGCAATCTAACCTTGTTCCAACAATGAATTCCTATAAGCTTTCTTTGAGGTATCGTCCTTGTTTTTCCTCCCACAACCATGTTGAAGTGCTTGAGATGCATACCTAGTATTCAAAAACTCTTAATGGTGCCCATATCCCCACTAAGAAGACATGGATAACCCCAAGAGTTCTTATGTGGTTGCTTGAGTTGTTATTTTTTTCCTTAGATGTCTAGGATATTCTTGTATGTTGTATGTCTTTGGATTCTTTCCCCAATGTCTATGACCTTGTCACCTATGTCTATTATTGAAAAATATCCTCACTTGGAGGGCAAGGATACACTTTAAAGCTCATGTGTGGTTGCTTGAGGTGTCATTTTTTTCCCCCGATGGCTAGAATATTCTTTTAGGGACTAATGCCTAGGTTTCCTCCTTTAATCATCTTAGCAACCCCAACACCCACAATTATCAAATAAATCCTCCTAGCATCACTATATATATCACTTGGGGTTGAAGGGTTGTCTTGACAAGTCACGTGGTGCTTTAAGGAATCATTCTATACCATAAATTACTAGAATATTCCTTTAGGTACTAAGTCTTTGGTTTCCTCCCACAACCATGTCAAAGGCTTCAAAACAGATGATTAGTACTGAAATCCTTCTACTAGCACAAATACCCTCCTAAAGACCTATATCTAGTGCTAAAAACCCCCCAATTCCTCCCATACCCCTATTATAATGCAATGTATCCCCTTAATAGGTCATGTGACATCATTGTTGGACTTCAATGCCTAGAAGCTTCCTTTAGTGTATACAACCCAAGTTTCCTTCAACAACCACATTGAGGCCCCCCAAACACATCCCTAATGATCAAAGCCACCTAATTTTGTCAATATCGACACACATTCCTAAGAATAACCTCGAGATGTCAAATGAGATGTTTCAAAGTGTTTTTTTTGGTCCCTCATACCTAAAAGCTTCATTTAATATTTAAGGAATCATTTTCACACTTTGACCATTTCCAAGGCCCCAAGACCCATAACTAGTACTAAAAAACTTTTAACAAGATTGATATCCATCAAGCCATTCAAAAATCATTTACTAAGGTTTATTAAAAAAATTCAATTCAATAATTAAATTTGAATTTAAATCACTTTTTTCCAGTCCTTATAGTTTTAATAAATAAGCAAAATCAAAGAATTTTTTTTATTTATTTTTTATTTTTGTCCCTCATGCATTCTATTAAAGAAAAAAAAAACGCATTCCGTCACCTTATTATAAGACTACAAAAATGTGCATTAAGCACTAATACAAAAAAACCACCCAAGTGGACATAAAATCAAAATGAGGCCTATGGTATAAGCCAGCAGAATGAGGCCTTACCGCAGAGCATTAAATGCAGTGGCTCAGTGATTAGTGACCGTTCGATCTAAAGAATCTCCAGATCTAATGGTCACTAATCACTGAGCAACAGCATTTAATGCTCTGCGACTCAATGATTAGACTTTGCCTTCTAAATACGCTGCCCACTCATTCGTTCATAGCGGTACTATCTCAATTGGGTACGTTTATCACATGTACTGTCTTATTTAGGTACGTTTCTTGCGTGTTTCAAGTTTCTGACAAATGTAACAATATTTCCGAGCAATCCGTTACTCTAGATAAGAGAAATAGAAAATATATATATCTATACAATACTGAACAAAAATGTATGTAATATAGAATACATCCACAGAACGAGACAAAAGACATCCAACAAAATTTTGTATCATTGTCCTGCTATTTAACAAGGACGGTTCATATATAGTTTCGTGAATTTAGACCCAGTTATTTCCCACCAATCACAATCAGAGGTAGGCATGGTCGGTCGGCCGGCCAAAAGGCTTGGCCGGCAGGCTGTGTCAAAATAAAATGATTATGTGTGGATTTGATAGATGCCATGCATAGAATCACAAAGAAGGATACACAGATTTGAGATCTTCAAAGATTAAGAAGAAGACAAACATTTGAATTAACGTCAAAGTTTCAAACAAACACGTGAGGAAATACAATAGCCATTGCTCAAATTGCAATAGTTTTAAAATCCTGTATTTAGTTTAAGACAGTTTAATGTAATTGCAAAAATTGCAATTTCAAGAAATGATTTTCACCGGATCGGTTCTGACATGGAGCCCACCACTTGATTAAGAGATTTGTTTTGGATTCAAACACTGAAGATCTTTTTTTTTCAGAATATTTTTTGTAATGCAGGGGAATTGAACCCCGCCTCACCCCGCACTTTCTGAAATGCTTAGACGTACTTCACTTATCAAGTGAGCTACTTACTCTTGCCCAGTGAAGATTTATTATAAATGATAGCAATGTATTGTGTACTCTATTTTACTGTAGTCATTGTAAAAGGTTTTTCGATTACTGTTATATCATTTATTTATCTGATTTTGAGCTTGATCATTTTAAAAGTAATGTTTATGTGAATATCAACAACCAATAAAACATTTAAATTAAAAGTTTCGGGTTATTATATTATCTAATTTTCACTCTTATTATTTTAGAAGCAATATTGAAATGTGGATATCATGATTATTTTTATTATGGAGATATTTGTTATCTCTTAGATCATGGTTCATCACCTTCAATTTGAGATAATCTTAAAAGGTAATTTGTTATCCAAGTTGTTTAGATTTATCCTATATATTAAGTACTTAGTCATGGCCATGCTCTCAATGTGTGAGAGATAGGCCTCAAAGAGGAGTTTTTCCTTATCCCAGAGCTGAAGGCCGTTTACTAATTTGTAACAATTATTTTCAAGTCCATAATAAGTTTTCCACCCTTCATTTATCATGTTCTCAATCAAGGTCAATTCAAAGATACTTGTATGAATTCCCTTCCTCCATGTTGTTGTGGTCGTACATTAGTATAGATCAATTTTAGCTTTGGATCTACCAAGGGATCAAATCCCTTGAGGTGCAATCTTGTAATATCCTGATTTTGAACCCATCGCATTAAACTTGTAAATGATTTAATATGATCATTATAAAAATTGCGGTGAGGAGCTCAAGGCCAAGGCCCCACCATCAATTTAGTGTTTTATGTATCAGCATTAAAAAAAATCGATGCATGTGGATTTCGTGCTAGCCAGGCACAATAGAAATTACAAATAACATGTAAATAAATATTTTAATAAAATACCCACAACTAGCTATGCAATGCAACAAAAGAATGGGGGCGTGATTTTTACAAGGAATGGGAAGGGAAAATATTCAAACCCTTGAACAAATAGTGTCAATCCAAGTGTCATTGTGAGAACCCATAAACCATCAACTAACCATTTTGACTTTTGTACCCAATTATTTATTTCTTCCAAGAGTTGGTTGAGGTAGTTATTATTTTGGTAAATGGAGAGTATGTATGTCCCAATTTCGTGTATAGGCAAGCCATCAATTTTGAAAATCGTGTTTGGCTTCTTGGGCAAGAAAACACCCACGAAATTGCTCCCCAACCCATTACTCATGCATTAGTTTTGCTCTCTCACGAGTTTTGGGCTGGCTGGGCATTTTCCCTCATGCTTTTCCTGAGTTTTCCTTCATTTTCCTTAGCTGGGAGGTTGTTTTTGGGGGGGAGAATGGCCAGGAGGAAGAAAATCATGATTTGGGGGTCCTGGGAGGTCATTTTTGCCATCAAAAGCCTATATACCTGTGGGAGAAATCGTTCCTTCTCTATGGTTGATTTTTCGCCTCTCACAACTCGTTTTGGGTGCCACGATTTGGGGGAATATATGGACATCTTGTTTTGTGCATCCCACAGTTGAAATCATTTTTCCATTCCCAACTTTGGTATTTATTGTGTGTGTGTGGAGAATGTCGTGAATTGGGTTATGTGTATCCCTCATTTTGGCTTGAACCGTGTGTAAGAAATCAGGAGTAGAAGAGGATTAGAATTGACTTGATAAACCTAGTGAAGAGTGTAACCTCCCAAGGATGATAGGGCTTTGGCTACCTTTCCATGCATACCTTGAAGAGCACTAGAAGGAAAGGTATGGCCTAAGGGACTGTGGAGAAATGAAGGGGATGTTTTCTTGTGTTGGGTGTGTAGGTATTGTGCGGGCCAAGCTAGCTAAATCTTGGAGAGCTACCAATAGCTCTATGGTTGAGCTCACTTACTTAGCAATTCCTTCCTTTCTACTGCCTTAACATCCTGATAAACCCAACTACAGATTGGCTTGGATGATTTTTGGTATATGTTTGGCTATGCATGAGTTGGTAGGTTCCCTTTCCTTGTGGAAATCATGCCCAACTCGGGGGTGGCATCTGTGCTGAGAGATTGTTTTTATCTCTGCTTTTAAAAAAGTGGACAATAAGGATTTGAGTCCATGGGTTAGTGAAACTATGTTTGATTGTTGAATTGAAGAGCATGTCGATGTGAGGGATGACGATAGGTCCACCAATTTTTAAGATTTCTACTTGGTATCCTTGATGTCCTTGTATTTCCATTTTTTGAGCTGCTTAACCCCAAACTCTATGCCTTCTAAAAAAACTTTATTTCTAAATGTAGAAAGGATGCAAGTGTTGTCCATGACATCACGAGATCAATAGAAATTTTTAAGGTAACAATTCTAGTCCCTCAAGGGAATGATATTTTTTTTCTTAAGATCTAGGTTAAAAAGGTGGAAAAAGTTTTTTTGCTTTCTAATTATATAATAATTTTTATCATTTTCATTAGGGATATATACCTATATATCTTATCAGATTTTAAGGACTCATTAAAAACATGCCTGATGATTTTTGTAACATTTTTTCACTCTTTATATAAGCTATAAATGTACTTAATTTTTAGGGAAGGTCTAAAATCTTCTTTTAAGTGAAATTATTAAAATGGGATATTTATCTTACAAAAACTCTCAACTTGTAAACACATGGTGTTCTAAAACCAAGTATGGTTAAGGTATATATATTTATCAAGGACTACCACTATCATTAAGAAAAGGTTTGTAATGTTTATATGTGTTTTTGCATAACTTTAATGAAATATAATATATGACACATATATCTAGTGGTCAAGGGATTTAACTTAGATTCATCTTAAATTTGGATTTCATATTTATTTAACATTTCTATTTTTGTGTAAATTTGGATGTCTCTTTTAATCTTACTTTTTATATTAGTCGTATATATAAAATCTATATCATATATATATACTTAAATTGGTGGGCATATCCTTGTCCCTCGTATCCACGAGATCTTCAATTTAGCAGTCAAGCATGGCTTCCCTAAACCCTAAAAAAAGTCTCATTGTTCCTACTTTTAAAAATGGAGATAAAAGCAATCCATCTAATTATAAGACCATCATGACTATCCATCTTTTAGCCAAGTTATATGGAATTATTTTGGAAAAGAAGATCATGAAACTATTAGAAAGTCACCAAAAAAGAGCTAAAGGATAGGCAAGATTTAGGAGTTATCGTTAATTGTGGATCACCTTGTTACATGTAGGATCATTGCTGAGGAGTATAAAAATAATAAAAACAATATTATATGCTCATTTGATGACTTTTGGAAAGCATTTCACATAGTGCTTAGAACTAACCATTGGAATATATTAGAAGAGCTAAAGGCCCCTTTGGAGTTGAGAGTTGTTGCAATAAGGTTATTGTCAAGTTTAGGAGCTCTTAAGGATAGTTAGAAAAATTTATATAATATAGGAGTCAATCAAAGTTGTCCAGTGTCCCCTATCATTTTTTGTATATACATTGACAAGCTAGAGGATTATTTGGAAGATGGAGGTTGTAATAACATGACTTTCACTAGAATAGTCATCATACTTATTTTCTACACTAATAGTGAGGAGTCCCTATGATTTTGATAAGTAACCAAAAATTCTCAAGGATTTTTTCTCTAGTATGGGCATGACTATTAACAATGAAAAAACAAAGGTTATGATAATTAAATCCCAAAATATCACTATACTAATTTCATGTAGAACATTAACAACTTAGAGGAAGTGGCTTCATACAAATATCGTGCAATTGATCTTCATCCTAAGCTTAAGTAGAACTATAGCATTGAGAAAAATATTAATGGAGGGTGGAAAATTAATTATGGATTTGAAAACAATTGTAAATCAACAAACCTTTGGCTTTGGGATAGGAATAAACTCCCCTTTAGAATTTTGTTACTCCTATTATTCAACCTAGAAGGCGCTTTCTATAGCCCAAGTGGATGAGATATGTCAGGTCTGTAATGATGACTTGGCACATGTCAGCTCCATATATATATATATATATATATATATATATATATATAACCAAGCACATGTCCACTCAAAAAATAAATATATAAATTTTTTTATAAAACCAAACAAGTAGGTAAGCCCGAGTAGTTTGAGGCCAATGGGAGGCTTCAATTTTTGTAATGCGGCCCAGGAAATTATATAAATGATCTATTGTACTTTGTTTTATTACCTATAAAAATCAACTCTTTGATTAACTTACGTCTCTACATATGATAGAAATGCTTTCAATTTCAATCTCCTCAAAACACAATCTTAAATATATGAGTGTTTTCTATTATCTAGTATATCATTTTCGAGATCATATCAAATTTAATAATAAAGGAGACATGGGATAATCTTGCTTCACTACTATATTACAATTAATTGTCTTTCACTTGCCCTCAAAGTTCATAAACATGAAAGTAACGTTCTCGTACAAACTAATTTCATGAACTACCAACCCGAAAGGAATGGTTATATCTTCTAATATATTCCAAAGGTTAGTTATGTGAACTATGTCGAGTGTTTTTCTAAAGTCAACAAATTAATACAAAAGATTGGTTTCATTATTGCAACACTTTTCTATAATGGTTTTAAATGTAACTAGGTGGTCCACAATTGAATGATAGCTCCTAAATCCATCTTGCCCTTTACTTTTTTTTCTTCTAACTTTCAAGCCGTTATTATGTTGATCTTCTTTTCCAGAATAATAATCATAATGGTCCTATCATTAAAGGTATTGTTTTCATCTTAGATTTTAAAAAGATGGACAATAAGGATTTCATTCCATGGTTTAGTGAAACTATGTTTGACTATTGTATTGAAGGGATTGTGGATATGAATGATGAGGATAGGCCCACTAATTTCTAATATTTCCATTTTTTGAGCCGCTTAACCCCAAACTCTATGTCTTCTAAAGAAAAAACTTATTTCTAAATGTAGAAAGGGTTTGAATGTTGTCCATCACATCACAAGATCAATAGATAGTTTTAAGGTAGCAATTTTAGTCCCTGAAAGGAATGATATTATTTTTCTTAGGATCAACTAGCTTAAAGAGGTGGAAAAGCTTATTTTGCTTTCTAATTATATAATAATTTTTTATCATTTTAATTAGGGGTATGTACCTATATATCCTATACCATTTTAAGGACTCATTAGAAACATGCCTAATTGTTTTTGTAACATGTTTTCACTCTGTATATAAGTTATAAATGTATAAACTTAATTTTTAGGGAAACTCTAAAATCTCTCTTTAAGTGAAATTCTTAAAATGGAAACTTTATCTTACAAAAATTCTCAACTTGTAAACACATGGTGTTCTACAACCATGTCTACAACCAAGTATGGTTGATGTACCTAGATTTATGAAAATGTTTGTAATGGTAATGTGTTTTTGCATAACTTTATTGAAATATTTATCTAGTGGTCAAGGGATTTAACTTAGATTCTATCTTAACTTTGGATTTCATATTTATAACATTTATATTCTTATGTAAATTTGAACCTCTATTTTTATCTTACTTTTTATATTAGTAGTAGATATCAAATCTCTCTCTCTCTCTCTCTCTCTCTCTCTCTCCCTCTCTCTCTCTCTCTCTATCTATCTATATATATATATAAATCTCTCTCTCTCTCTCTCTCTCTCTCTCTCTCTCTCTCTCTCTCTCTATATATATATATATATATATATTGGTGGGCATGTCCTCATCATTCATATCCACAAAGCCTTTAATTTCGCAGTCAAGCATGACTTCCCTAAACCCTAAACAAAGGCCTCATTGTTCCTACTTTTAAAAGTGTCCTGATAAAAGCAATCCATCTAATTATAAGACCATCATGGTTATCCATTTTTAGCCAATTTATATGGAATTATTTTAGAAGAGAAGAACATGAGACTCTTAGAAAGTGACAGAAAAAGAGCTAAAGGCCAGGTAGGATTTAGGAGTTATCGTTAATTCTGACCACCTTGTTACACATAGGATAATTGTTGAGTGTCACAATAATGAAAACAATATTTTGTGTTCATTTGATGACTTTTAGAAAACATTTGGCACAGTTATTTTCAAGTTTAGGAACTCTTAAGGGTGGTTAGAAAAAAAAATTATAATATAGGACTCAATCAAAGTTGTCCATTGTCCCCTACCATTTTTGGTATATACATTGACAAACTAGAGGGTTGTTTGGAAGATGCAGGTTGTGCTAGCATGACTTTCATTGGATGAGTCATCATCCTTTTTTTACACTAATAGTGAGGAGTCCCTATGATTTTGACAATCAACCAAAAGTTCTCAAAGGTTTTTTTCTCTAGTACGGGCATGACTGTTAACAATGGCAAAACAAAGGCTATGATAATTAAATCTCAAAATATCACTTATACTAATTACATGTATAACAATAACAACTTGGAGGAAGTGACTTCATACAAATATCAAATCGATATTCATCATGAGTTTAACTAGAAGTATAGCATTGAGAAAAAGATTAATGGAGGGTGGATAGCTAATTGTGGATTTGAAAACAATTGTAAATCAACAAACCTTTGGTTTTGGGATAAGAATAAACTCCCCTTTAGAATTTTGTTACTCCTATTACCTTAAATGAATGAAAAATTTGGGGCTACAACATTTATAGAGAATAGAAGAATGATAGAACAAATCCAAAAGCACATTATAACATATAATATCAAAATTATAGACAATACACCTTATCATATCCTCCTCATAAAAGCGGGTCTCGCCCCATTGAGAGCATTGCTATGACCATATACCTAATGTACAAGAATAAGATAAATAACAAAGAAGACATGACAACATTTAGGTTATATTGGATTATAAAGCACCTTGCTATTAAAATAATTAAATAATTGTTAAATTTAAAAGAAAACCTGAATTTTGATTATGAAATTCATGTTGTAGATAAAAATATGTTGAAATTAGAAGATTAAGATAAATATAATATTTGGGGTATCTAAATACAATATGGTTGGATTTTTGGGTGTTTCTTCCCAATTAAGTTACTTTAAAGGTTATGAACTAGGGACAAAACTCACACCTTAACCAGATAAACTACCAAAAATTGACATAAAAATATTATAAATTTCAATAAAAATAAATTCATTGCAATATCCAAAAAAAAAATTGTAAGTATCAACCACACATATAAAACAAAACATGTAAGTAAAAAAAAAGCAACACATTTTTTGACATGATCCAAAATTATAATTAAAAAACCCTCAAATTCAAAGTTTCTACCATAATGCTAAAAGAAAAACATCATGATAATAATGATTACTATTTACACATCATTGTTGGTTCTTATCCAGTACTCCAATCTCTGAGTCCCATCCTTTTTGGGTAAGTAAAAGTCAGTCTATTATATATAACAGACAAGCCCAGCTTCACACAGACAAGCCAGCTTCACTGCTTTACAAAGTACTACTTTTAAAAGAAGTTACATTTTAACTCTTTTTATAACCCAGATGCACAATCAAGTTCAAATAATCCCCGTCTTGCCAGCAAGGAGAACGATGTACAGTAATTAGTTGAATAAAACAAATGATCTACAGCTGGTGAGCGAGGTACGAGATTTAACTCCATCTCACCAACCAAATTATCCGGTTCATGGGTTACTTTTACCCCTTGAAGGATCTCTATTGTGTCTCTCTACCTGGAGAAGGATAGCCCTACCGCATTGAACTCCTCCCCGCCGCTCCCATGAGGAGGATGGGGAACCTCAGTTGATGATTATTGTTCAAGCATGGTTACCTTCTCCATTGATAACAGCTATGGCTGCTCTGTATGTTAATGTTTATGCGATACAAGGAATATTTTTCCCTATCAACTGCCAGACTTTGGTCTTACAACTATTGCAATAAGGTAGATGGGAATTTCTTAATTAGGATTACCTGCTAATAATCAGACTGAACATCATGATAAGTCCCATGACGAACGTTTCATCGATTCCAGGCTGCACAACAAGGTTGATTACATCGTCTCCTAACATTATCCCAAATGCTTCCTGTTTTCGTGTTGCCTGCATAATTGAGTGAATGAATGAGTGAGTGAGTGAGGGAATTCCTCTATCTTCCCTACTACACTCCACGCCCCTTTTCTCTAATAATCATCGTAATCGAGAAAATCAAATGAAGTTAGATTGGAGGAGAACAAACCTAAGCGATAATATCTCGAGAGGCACCGAATACTGTGAATGAGTAGCTTGGCTTGTGTTAGGAACCTATGTCAACCCTTCTCTTTACTATGTTAGTATATTGTTGTTGGATGCATATGCTTTGTAAGTTGTCCCGTAGTATTTGTTGATCCGTAGTTTATATTAGCCCATAGTATTGACCCATAGTATTGGACGCATATGCTTTGTAAGTTGTCCCATAGTATTATATGTCCCATGGTTTTGACTCATAGTATTGGGCATAGACTTAGTATATAAGTGTGTGTTGAGGTCATTGAAGGCACCGTGAAGTTAATTGTATTGAGCTTGCTCAAAAGAGGTTGCCCCCTCGAAGTGGCCCGTGATCAATATAAAAGTGATTTTGTTCTATTATTTCTGATATCTCGTGTATTTGCATTAATTAATTATTGCAGGTTCATCACATTTGATATCAGAGCACTTTCTTGGGCTCGTTGGGTGGAATTTCTGCCAAATTTTTTTTCACATCTGTTGCAGCTTCGGATTTGGGAATAATCCCTATCCGCTTAACTGTGGGAAGTACTTGGGCATAAGCCCTAAAACTCATTGTGAGGAGTACCACAGGAACCCCAAAGTAGTTGGCCCATTGAGAGGACCTGCCAACGAAAAGGGCAACGACCCCTACCTGATTGACTAGTTCCCACTCATGAGGTAAACCAAGAGCTATCGTTTGTGGCAAAGCGATTATCAGTTTTACCTGAGCCGTGGAGTGAGGGGTACTGCCCCAATGCGCAAGCCGTCAGACAGCATTGGTGGTCGAGTGAAACACCTGACCTGTTAGGAAGCCGTATATACCTGGGGTCCATATCTATTTTCAGTTGAACTGTTGCCGATCACTTCCACTCCAGATCCATCCGTTCTAGATATATTCTGAAATTCGTTCCAGATCTAGTCACCATTTCAGATCCAGCCATTTTTTATCCCTTCCATACCATTGTGCCGCTGTTGCCGATAAAATTCAGTTTTTTCTCCATATCTCCCTTGTTTTCACTTTGTTTCCCTTGAAATTTTTGGGGAACCCCTGTCATCCCATTCTGCATCTTTCATTCCTAAGGACCCTATCCCCAATTCCCCTTCCCAAAGCCCGAAATTCCACATTTGTCTATTTTTAGGGTTTTCCATAACTTCCTCAGATTTCACCCAATCACCTTCAAATTTTACCATAGAGTTGCTTTCTGAATTTTGCTTCTTTGTCTCTCTCTGCCAAATTTTCTCATTCTGTCACCCCGCTTTTGAAATCCCCCCTTTTTGCTTTCTTGTCCTTTCGACAGTGTCCAAAATCTAGTCAAACCCCAATTACCCATCAAATTGTTTCCCCAATCCAAATTTCCCTTTACTAAATCAGCTTCTATTTGTGTTTTTCTATCCATTCCACCAAAAAAAAAAAAGCCTGGTTATGGTTGTCACCCATGCAAGAGCACACACCATGGAGGAAGCACTTGCAGCGATCCAAACCAAACTCCAAGATCTGGATGAAAAATTTCTCAGCCTCCATCTTCAGCATTCAGCCATGAACAATACCAGACAGCCAGAATCTTTTGCAGCCACTGGGTTCTCTTCTTCTAGCAATTTTCGTGGGCCGAAGCCTGATTTTCCTCGCTTCAATGGTACTGATCCGACTGGATGGATATACCGAGCAGAACAATATTTCAGTCTGCATAATACTTTTGATGTTCAGAAAGTTCCACTTGCATCCTTTCATTTGGAACAGGAAGCCCTTCAATGGTACCGTTGGTACATCAAAGCTCATCCCGAGCCAAACTGGACAGATTTTTGCCAACTCATTTTGCCACGATTTGGTCCTAGTGCTTTTGACGACTTCACAGGAGCACTCACTAAACTTCACCAAACTGGCACCGTGAGAGAGTATCAGACGGAATTTGAGAAACTAGCCAATCACACAGAAGGATTGTCTAATGAATTCTACAGGAGTTGTTTTATTAGTGGTCTCAAAGATGAAATCCGCTCAGAGGTCAAAATGTTTTGTCCCAACACAATGATGGAAGTCCTAGGGTTGGCTAAGCTAGCCGAGGGCAAGATCGCAGCTCAACAATGCTCCAAACCCACCTTTGTTCCCTTCAGAAATATGGGTTCCCAATGACCTTCCATCACGCCTGCTCCTCGACCAACTCATATCAAGCATCTGTCTGAAATAGAAATGCAGGCACGCCGAGAAAAAGGGCTTTGCTATAATTGTGATGAGAAATTCACTCGAGGACATAGATGTGTTCAACAAAAGCTTTATCTCTTGGATGTGGATTCTCCTCCTGCCTTAGAACTTGGTGAAGAAGCTACAGATACAGTAGATGATCAGGTCGACATTCAACACCCGCCTGTTGACACCCCATCTCAGGATGACCCACCCGAGATCTCTCTCCATGCTGTAACCGGGGTCACCACCCCACAAACAATGTGGGTCAGGGGATACTTCAAGAAGCTCCCTCTTACCATACTCATTGATTCTAGTAGCACTCATAACTTCATTGACCCTCGGATTGCCACACAGGCTAATTGTTTTGTCCATCCTTGCTCCAACTTTGAAGTCCTGGTTGCCAATGGGGGCACCTTACCTTGCAAGGGGAAGTGTCACAATGTGCGTATCTCTATGGAATATTATAACCTACGCTCTGACATGTTTTCCTTGTCCATAGGCAGATGTGATGTGGTTTTGGGCGTTCAATGGTTACGCACACTTGGCCCCATCTTATGGGATTTTGCTGAACTTTGGATGCAATTTAAAGTCAATGGGGCACAACACAAATTTATGGGCTTACAACCAGGGTCTCTCTGCATCATCAGTTCACATCGCCTGGAAAAAATCCTTAAGAAGAATTCACATGGTGTCATCGCTCAGCTCAATTCCATTCAGATGCACCCATCAACAGTCTCCACTACTTCCTTGGATAGATATGCAGGTATCTTTGCTGAACCAATGCGCTTGCTGCCTTCAAGAGACCTTTCCGGTAAGAATGTAGCCACATCTACCTCTCAGCAGGAAATGATGGCTATTTTGCATGCAGTACATAAGTGGCATCCATACCTATTAGGGAATTATTTCTGCATCAAGACTGATCTCCCGAGTCTGGAAAATTTTCTAGAACACTGGGTCTCCTCCCCAACACACCTGCAATGGGTTCTCCAACTCATGGGTTATCCCTATGTGATCACTTACAAGAAGGGTAAGGACAATATGGTGGAAGATGCTCCTTCTCGCACAATTGATGACCCAGTTTCTCTTACATCTCTTTCTCTGCTTGTTCCAAATTGGTTGCAATATGTTCAACAGGGCTATATCTTCTATGAACTCCATGCTTCTTCATCAACAGGGCACTCTGGGTTCTGCAAAGTGTATGACCGGGAACAATGTAACTTCTTTTGGATGGGACTAAAAATGACAATTCAACAAATGGTGGCTGACGATGATACTTTCCAAGTCAACAAGGGGGAAACAACACTCCTTTCGGGATTGCTCAAACCCTTGCCCATCCCTACACAGCTTTGGCCAACTATTTCTATGGATTTCCTAGCAGTGCTCTGGTGGTACAATACCACGTCTCAAAGGACACCATATGAAGCAGTATATGGAAAAACGCCACCATTTCTTCTTCCATACACTCTTAGCAGCTCTCCAGTTTAGGAAATTGACTCGGTTCTTCGAAACCACGATCACATTCTTCTCATTTTGCAGGACAATCTTCACATGGCCAGAATTTGCCTGAAACAAAAAGCCGATCAGCACCGTTCTGAACGCATTTTCCACACAGCTGACAGGGTTCTTCTTCATCTATAGCCTTCCAAGCAATCCTCTTTGACACTCCAAAGGCGTCAATGGCTTGAAATGCAAACCGAGGATGCTACTGGGGAACCACTCCTTCAGATTCTGCAGCAATTTCTCCAACCAAAGCTTTGAGGACAAAGCTTTTTCTAAGGGAGAGGGGATGTTAGGAACTTATGTCAACCCTTCTCTTTACTATGTTAGTATATTTTTGTTGGATGCATATGCTTTGTAAGTCGTCCCGTAGTATTTCTTGATCCGTAGTTTATATTAGCCCATAGTATTGACCCATAGTATTGGACGCATATGCTTTGTAAGTCGTCCCGTAGTATTATATGTCCCATGGTTTTGACTCATAGTATTGGGCATAGACTTAGTATATAAGTGTGTGTTGAGGTCATTGAAGGCACCGTGAAGTTAATTGTATTGAGCTTGCTCAAAGGAGGTTGCCCCCTCGAAGTGGCCCGTGATCAATATAAAAGTGATTATGTTCTATTATTTATGATATCTCGTGTATTTGCATTAATTAATTATTGCAGGTTCATCATAGCTTGCAGAGGGATCCCTCGATTTCATAGTCGCAAAGATTCGTATTACGTTTCTTTGCAGGGTTTAACACTACTTTGGCCGAGAGTTTGCTTGAAAAGAGTGTCGATTCGTATTACGTTTCTTTGCAGGGTTTAACACTACTTTGGTCGAGGGTTTGCTTGAAAAGAGTGCTGACACCGACTTTCTAATGCTAAATGTTGGCTTAATCCCACACCCATAACAATCTCCTCTAAATGCTTCCCAGCAATCGTTAAAACTCAATCTCTGCTAAACCCACAAACAATTTCAGTCAACATAACCAGATCTATAAAATGTGTTCACTATACTGCAACATATTGGAAAGTAAAAAAGTGCCTTGCGGCGGATAGTGAGAAGCAGTGTTGGAATTTGGTTTTCATTCTACCCGTTAGATTTTTGGAAATTTTTGTTTAAAAATTTACCCTTCAACAATGAAGTCTTTCCAAAAAAATTACCCTTCAATAATTTAATTTCGTTGATTTTTTTAATTTTGTTGATTTATTTAGAAATATTTGTTTTCTTGACTTTTTATATTAAAATTAAAATAATCATTATAAATGAGATAAATTAAAACCATAAGCATTGCATTACACACTTCGTCAACATTTCCAGTCTAAAAAGGAGCTTGCACTTATGAGAGTTTTGATCCCTCTCTGCCCTTGGTAGATCCCCTTTTAGATGGATCTATGGTGGTATGTATCACTATCCATTAACTTGATTCACATTCATTTTATTTACCATTTATGTACTAAATTAATATTATATAAAAATATAACTTAAAAAGAATAAATATGAATGCACTTCATAATACGCAAAAATAAATAAATAGTGAAGCGTAAATAAACAAAAAATGATTTTATAATTTCGCACAATCATGCATATAAAAAAAAACTCACACATAATTATTTTTGTTTGAAAAATTGTTATCATAAAATGGAGCTAAGAGTTACATTATATTTGAATTGAATCAATATGCCCACTGGAAAGCTATATATCTATACGCTAGTCATTATTGTTATAAAAGATGCTTGAGTCTTTGTAAATATATGGCACATGTAATCATAATCCATATTTTTAAATAGATGCAAACCTCTGTAAATCGAATCGTTATAAATAATGAATGCAAGACTCTACAAAATATACCTCTATATGCTTTTTTTTGTATGTATCGTTTATTCTACAAACTGCATAGGCAATTTTCATTCCAAATGTTGCGCACAGATTTCATCTCTCTCAACCCCTTATTTAGTACTTGCCTTCATTTAAATTCTGCATCCCTCACTAAAATTGAACCATGAGAGAAATATAAGAGATGTTCATTTCAATTTCAATGGGAGTTGGAGAATTAACCAATACTCTTCGAGTCCAAATCTATATAGATTATTGAAATTATGGGATAAACGACTAAATACACATGCAAAAAAATAGTGCAAGAATTACCTCTATAATGCAAATAACTCTCAACCTTTGTTTCCAAGGTCCTCCAACTCCCAACTTCCAACTCCCAAAGTTGTTGCAACATGCTAATATAATCAATGAGCATTGAGCATGCTCAAATTTGTAGACTGTAGACGCTCATTTCACTAATAAAAAAAATAAAAAAAATATGAGTGTTCTTGTTTTTAGGAAAAATCAATGCAACTTGCAAATGGAAAGGCATGGAAATAATTATAATTTAATAGATGTTTCTATTTTTTTAATAAATGTATTCTTTGGAAGTTGGAATTTAGAAAGTATAGATTAACAAATCAATGCAACTTGCACATGGAAATAATTTTAATTTAATAGATGTTTCTATTTATTTAATGAATGTATGCTTTCTAAGTTGGAATTTAGAAAGTATAATTTATATAACATAAATATATTAATACTATTATTGAATTAGTAATATAATAACATTTTAGGAATTTTGTTGTCCTTCAAAAATAGTAGTAATATAGTGATGGTTTAGAAATTGTATTGCCCTTCAAAAATACATTTTAGAAATTTTATCACCCTTCACAAAAGATGGTTAGCTAAAATTTTAAACCGTATTTGACGGTCAAAATGCCCCATGACGGCCATTTTGCCCATCAAATTCCATCACTGGTGAGAAGAATGCTCCCCACATCATCCATGAGAAAGAGTTGTTGTTTGGCAGGAGATGAGTAATTATCGACTTTGAAGACCAGATTTCCGAATAAGTCAAAGACTGTGAAACCATTTGCATTGAAGATTAGAGACTTCTTCCAGACTGTGAAGGTCGCTGGAGAGGGAGACGAACAGTGCGCTGCACAAATCTTATCATTGTCGCCACCAGAAACTGAAACTCCGTCGGCCCTGGAAACATGAGGATGCACCTGAGCCATTTTAAGCAGGATGCACCGTCGGCGGTGGAATGAAGAGGAGGTCGGGCTGGAGCCAATTGAAGCAGGATTGAACTTAAAAAATACTTATGATGCCCCATTATCATAGGGTTTTGAAGTCAATATATATCTCAGCTTGCTCTAAAGTTTGAAAATATTTCTACACCAATGGAAACATGGAACCCGTGTGTGCAACGTGTGGAGTCATAATCAGTTACTTTACGTCTGAGTCTTCAGATTCTTACGTGACTTACGTTGAGGACTACATGACTGCACATCCCGATATTGAGCAAGACCCTTCTACTCCTTTGGGTAGAGTTGAACATACTTTTGATCCCCATACTCCTCATGAGGATTAGGGAGGTGATCCACCTGAGACTCAACCTGGTTCTATTTGGCCTAATCCACTTGACCGGGATCTGTTTGATCCTTCAAATCCGGATAATTATCTTTACGGGATACCCGACTTACCCAAGGAAGGAGAACAGCATGAGCCTTTCATTCCTTTGTTTCCACGTGATTATAGATACGGGAGACCTGAGACTCATGATGATACTGGCCCTATGGTCAACCCCACTGTACTCTCTTTTGGTATGCCTAGTCACACTACTGTCGAACCTTCCACTACTGTTGGTACTCACGCTGGCACTAGTCAAAGTGTTGGCCATACTATATCCATTGGGGGCACTACGTTGTCCATCCACTCACATTGTATGGGGACTAGTCAGATTCCTAACCATGCTAATGTTGGAACACGACCACCTCCTAGGAATACCCAACCTAGTCGGAATGTTGTTCGGAACACGACTCGCCATCCACCACCTAATACACATGTTGCTACTCGTCAACCTAGGACTACTTTTGCACACGATACCGTTCCTCCCAACCACGGGGGTGGACACATACCTCACACTTTTGCGTCCAATGTCGCCACTAGTAATGCTAATGTAGGGGGTGGGAATATTTCCTATCCACATGGACATCACACCACCAACCCTGCTACTAGTCACGCCCATATTGGAGCTGGGAATGCTTCTCATGCTTCTGGTCACCACGCGATTGCTCAAGTTAATCCTAATATTGGGGGTGGGAACATACCATACCATCACGATCAATACAACACGGTTCCCACTATGAATAGTACATACATTCCTCATACTCATGGGGGAAACCCTTACTACAACCCAGTCAGTGCTGGCCACCAGTATCACCCACCACCCCAATATGGTGCTCAAAACGCACATATACCTGCTTACTCTCAAATGGGTCAAGCAGGGGGAGGTTATCCATCTTATGGCCATGGGAAAGCTTATGGGATGTTAGGTCCTCAGTATCAACAGTTTAATCCTCATGGTCAAGCTTTTGGTCCATCCTATAACACAGTTCCATTCAACCAACCTTTTATGGGAGCTTATAATCAAGCTTTCCAGCCGCAGCTCCTGTTCCTTGTACGCTTAAATCTCTCAGATCTTTCGAAGCTCATGAATGATCCAGTGTGTCACGATCCTACTTGGCCCCCTGTCCCTACCAAGCTCCCTTCGGACTTTCCAAATTTTGAGGGGAAGGGCGGTGAGGATCTGGGCGATCATGTCACTACGTTTCACCTTTGTTGCTCCTCCAACTCTTTGAATCATGATTCCATTCGATTACGACTATTTCAATGCACCCTCACAAGGGCAGCCATGAAGTGGTATGTGGAGTTGCCCGGAAACACCTATAGTGGATTCAATGAGATTGCTTTGGTTTTCTTAGACCACTTCCAGTTACCGGTTCATTATGATACTAGTACTGAGTTGTTGTCCACCTTCCGTCAGAATAAGGCCACACATATTTCTGACCACGTTCAAGAGTGGCGTCGGCAGAAGAGATTAGTGAAAGCCAACATTCCTCCAGGTTTCCTGTTGGAATGGTTCCTCAAGTCTTTACTTCCATACATTGCTAAGGATGTGTCGATGTCTAGCATTGTGACTGAGGAACAAACTATCTTGAAAGTCCAGAAGTTAGATCTTCTTTATTCTCAGTCTGGCATTTTGTATGACATTATTCTTGATGCACCGAGAACAAGAAATGAGCCCACGTCAGTTCCTGGACCACATGCTGATGGAATTGTGGGGTCTGCATGCACTCTCCCTATATACTTGGTAGCTAATCAAATGCAAAAATTGTCGCTAAACCAGTCTGCACCCGGATAGGTTCACACCTTGTCCACTTCCACTTCGTCGTCTGATGTACACAATGTGCAATCAACGAAACCGTCGGGTAACCAGCAACCTGGTGGTAAGAAAAAGGGGAGAAATAATCATAGGGGTGGAAACAATGGAAGTAATAATAATAGCAATTGTAATACTCCTCGTAAAGAGAATGCCAACCCTCCTCGGGAAGGCAGTAATGCTGGCGAGGATTGTAAACCTAAGCGTAAGGTGAAATTCCCTTGCAAGCTTTGTGGGGAGGATCATCTTACTCACTTATGTCGTCGAATTGAAGAAGCATCGAAGCATTTGGCACAGAGCCCAACTATGTTGAAGGATCCCCTTCCTCATCATCAAAACATGGCTTCGCATGCTCCCACCACTAGTTATGGTACTAATGAAACGACTTCATCCAATACTAGTGGTTATGGATGTGTGAATATGGTTTAGTCGTAGGTTTGTGTTGCTACTCGTCAACGTGATTATGGTGCACCACAACCGAATTTGGGGAATGAGCCTCCCCCACCTCCTGATAATTCCTTGCATATCGAAAGGTGTTCTTAAGCACTCCACGCATAATCCTAATGCTCGAGCCTCCCAAAACTACTTCATTGTAGAAGATTTGGGCCAAACTCTGTGTGCCATGTTGGCTCTTGAAGTCTGGCAAGCCTGTCCTTCTCAGAAGCATGCCCTTTTGAGTGAGTTAGGAGTTCAGGATGGGGGAATTCCTAGTGTTATCAAGTTCGATACTACTGATGTCCAGCCTCGCTTACCTTACCACGTGGCTTTTCAAATCCAGGTGGTTTTCCTTAAAAGATTCGTGAAACATACTATGGTTGATGAAGGTGCTTCTGCGTCAGTAATGTCGTTGACTTGTTGGAAAGCTCTTGGCTCTCCTCCTCTACTTCTGTCTAGAACTACACTCACTGCATTCGATGGTAGGTCTTTTACGCCACATGGAATTATCCCTTCCCTTGTTGTCTCCTTGGGAGGTAAGTCCATGCCTATTGAAGTCAAAGTGGTTGATGTGCCCATCGACTACGACCTTTTACTAGGTCAGAACTGGATGTACACTATGAAGGTTGTCACGTCTACTGTATTTTGAATTATTTGCTTTCCCCATGAAGGCAAGATTGTGACAATCGATCAGCTAGATTATGTTGGCACTCCTTCCATAGCATCCACGGGATCTGTAGTCCCACAAGTTTCTGATTCTCAGCTGGCAACTAGGAACATAGGTGTTGGGATGTACCCCTCATTAATGGGAGCTTTTAACCATTCTGCACCTGTGAATTTTATTGGAACCATTTCGGATAGTGTGCCTCCTCCTTTGAATAATATGCCATTCCGGACTTCCTATTGTAATGATCCATGGATTTTACCATCCGCGGATTCTATGTCTGGAGACATTGCGCACGTCAGGATGTCTATGCCCTTATCTGTAGTGTCGCTCACTTACAATCATATCCAACAAACCACTGCAGATCCGGATCTTTCTTCTTCCCAGACAGTTGAAGAAGATCCCGTTACGCTGCCAGTTTGGGCAACCACCTCATCTTGCTCTCATGATTGCCTCGATGATACTTTTCCATCCGATGAAGCTATCCTTGAAGCCATGTGTGGTAGTGAGAGGCCTTGGGAAGATATGCACCATCGCTCTTATTTCCTTCCCAACTTTGAGCTCGTTGAGCAAGAGGAGTTTAGGATGACTCTAGCTGAGATGGTTGGTCACCCTATGGCTCTTTTGCAATCGCATGATGTTTTCTTGGAGGGGAATATGGCCAATATTTCCCCAACCACTTCAATCAACATCTCCCGCACTCCCGGAAAGATTGAGAATGTTTACGTCAGTGCCGATTGCACTCCTGAGGAGATTGCTATTTACACTGATTTGTTTACAGAACTCTGGGAAGCTTTCGCCTGGTCATATGAGGAGATTCCAGGAATAGACCCCCGCATTGTTAAACACGAGATTAGAACGTATCCTGATGCTAAACCGGTTCGACAATGCTTACGTGTTGTGAACCCTAGGAAGGCAGCTGCTATTAAGGCAGAAGTAGAGAAACTGCTCAAAGTTGGTTTCATCTACCCCGTTCCCCTTACCGAATGGGTGTCAAACCCTGTTCTTGTGGGTAAGAAGCAGGGAACGATCCATGTATGCACTAATTTTTGAGATTTGAACTGTGCATGTTCGAAAGACAACTTCCCCACGCCATTCATTGATCAGATATTGGATGCTTATGCGGGGAGTGAGATTTTTTCATTCATGGACGGCTTCTCAGGTTATAATCAGATTCAAATCAAACCCATGGACCAACATAAAACAACATTTATTTGTCCATGGGGAACCTTTGCGTACCGGAAAATTCCCTTCGGCCTCAAGAACGTCGGAGCTACTTTTCAGCGAGCCATGACCTATGCCTTTCACAATCTTAAGATGATTATGGAAGTTTTCTTGGATGATCTTGCTGGCCATTCTCACAGGAGAATGGAACACCCCAAGCACCTCCGTATGATTCTCGAACGATGTATCCATTACAAAATTTGATTGAATCCAAACAAATGCATCTTCGCTGTTAGGACCGGTCGCCTTCTAGGATTCATAGTTTCGAGGGAGGGTATTAGAGTCGATCCTCTCAAAGTTGAGGCAATACTTCAGTTGCCTCCTCCGCGTAATCTGGTACAACTTCAGAGCCTCCAAGGGAGAGCTACTTTTCTGCGTCGTTTTATAGCTAACTATGCCAGTATTACTAAAGGTTTCACATGCCTATTGAAGAAAGACACACCTTTTATCTGGGATGAGCGAGCCCAGCAGTCTTTTGATGCCCTTAAGAAAGCTTTGGTATCGGCCCCCGTGCTTAGTTCGTCGGACTTTACATGAGATTTCATTCTTTATGTGGTTGCGTCTCAAGAGACTATTGGCATGGTCTTGGTTCAGGTAGATGATGCGCTTGTCGAGCATGTTATCTATTATCTTAGTCGAAATTTAGTAGACACTGAGCTAAGGTACACCCACATAGAAAAGCTAGCACTTGCGACTGTTCACGCAGTCCAGTGGTTACGGCATTACATTTTGCTTCGAACAACCACCATTGTAGCTCACATCAATCCGTTTCAGTTCGTGCTATCACGACGCCTTATCGAAGGTAAGTATAATAAATGGATTGTGATCCTTCAGGAATTTAATCTCAATTTTGCTTCTGCAAAATCGGTGAAATCATTGGTGTTCGCTGAACTCATGTAGGACCTTCCACGGCTTGATGAGGACGTCATTCATGAAGATTCCTTTGTGGATGAACACTTATTTCTTATCTCGACCGAGGACCCTTGGTATGGGGATGTCATTATATATCTCCAAACTTTGAAGTTTCCTCCGCATTACTCACAAGATGAGCAACGACATGTGAGACACCACGCTAAATATTATACTATCGTGGGTGACACTTTGTATCGCTGAGGAAAGGATTCCATTCTTCGTCGTTGTTTGACTCACGAAGAAGCAGAATGGGTACTTAATGATTGCCATGCGAGGGCATGTGGCGGTCATTTATCTGGGATTGCTATAGCCCAGCGTATCATGCGAGCTGGTTATTTTTGGCCTACCATCTTTAAAGATTGTATTAACGTTGTGAAGAGATGTCACCCTTGCTTGGTGTTTTCTCGGAACATACACTCACATCCAACGCCCCTCCATCCGGTCGTCATTGTCGGTCCCTTCACCAAGTGGGGGGTAGATTTCATGGACTGCAAACCAGCTTCGGCTGGGGGGCATCACCATATTATCGTGGCTGTGGATTATTTTTCCAAGTGGGATGAGGCCATGCCTACTGTAAAAGCCGACGGAGCTACTGCAACCCATTTCGTGTTCAACTAGATTATCACTCGATTCGGTATCCCGAAGGAGATTGTCACTGACCATGGCAGTCACTTTCAAAATAAGATGATGGAGGATTTGTATCTCAAGCGTGGGTTTCGTCAGGAACACTCATCTTCCTACTATCCTCAATTGAATAGTCAGGTTGAAGCAGTAAATAAGTCTTTGAAGACCATTCTCCAACGTACCATCCAACAAAGCAAGACCAACTGGCATATCATGTTATATCCTGCCTTGTGGGCATATCGAACTACAGTTAAGACTGCCACCGGGTTCTCACCATTACAATTAGTTCATGGTGTGGATTCACTTTTACCGATTGAATGCGAAATCCCTTCACTCAAGCTAGCCATAGAGATCCTCCCTGATACGACAGAGATTGAGCAACGTTTAGTACACCTCGAGCAACTTGACGAGCATCGTCGAGATGCCGCTATGGCCATTGATGTTAACAAGCATTGTGTCAAGGTTCAATATGATAGGTCTGTCCGTCCCTGGAAATATGCTGAAGGTGACTTGGTACTCTTGTATGACCAAGCTAAAGAACCCCTGGGGGCAGGCAAGTTTAATCCCATGTGGCACGGTCCTTATATTGTGAGGCGTGTCCTTGAAAAAGGAGCTTATGAGTTAGAAGATTATGAGGGAGTTTTCTTGAAGGAGCCCAGAAATGGGCTCTACCTCAAGCGGTACTACGCTTGAACCTTTGGTTCAGGATGATACTTTTGTACACTATTGTATAGTTTTTTTGTACATAGTTTAGATTGCCTTTTGGTTGTCAGGTCTGCTGATTAGCCTCTGTTTGATTGACAGATGTCAATGGGATGTCCTACATTCTTAGGTTTCGTGGATGGTGCTTGCTTCTGCTACTTGGGTTATCTTCTCACCTGACCACCTAGTTGTGTCCTCAGGAGGTGCCTGTCTCGGTCCTACATCTAACAATGTGGCTAAGTATAGTGCCGTTGTTGAACTAATTCGGGATGCAATTTCACATGACATCTAGTATTTAGAAGTCCGCCTAGATTCACAACTAGTTGTGTCTCAGCTGAATGGGTAGTACCGTCTACGAGACCCTACATTACTACGTATTTTTCTTAAGGTACGACTCTTGGAGAGACATTTTGTTTCCATTACATATATTCATATTCCGAGAAGTTGTAATTATCTATCTAATGCATATGCTAACTATGTATTAGATTGGCATTTGTCACATTCATCATGAGCACATAAATACAAAGACATTCATACATTTGTAACATACACACATGTAGTAGAGCCAAGAAACAAAGTTGTATATATATATAAATATGTCCAAAAATGGTAGTGTCATACAAAACTGGAGCCCGTAGCCCTCAAAAATATACATATTGATACAAAAAATGATGAGACCCCAGGATATCTATTCCCTCCGACGAGGTCTAGCTGCCGCCTCGACGGGATGTGTGTCATAGTAATATTGTGTTGTGTTGGCAATCCGCTGCAGCAACCGTACCCACTCCCCGGGAACACCCACTACATGGCACTGCATGGCCTTAGGTAGTCGAGCCACCTCTATCAGTGGAACTCGACCAAACATCTGTGATACGTTGCGCCACAACGTCTGGAGTGTGCACCCTACTGCAGCATCTGCTACCACCTCATCTCTACCTCGACGATCATGTCTCGGGAAGCCCTCGAGCCTCACGGGGCCTTTGTCTGCGAGCAAACAGTCACCTATTAGCACATGATACTACCACCAGAAATATTTTTTGCATTTCAACTATAGTAAGAAAATCCATAAAAATTTAAAAACACAAAACCATAGGAGTACTCATCGATGTCTCCGAAAGCTGCGCCTGGTGAGAGGGGCATGTCACGGTCCTGTCTGAAATCTATCCCAGCATAGGGGTAGTCCTCTATCGCGATCACCTGCCAGTTCCACCAATGGAAGAACTCCTCAGTATATGGTGATGCCATACGGCCACCACCCTGTCGTGTCAGTATCTCAGCCCACCTGGTCAAGGTTGGATCTCGGAGACTGTGAGGAGGGACATCCACCCTCGGGCTAAGCCCCGGAACCCTCTCAAAGAAGAAACTACAGAGGATGCTACCATACCCAAATTTTTTGGCCTTACCCTCTTTGCATTCCGTCAGCTGTGTCTTCATAGACATCAGCAGAGTAGTACACCAGTCGAATACAGTAGGCTACAAGCATTGTGATGCGTAAAACATCACCGGTCTAGATGTCTGATGTAGTGCTTTGGATCCCATGATCTGTACCAGAGTAGCCACTATGATCTTTGTGCTCAGGTCCACTATGAGTTTGACCGACACTTGGCTTCCCAATACTCGAGTGTTGGCAGGGAAATACCATGCTATTTAATCTTGCACAGTGATCCCACCACCTACGGTCTGCGACCGAAGACTAGCCACTTCCCCTCTATGGGACAAACCGGTAATAAAATAGATATCCTCTACATTTAGTGTCAGTGTTTTCCCGTTGAGGATGAAGTGTTGAGCATCCACATCCCAGTAGTTGATCAAATGACGAAGTAGTAGGTTTTGAGCCCTTAAGCCCCCGAGACTCCAGTATTTATATAAGCCACATGCTTGCAATGCTTGTTGTGCTTGAAAATCATTCTGCACGGCCTCATCTACCTTGTCATGCTCTCTTTCCCTCCACTCTAGAACCATCCTGGAGTGCAAAGCAAGAAATTTTTAGTCAGTTTCATGTTTAAAAACTTCTTCATGGCAGTACCCGTGGGCTAAATTGTAGACAGTGGCAGGTAGATGTGGGCAGTTAGTTTTTTGACTGCACGTTTGGTGCCCTACCCGCGACCCGCATACTTATAGATCGTGGGTAGCACTGAATCCATTTACGGCTTGGCCAAACAAAAATCCCACCAACCAAAATTGAAATAAAAGCACTTAAATGAAAGGTATGGTATTGACCACTAACATGCTCCGGACGGTTCACTGAATGGTCGCTTGTAGCTCCCACGATCGGCACTCAAAGTTTCATGTGAAAACTTACCACTAAACTGCAAAATGGTGAATAGTGCAAATGAATTGAAAATTATGAATTTTTGTTACTATTTATAAATTTTTAAACCCACTTTTGTATAGTTTTTGCCATTTTGAGCCGTTATGAACTAATATCGTGTCATGGAGTAGTGTTTTTTCAACAGATTTCCTCGGCGAGAGCTGTTTTGAACCATTTCACACCTACGGCAGGTACATTTCACACCAGGCATATAGGTTAGATGCCATTTTCACATGAATTATGCATTTGACCTATTGACCATTTTCATAAACCCTAGGTGCAACCCCGCTTCGTGACCGACACGGAACCTTCACACTGTTATAGAAGTGTCGTCATGTGGCGGTAGGGCTTTCCCGAACATGGGTACCCTAGTTAAAACCTCGTTATGCATTTTGGCGCCCATGCCATTGTTTGTCCTCAGGATTGGGAGTCCTTCGTAGTTACGCCATGACATTGCGATAAAGACTCATACTCTAGTTTGTCTTATGCTGGCAATCTCCCTTAAGGACTCCCCTCAATTATATCATGTTGTGATTGCATTGCATCATCCTGCTTGTTGCTTGAGCCTTGTGCTGGCTCCCGCTTACTCAGTTGTTAGCCTGGTGCCTGAGCACTTTTCCCTGTCGAGCCCTGCAGATCTTATATATTTTCCCTTCACAATTTGATGACCTTTTGACCCTGAGGGAACACACCCCCGAGTGTCCACATCCTACATGCACTTCCTTGCATTGAGCATAGGTATGTTCCACTGCTTGGGACTAGTCTGCTAGCTATTTGACACTCGTTCCCTCACTTGTTGAATTATAAGCAATTTTATTCTTTTTCAAGCTTTTCACAAATATGAAAAGGACCAAAAAAATCAAATATTCCAAAAAGTCGGACGGGATTATGGTCACTATTTCTTGTTGGCAGCTGTTGTGTCGCCTTTGAACAGAGCATTCATTCCACTTCGTACATTATGAGTCAGGACTATAGTTGGGCCTTAGGAGCTATACTTGTTTCTCAGTTTGCTCCACCGATTGGTTAAGCTTCTAGTCATTATGGAGCCCTTTGTAATGCCTCCTGCATTGCACAGTTTATGTCAAGTCTATGCTACCTGATTCTATCCATCTGCTCATGCTCTTGTTCAAAGCAAGTCCTGAAACTAGTGTCGGCCACTCCTCATATATCTTGACTATTGCATGTCGGCCATCCTTATTGAGTCAGTTTGTTTCACCTGAGATCTTCCAAATCTTTTAGCATTGCTGGTACCTCATGTTGGTTGATGGGGGATGCCTTAATTCCCTCCTTCCAACGAGTCTCGTTCCGTCGAATTCAACTCATTTAATCTGGGACTTGAGGCTTAGAGTTCAGTTGAGTACCTTGAGGCTTGCAGTCATTAGTGGCAGGTTCTCTCGCCATCCACAGTTTTGGGAATACATCAATGTCCCCTGATCGATGGATTCATCCTATTGTTCGACTTCAACCCATTTATTTACACTCTAATGATTGTTGAAGGTCTGTGCCTTGATGCCCATTTTCATTATTGGTGGGTTATCTCGCATCTGTTAACGGTATACATCATCGACCAGTAATCAGACGATGTCTCATCAGGTTCGACCCCAACCCCTTTATTCACTTGATGGGACTTGCACCGTCGGAGACTTGTGTAGAAGACCCCAGGCGATTGTCGCATTCAGTATGCTAAATATGACTTTGACTTTACATCTGAGATATCACCTCTCAGATTTTAGCAGTTTGTACCTCCAGTTTTGCGCCAGTTGTTTCCTTTTCAGTAGGAGACCGTATCTTACTATAGAGGGATCATGGCTATGATCACTTGTGACGTATATCCCTTATGTACTACCTATTCATGGCCATTGTATCAGATTTTTGTACTATACCGACATGTATTCTGAGATACTATTGTATTATGACGAGTGAGTTGTTCTTTCCACTTGTGTCTCCATCACTCCACTTCTGAGTTTTATAATGTATTTCGGCCATCGTAGCACTTTCAGTCTCTGACCTCATACATTAGGGGGAATCTGCTACACAGAAATATTCCACCCTATGAGCATCAACATTCTTTGGCTTGTAGGATCCATTTCAGTGACTCGGATCCATTTTTATCCTTCAGTGATACCAGTTTACCCTATTTTTATTCCTACCTGCTTGTTGCATCAATATAGCAAGCATACCCGCGATTTGCATCCCTATAGCCCGCGGGTAGCATGTAAAATGGTAAAAACCACTATTTAATTACTTTTTACTCCCAAAAAGCTATCATTGGGTGACCTTTGGCTCTCCATCTGCCCAAGTAACTCCTCGATGTGTCCTTTCACCTACCTTTGAGAGGACTATATATTGAGCACATATGGCTTATGGACAAGAGGAAGAAGAGAATCGTAAGAGAACTCTAGTGGATTTTTGCCCTATCTTGAGTCTGCACTCATTGATCCTTGTAGTTGTGAACCATTTATGTTCACCTTCCAAACTCCTTTCTAGTTTGAGTTTTCCATTCATGGAGGATTGAAGTGGTGGAGGCACAAGTGGATTGATCTAGATCTTGGTTCATATTGGTTGCCGGAAAGAGGTCGTATCACTTTGTACTTCTTCTTGTTCATTAATAGAAATACTCATATTCTCGTCCATTCATGGTGTGAATGTCATTTATTATACATTGGGTTACATTTGCTTATGATATTATGGACCATTGTTATTGATAATGTTAATGTCAATTATATATTATATGTACTTGTTGGATATTGGTTGTCAAGACTAATCTGCAGATTACAAGTGCATGGATTGAAAGATCCAATGGGGATCTACATCAAATGTTGGATCGAGGTTGGTTACATTTCTTCATCATTTTAACATTGTCATTTATAATAGCATTTCTTTGAGAATTGAGTAGATTTCTGGTACTCATCTGTCTGTTGTGGTATTCCCAAGCCATAGTCAGTTTTCTCCAATACACAATAAATATTGGGAAGGGAGGATTTTTCATGTCCCAAATTTGGCATTGGGTCACAATGGCCTAATCACATTGTCCCTATTCATTAGAGTTTGTCAAATTGATGCTAAAGGTTAAATAATTGCCAAGGAAGAAAATTACTAGTTTCCTAGGTTTGGGGTGGAAGCTTTGGGATTTGGAATAATGGGGATAATAAATGATGTTTGAACATTAGAATGGAATAAATATTTAATAAAGGAGATAAATAAATATATACAAGTGAAAATCAAAGTGGAATTTGATCATGGAGACACATGGAGGAAGTGGGAGCCACATATGGCTATATTTCCCCACTACACTTGGCATCATTCTCTCACCAATTCGAATTCAAGGTGAATGGTAACATACTTGGGGGAGTACAAAAGGTATTATTCATGGCATGACTCATATAAGGTCGAAATATAGAGGAAAAGTAACTCCCATGGAAGAGGAAGAGGCAATTTGGAACTAGTGAGACACTTGGGCTAGATTCCCTAGCTCTATGACAATAATGATGAAGATGCTATGACACCTATGACACAAATAAGACCTGAAGGCTGACATATGACATTGATGACATGTCAGGGCTAAAAATAGACTCCAAGAGGGTGCTCAAGGGTGTTAGGTCAGCTAAGATACTTCCACATGTGATTTGGTGGAAGTGGGAGACTAGGAATTGGTGTACAAGTGGCGTTCTTTGGAATCTCTTCCCAACTTGAGTTGGCATGAGTCTCTTGGAAGGAATTCGACCCATGGAGGACATTAGAACTTTATAAATGTCAATAACAAAGAATGAAACCAGATTTTTATCATTTGTAGAATTTGCAATTGCATTTGTGAAGAGAGAGAGCTAGCGGATGACTAGTTTCTTGCCTTAGCCAATTTCGAGGGTGAAAGATTCCCATCCAAGTTGGTAATTGGAAAGGTCATTCAGACCTTTCATTTGGAGCTTTAATGGAGTCTTTATTTGAAGTTGTAATCTATAGGGCATCTCATGGTTTCTTCTATCGCAGCTCACTCCTTCAACCATTTCCAGTTTGGATGGCATATTCTTAATCCTTGAGGGAGGGTGTTTTTGGTGAGCTATTGTACTCTTTGGGGGAGCTTATAATGCCACATTTATTTTTTAATATTAATTAAATACTCTTTTATTCATCTCCAAAAATTTTCAGGTCGAAATTCTAAGTAGAAATGTGTAAATCTCATTTTTAATGAAATAACAGTGCCATTTCCCCACTACCTTGTTGTGAACCAATGTACTGCTGATGATTTCAAATGAATGGATGATTCTCTGATACATTTGTGATTAATATACTGCCATGGATTTATTTTACAAGTTTCATGTACTTTACTTGAGCATTTGAAGTATTTTTACTCAGTTTAATTGCATTGGGAGAAGAAATAGTGTCATTTCCCCAAGGGTCGAATGGGTGATTTTTGCAGCTGAATGAGAGAGGGTTGGAACAGATATAATAATAAATTAATGGTGCACATGAGACCTTAATAACATCCTTAATACATTCCCTACCTCTTTTCATAAATTTGAGTGGGTTTGGAGGCATTTGGGAAGCCATTTTTAGTACTTATCCCAGGGGGATTTGAACCCCAAATTACAAGTAAAATTGCATACTTGGTCCAGAATCTTAAGAGAGTTTGCAGAGGTCTTTTGGTGGCCATATATCATCCATGAAAATCATATTCAATTCCTAATATCATTCATACACCTTCCTTCAATATTTGAAGGCATTTGGAGTCAATTTGAGACCTAGAGACCAATACTAGTCAAAGGGAATTACTAGTAAAATTCCCTACAATGGCCATAATTGAAAGAGGATTTGAAGAAGTATTTTAAAGGTCCAAAAGAATCCTTGAAACACATATTTATGTTCTAACATCATCCATATACCTTCTCATAAGATTTGGGAGCAATTGGAGCAATTTGGGGACCTAGTGCTCAAAACTAGTCAAAGGTCTAACTAGGGAAAAAAGTGAAAAATTGCCATTTTAATAAAATCCCTAACAAGGGATATTATAGTGGTATTAGAGCATGATATTGGAACCTGATGTGGTTTGATATTTATGATGACAAAAATTTAGGGACCAATCTTATACATTGGAATCAGAAGTAATATTGTTGAAGAGGAGGAACTAGGAAAAAAAAAGAAAGGAAAGAAAAGTGCATTTTGAGAAAACTATGACTATGGATAAAAAAGGAACCTTAGAGGAGAATGAGGATTTTATAACATTAATGAAACCATCCTTTGAAGACAATTAGAGGCAACGAAGGCAAGAGTTCGAATTGTCGATGAGTCGGGTTGAAAGCAACATGGAAAAAATAATGAGCAATGGTTATGTTTTCAAGAAAAAGAAGGAAATGGATGAAATAATTTATGTCATGAAGGAGGAACCTAATGTAATGGTGGAACATGAGGTACATGTTGATATGCAGGTTCTTGAAGATGCTACACTCAAACAAGAAGAAGGACAAGCACTTTTCCTTGTTCAGAGGGATTATGAGTTGCCTCATGGAGAGAGTTGCAAAGCCTTGGAGGACGTAAACTGTTGCCATGTGTCCCATACCTTCCAACAACTTCCATTCCTCCTAGTGGGTCAGTGAACACTCATTCAACAGTCCTCCTGAGTTGTTTGTTGCCCTACAGAGTTTTCTCAGGTTCTTAAAAGATTTCTTAACTTATCTCAGTAAATATTTATGTTCTGTTTATCTAGTATTATTCTCTTTATTTGCTTCCGAAAATAATCTAATTCTGGAAATGTTTAAGTCTGAATGTTTAAGTTTAATGTTAAATTGATAAATCAATATCCCCATTTTTCCACATACTATTTGGTAGCATCGTACTCTAGTATAGATATGCAAATTAAAATAGATTAGAAGATAGGCAAAATTTCCCATTGAATTCGATAGCTAGATAATATTCTTATATGTATTAGTTTTCTGTTCTTAAGTTAAATAATTGTAGGAGTTCTGTATAATATTTAGTATATATAATATTTCCTCATTTATATGATAAACAATCAATAAATCATTCCTATACAATCATCCTGCATTACATTTAAATAATGTTCATGGAAGGTAGATAAATTATATACTGTACATTGTTTTAAGACCGCTAATATTAAATAAAATATTCTTTATACTAAGCTGGAAACAATATCTTTTCACATAGACTTCATATTCATATATCTTACTCACACACAGTTCCTTTTCAATTACTATACCAGTATTATATGTATAGAAAATTAAATGATAGATAGAATTATAGTTTACACAGTCTTCATGATTTTCTGCACTATACAATCACTTTGCTTTCATTTTATATGATACTGTTGTATCATTTAGAAATTTAATAAATGATAAGAATTTACTGAACACAACTATTATCATCATGTATTTACTTCTCTCTTTTAGATCTGCTAACATTGTTGAGATTATTGTAAATCTGAGTTTTGTATCAAAAGAAAAACCTTAGCTAGATTCATATTTTCTCTTTTATTATTTTATAACAAAACTTTACACTCTTTTCAAAACCTAAGATCGAAACCGATCCAGTAACTTTAATAAATGATCAGATTATCATTTTCAACAAAACAAGAATTAGGGTTTGACCCTATTCGTTTTCCTTGCAAAATATTATTGAGTTATCAGTTCAACCTTCTACTCTACTTAAATTGCCAACATCAACAAATAAGGTTACACATTATCAATCTACAGTATTAGAACAAACCATACAGACTTATACGAAGGGATTAGCATATATTTCCCTCTTAAGGTAGAAGTTAAATTATACACAGAACCTTATCATCAATGATAACTTCAAAACCCTAATCTAGCTCAAAGTACATTGTAGTAACCTTTAGCATGAAGACGATTTACGACATCAACTTATAGTTTCCAGGCGAACAAACCAGATATCTATACAACGTTTTAAACATACAATGTATTACTAAAATAAGTATTATTCTTACACACAGATCGAGCCCTCGAGTCTCTGCCTTACTGTCACAAACGATTTCAAAAAACAAGTTGAATCTCATAAAAACCTCAACATCACAACAGAATAACCTCTAAAACAAAGACGAAGCTCAAGCAACTTTTATAATATGTTTTAAAAAAAAAGGAAGTTACACAGGGTTTATCCCAAAATTTCAATAGGCAGAAGAGCCCGAATATTCAAAATCGACGAGTTATATCTCCAGTCGACAAACAGATAAGTTTGCAAAATATAGTACCCAGGTATCACTGTTAACAAACGTGTTTCGAAGATTTCCCAAACCATCTTCATCGACAGAGCCACGGCACAGACGAAGAGCACTACGAGGGTATGGAAGACTCGAAGCTTACCGGTGTAAGAGTGTGTGGTTTTTCCTTTTTCCATACCCTAGCCAGACGTTCTTTTTACACCCTGCAACTGACATTAAGACGGAGTTAGATATCTGATATTTCATAAACCAAAATTTGAAATGCAAATACCTTTGCTAAACGAAAAGCTTACCTTCATAGCTTTGATGAGAACATTGTCACGAACAACACCAAGGAGCCATTATCCTCGCCTAAACTTTGTGTTTTCTCTCATTTCACTCTTGCTTGTGTTAGAGATTTTAAAGCGTAAAACTATAACCTTTCGAACCAGAGAATCTAACCCTTCAAAACCACTTCATCATCACAGTAAGAAAACCTGCAACATCAACTTCTTTAGAAGGTCTCGAGTTCGAAACCCTTGCAAACTTCCTACCAAGACTTCAGCAGCCTGTCAGCCACCCCACCTGAAACAATAGCTCAACGAACTGCTTTTCCAAGTTCTTAACTCATTCCACGGTATAAGTTAGGGTTTCCATCCAATGGTTTAGATTCATCACCATCTACGGTCTCCACATTGCCAGCAAACTGAGCTTTGGTACAAACAACGTCCACAATAAATGCTAAACCTACCTTATAGGTTGACAACGCCACCATGGCACACAGTGGAGCATGCACAACCTATGCGTGGTGCATTATTGTTACACCTTGACAAGTTTGGAGGCGTTCACGTCTACATGGATCGATGGACATCCAACTCGGCAAGGATATGGCCTCAAGATTTTAATTCAATATCAATGCATGATCTCTACCACAGCTCAAGACTGGCGTCATTTATTAAACCAGCAACCTGTCAAGTTTCTAATTAAATGCCTGTCAGCATCCTCGACGTGACTTTAAACCCTACATTGTTCATGTTAATATAACATTTAAATTCGCCATAGTATTAGTAACTATATGCAAAGGTTTCATTATATCGCTTGCCCTATATTATAATCGTTTCGACATATTACAATGTGATAACAATTGCAAACTAATTATATAGTTTAGTGATAAATCTAATGTTTGCATTTTATTACAATGAGTTTCGATATGAATATATAATGTTGATAATAAGCCAAGAATCAACATAGTCACACCACTATGTACATAGGACTTGAATATATCACGATATGAGGTAATAGTTAAATAGTTCAAATCTTATTTTGCAACATAGTTAATCTACGTGTTATATTTGATTATTATCTAATTGCTACAAATGTCTAATCTTTGGGAAAGACTAATTTTGCTTATATAAGACTCAAATAATTATAGTGATGAATATGAATGGTGAACCATAAGACTTATATAGCCAATCAATAGTATTGTATAAAACTCACATATATATTTATGCTATCACATATAGTTGGTAATTTGGGAATAATAAGTTCTCCAAGTTTCTTACCCACTTTATTCATGTGATACAATGGTACTGTACCATATTGGTACTACCAATTAACTGACGACGACAAGACAGCTAATACAATGACGACGATAGCACCAGCTAGCACAATGATGACAACAGAAGTATAATGACGACTACAGTGACGATGTTTACTTAAGTTGATACAAGATGAACCTTGGAAAGTTGAAGAGTAAGCACATAAATAGTACCTATATGCTTTTACATTTGCAACAGTCTCTAATTATTCTTGAACTCACGCGAACTGGAATTTATTACAATCATGAAACTTCTCACCCATTGTCTGCACATAGAACAAGTCCAATGTTTTAGCATTACAACTAAGTAAGCTTCGGGGTCCCTCATAGGACTCCCTTGGATAGCAAAGAAGCAAACTGTCAGTATCGTCTCAAAGAAAAAGTACCATATCATATCTCTAACCTGGCATTTCATTATTACATCATTCGTACATTTCACTGTTTTAAAAAGTGTCGCATCAAAATTCTAATCTAACCATGCATTTGACTATCTTAATGATAGATGTTACGAATGTAATTAAGTTGTCACTGTCGCATTAGTTAATCAGAAATATATTTATGTTTAGTACAAACAACTGTTTAGTTAACATTGTTACTTTCAGCAATTATATTTTTCCGCAATTATAAATTATCATAAATTAAGCTATTATCATAGAAAAACCAATAAGTTAATACCTGTCTCTCCTTATTGCATGCGGTTGTCCCATTTATTTATTTTTTATCAGATTTTCACAATCTTGTAGCCCCAATGGCTACTCACTAATGAACTAGAAACAATCAACTTATAAATAGTTACATTTTTATATAGTAGTTATCCCACCTAGACAAAGATTAGGGAGTAAAGAGTCCTTTTCTCTCAAAAATTACTTAGGTAACCAACCTTGATGCTTCCAACGAGACTCATTGTTGTCACTAGTATTCAAGACATCTCATGTTCTTTGTTTACTTTTCATGTTTTAGGCTAAGTAGTGTAAAATCCACCATTTTCACACAAGCAAGGACCTAAAGACTCTAATCTCCCCAAGTATTCTCTTCACCCTATACTTTTTTGTGAGATTGGTGAATCAAAAAGGGGTGATAAGTGTGAAATACCTCCATTGCACACTATTACTTCATTAGCACTTTGCAAGAACTGTTAGCCTCTTTTAGAGTTAAAGTTACAATCTCCATTTGCGTTTTACTTTATGCTCTTCTAGTTAATTGCAAAAATCAATTTGCTTACCTCACATGTGTTTGCATCACTAACACACACTAAGGGACATAGGAAGAACCACTTATCCACACTTGACGCAAGGTATCTTAGTGGCCAAAATTAGGACAATGCCAAGGAGAAATTGTGAGTGGAATTAACTCTTGAAGTCATATATTGTTGTTGGGAAGTGTTGCTAGTCCTTTTTGAACATAGCCCCATTGTTGGTATGATCCAAGTGGACCTTTGTAACTGAGAAAAATCGATTGTCTCAAATTCTGATCAAGATGAATCCATCACAAAGGGCTCGATGAGAGATTTCCGGTGACATTCGTTTTGCCTCAAACAAAGTCCATATGCAAAAGATATGTTGTTCTGAAGCTTTTGGAAAACAATGTGAAAATGCAAAAAAAAAACAGGTGCCACGTGGCACCACTAGAAGGGTGCCACGTGGGATGTAAGGTGATGACCTGGAAACCCCACATGGTGCCACATGGAAGGGTGCAGATGAGTTGGTAGGTCCTAGTTAGATGGGCGTGGCATAGTTGGCATATGAGTCGGCATGATGTGACCAAATCCAGAGATACCATGTGGCAGTCAAGTTGGCCACCTGCACTTTTTGCTTACCAAAAATATATTGGAGGCTTATAGGATCGAACTTGAGACCTCTTGAATGCACACACAAATTCTTTGCCAACGCGTCATCATAGTGGTTCTTAACCAATATGAGAAAAATTCTTATTTAAAGTTGTTGAATGTTCTATTAGGAGGTAAAAAGGGCTAGGACCTAAATTCCATGGTATATGGCAACGCCCAACGATTATGGTGATGATGTTGGTGACAAGTTCCATATTGTAAGGAGCGGTTCCAAACCATGCAAACTCTAACTATGCACCAACATTGCAAGGGATTATGGCATGTTCTTTAGACATAAGATTCAAGTTGGAAGAGGTTGTTTTTACACCATCCGTGGCAGTTGAAATAGTGACTTGCCACACATAGTAGGTAGAGTTAATATATGGAGATATCTACCACAATCGACAAAGGGGTTTTTGTCGAAATGGTTGGCACCACATTTAGTTGGACATGGTTACAACCTTACCCCCAAATTTAGTTATGGGGTTGTTATATGTGCCATGTTTGGTGTTGAATTCAATGATGATGCCATTTGATGCCACCATTCAGGTATTGGTTTATGCCATATTTGTTTTGATTTGTTTGGAAGAGGTTTAAATTTGTACCAGATTTTGTTTGGGTTCCTAGAAAGGTGGAACAATGTTGTTGACCCCACGACCACTCTTCCACTATTTAAATGCCTTTACCATAAAGCTATGGAGGAGTCCATTCAACGAAGTCACCTGCCATGAGATCCATTGGGTGCTAGGGTCAAGGAACAAAGGCCGAGGTTCAAAGGAGGCCAAGCACATGGCATGGAGATGTGCAAGATCACAAAGTCATGGGTCTAAGACTTTGGGTAATAATGTATGCCCCTTTTAACCATGTGTTTTATTTATTTCCCGTGTTTTTAAATGGGCTATAGTTCTTTTGATATAAGATATTGTAATCCTTAATCATATGGCTTTGGGCCATGGTTTTATATAGTTTTATGTGAACTATTGAATCCCGTCATTTTGGAATAATGTCATATGGGTTTTTGTCATAGTTCTTCATTTGTAAACTATTGAAAACATTTGTAATAGTTTCGATAAATTTTGGCAAACAATGGAACTTTCGGAGAATGGCCTGTCCACTTTGTAAAGTGGATTTTAGACCATAGAAGTCTTCCACTTAGTGCTTATGTTCAACATTGTTATTTGTCCATGTGCACATATTTTGTAGTGATTTGGAGACCTTAGAAGTCTATCACTAGTGCAATTTTATTGAGACTTGAAGAAGAATGTTGCCATATTGTAATGGCTTTATAGCCACTTATTTGTGAGAGGCGTATTTTTCCTAAAGCCTATATTCGACAACTTTGTAAACTTGTATGAGTTTCATAAGCTCTTTTGGGGCAATGAGGCAGGTATGACCTTGATTGAATCCTGCAGTCTTATGATTGTGTGATTATCAGCTACAACTATGCACAATGGTACAAGTGTCGGCCTTCAACATTCTCTGTCCGATGTACAAAGGTGAAGACTTGAAGGAGATTATGGATTTTCAAGAGACAGTTGTTGTACAGAAGAAGAAGCTATGAATTGCATATTGATACAAGTGTTGTACTTCGACATTCTCAATCCAAAGTACAAAGGTGAAGGATCTGAAGGAGAGTGTGGATTTTTAGGCATTTGTTATGTAGTCCAGATGGTGAGCAGTTGGTAAAGACTTCTTGCAGGTGAAATCCATTTGTGATGTAATAAGATTTTATGCATGTTTTGTTCATCATATTAATAGATTAGTTCACAGTTGAAGTGGGCCCAAAGACATATCCAGAATAGTATGGTGAAATCCGTTATTACATGTGTGTAAAATTGAATGTTTGATTTTGGTCGTTGCTCTCACTTCGTTGATTTGTTTAAATATGCATAATAATAAATTGCTCATGTTCACATGCATATAGTCATCGGTAAAAGGCCCTTATCGAAGATTTTTGTTAAAGAAAGTTCACAAAAGTTCTCAGGCCAGGTTGGTATCAGAGCATGTCTGAAAAGATTTTCAGATTGTGAACATCATCATGGGAAAAGGTGTGAAGCGTGTGAACATCCATGAATTGGAAGAGATATACTAATGTATACAAGAATAGAATGTAGAGCTCAGAAGGATTCTTGAGGTTGTTGAGGATGAGAAGAGAAAATTGTGATTTCTCTTGGAATAGGTGGTGCAGGAGCAAGTTGGAGAATGCTCTACTACATAAGCAACCAAAGGTCTATCCAAGACAAGGCCAATGTGTTCCCATGGCTACTATACCAGTTTTGGTTTTTGTTGTGAGAATGTTGATGTTTGTCCATATTGTTAGATAATAGAGGATTCCCTCTAGGAACCAGATGACAAAGGTGGTTCTCTAGAATCTTCCTCTACAATTTCATACAATCCAGGACATAAGGAAGATGACCAAGAGTCTTAAACAGATTTAGAGGTAAATACTTCTCCATGTTTAGTTCCTTCTCTACATAATGATTAATTTGGTACTTTTGAAAGACACACTAAAGGTGTGGGCATGAATCTCCATACCAAGATGGTTTATAAAGGAGGAGGACTTGGAATTAATGGCCAAGGCATCATTCAACCACTGATGTTGTAGGAAGAGCTCGATTTGCAGGTTTGGGATATGGTAAAAAGGAGATTGGACAATGATCCAGAGTAGTTGAAGAAGAGATGATTCAAGCAAAGATCCTAAACCATTATTGAAACCACTCAAGAAAAATGATGGCACATCATCTCATGACAGTGGCAAAGAATCCAAGGCATCTCCAAAGAGAGATGGACATGCTGAAGAAGGTGTGAAGCCAATTTGACCTCATTAATCTTGCTCAAAGAATAGTCCTAAACAGTATGAAAAACATAATTATTCCAAGGTATTCTTTGATTATATGAAGGATGGCCATGTAACACAAAATTTGTGGTATGCTTGTCCATGCACTTTTTGTAGATTAAATAACAATTTGCGTGGCCAAATGTTGGAAGCAAAAGTCCTTTTACAAGAAAGTCATGTATACCAGGAAGGGGACAGGGGCCCATTCTTCAAGTTTGAAGATGGAGAATGGAAAAGACTTGTGATCAAAGAATTTTTGCACTCATTGTAATATGGGTGGTCATTGGATCAGAAAGTGTTGGAAGCTCCATCAAAAGTTTGGTCCAAAGAAAGACAAGCAAGTTATGCAGGACCTGGGAAGAAGGTAGTAGATGAGCAAGAGGAGCATGAAAGTAAGATCCACGAAGCAAAATATATGAGTTTTTATTTATGTACGTAACTTTTGGGGTCCAAAAATCCTCTTTCTGGAGAGGAATGATCCAGGTGGATCTTTGTAATTGAGAAAAAATGATTGTCTTGGATTCTGATGAAGATGAATCCACCGCAAAGGGCTTGATGGGAGCTTTTTGACTACGTTCGTTTCACCTCAAATGAAGTACATGTGAAAAATATATGTTGTTATGAAGCTTTTGGAAAATAGTGGGAAAATGCAAAAAATGGGTGCCACGTGGCCTATATGGTGCTGATGTGGAAACCGCAAATGGTGCCATGTGGTAGGGTATAGATGAGTTGGAAGGTCCCAGTCATATGGAAGTTGTATAGTTGGAATATGATCCGGCATTGATGTTTCCCAATCTGGAGATGCCATGTGGCAGTCCTATTGGCCACCAATAGGTTTTGCTTATCAAAAATATATCGTATTCTTGGAGGATCGAACCCGAGACCTCTTGAACATGCGCCTAAATACTATTCCAACATGCCATCAACGTGGTTCTTAATCACTATGAGTACAACTCTTATTTAAAGTTGTTGAATGTTCTATTTGGTGGTAAAAAGGGCCAGGCCCCAAATTCCGTGGTATATGGCATTGCCCAACGGTTATGGTGATGATGTTGGCAACAAATTCCATGTTGTAAGTGATGGTTCAAAACCATACAAACTCCAAATATGCACCAACATAGCAACATATTATGGCATGTTCTTTAGGCATAATATTCAAGTTGGAAAAGGTTGTTTTTACACCATCCGTGGTGGTTGGAATGATGACCCACCACACATAGAAGGTAGAGTTATTGTATGGAAGTAGTCTACCACAATCGATGAAGGGGTTGTTATCGAAATGGTTGGTGACACATTTTGTTGGACATGGGAACAACCTTACCCTCAAATTTATCTATGGGGTTGTTATATGTGCCATGTTTGGTGTTGAATTCAACGATGATTCCATTTTATGCCACCATTTGGGTATTGGTTCATGCCATATTGGATTTTATTTGTTTGGTAGAGGTTTAAATTTGTACCATATTTTGTTTGGGTGCCTAGAAAGGTGGAATGGTGGTGTTGACCCCATGACCACTCTTTCACTATTTAAATGCCTTTACCATCAAGTTATGGAGGAGGCATTTCGAGTAAGTCACCTTCCATGAGAGCCATTGGGATATAGGGCCAAGGAACAAAGGCCGAGGTTCAAAGGAGGGAAACTAGATGGCATGGAGACATGCAAGAGCTGTTAATCCATAAATGTGGGCACATTTCCCCTTATATTATGGCGCATCACATTAATTTTGATGTTGAATTTTGTTGACATAGCGAATATCAACAGGGGTTCACTGCACACTGTAGCCAACAAACACCAACCCAAACTCCCTTACGCACTGGCCCAGAAGGATGTTAACCCTTCTAGCAACACTCGCAGAGCGAATGAAGTCTCACTTGAGATGCACAAGGGGGATGCAGGAACCAAGTTTCCACAGTGGAGTTGAGGACATGCATCCAACACTAATAGTCATCATCCTTCTTTTCTACACTAATAGTGAGGAGTCCCTATGATTTTGATAAGTAACCAAAAATTCTCAAGGATTTTTTCTCAAGTATGGGAATGACTATTAACAATGAAAAAACAAAGGTTATGAACTATAGCATTGAGAAAAAGATTAATGGAGGGTGGAAAACTAATTAAGGATTTGAAAACAATTGTAAATCAACAAACCTTTGGATTTGGGATAAGAATAAACTCCCCTTTAGCATTTTGTTACTCCTATTATTGCACCCAGAAGACGCTTTCTATAGCCCAAGTGGTTGAGATGTGTCATGTCTGTAATGATGACCTGGCACATGTCATATCCATATAAATATATATATATATATAACCAAGCACATGTTCACTCAAAAAATAAATATATAAATTTTTTTATAAAACCAAATAAGTAGGTAAGCCCGAGTAGTTTGAGACCAATGGGAGGCTTCAATTTTTGTAATGCGACCCAGGAAATTATATAAATGAGCTATTGTACTTTGTTTTATTACCTATAAAATAAACTCTTTGATTAATGTATGTCTCTACATATGATAGAAATGCTTTCAATTTCAATCTCCTCAAAATACAATCTTAAATATATGAGTGTTTTCTATTATCTAGTATATCATTTTCGAGATCATATCAATTTTAATAATAAAGGAGACATGGGATAATCTTGCTTCACTCCTATATTACAATTAATTTCCTTTTACTAGCCCTCAAAGTTCATAAACATGGAAGTAACATTCTCATACAACCTAATTGCATGAACTACCAAAGGAATGGTTATATCTTCTAATCTATTCCAAATGTTAGTTATGTGAACTATGTCGAGTGCTTTTCTAAAGTCAACAAATTAATACAAAAGATTGGTTTTATTATTGCAACACTTTTCTATAATGATTTTAAATGTAATTACGTGGTCCACAATTGAATGATAGCTCCTAAATACATCTTCCCCTTTACGTTTTTTTGTGACTTTCAAGCCGTTATCATGTTGATCTTCGCTTCCAGAATAATAATCATAATGGTCCTATCATTAAAGGTATTGTTTTCATCTTAGCTTTTTAAAATATGGACAATAAGGATTTCAGTCCATGGTTTAGTGAAACTATGTTTGACTATTGAATTGAAGGGCTTGTGGATGTGAGGGATGAGGATAGGCCCACCAATTTCTAATATTTCCAATTGGTATCCATCGATGTCCTTATATTTCCATTTTTTGAGCCGCTTAACCCCAAACTCTATGTCTTCTAAAGAAAAAAACTGATTTCTAAATGTAGAAAGGTTTTGAATGTTGTCCATGACATCACAAGATCAATAGAGATTTTTAAAGTAGCAATTCTAGTCCCTCAAAGGAATGATATTGCTTTTCTTAGGATCTAGCTTAAAGAGGTGGAAAAGCTTATTTTGCTTTCTAATTATATAATAACTTTTTATCATTTTAATTAAGGGTATGTACCTATATAACTTATAATATTTTAAGGACTCATTAGAAACATGTCTAATGATATTTGTAACATGTTTTCACTCTTTATATAAGTTATAAATGTATAAACTTAATTTTTAGGGAAACTTTAAAATCTTTTTTTAAGTGAAATTCTTAAAATGGAAACTTTATCTTACAAAAATTCTCAACTTGTAAACACATGGTGTTCTATAACTAAGTATGGTTGAGGTACCTAGATTTATGAAAACATTTGTAACGGTTATGTGTTTTTGTGTAACTTTAATGAAATATTTATCTAGTGGTCAAGGGATTTAACTTAGATTGATCTTAACTTTGGATTTCATATTTATAACATTTCTATTTTTATGTAAATTTGAACCTCTCTTTTTATCTTACTTTTTATATTAGTAGTGCATACCAAATCTCTCTCTCTCTCTCTCTATATATATATATATATTGGTGGGCATGTCCTCATCATTCATATCCACAAGGCCTTTAATTTCGCATTCAATCATGGCTTCCCTAAACTCTAAACAAAAGCCTTATTGTTCCTATTTTTAAAAGTGGAGATAAAAGCAATCCATCTAATTATAAGACCATCATGGTTATCCATTTTTAGCCAATTTATATGGAATTATTTTAGAAGAGAAGATCATGAGACTGTTAAAAAGTCACAGAAAAGGAGCTAAAGGCTAGGTAGGATTTAGGAGTTATCCTTAATTGTTGACCACCTTGTTACACATAGGATAATTGTTGAGTGTTAAAATAATGAAAACAATATTTTGTGTTCATTTGATGACTTTTAGAAAACATTTGACACAGTGCTTAGAACTAATCATTGAAACATATTAGAAGAGATAAAACCCCCTTTGGAGTTGAGATTTGTTGCAATAAGGTTGTACAATAAAGTTATTTTCAAGTTTAGGAAATCTTAAGGATGGTTAGAAAAAATTATATATAATAAAGGAGTCAATCAAAGTTGTCCATTGTCCCCTACCCTTTTTGGTATATACATTGACAAGCTAGAGGGTTGTTTGGAAGATGCAAGTTGTGCTAGCATGACTTTCATTGGAATAGTCATCATCTTTGTTTACACTAATAGTGAGGAGTCCCTATCATTTTGACAAGCAACCAAAAGTTCTCAAATGATTTTTTCTCTAGTACAGACATGATTGTTAACAATGACAGAACAAAGACTGATAATTAAATCCCAAAATAACACTTATATTAATTACATGTATAACAATAACAACTTGGAGCAAGTGACTTCATACAAATATCCAATCGATCTCCATCACGAGCTTAACTAGAAGTATAGCATTGAGAAAAAGATTAATGGAAGGTGGAAAGCTAACTATGAATTTGAAAACAATTGTAAATCAACAAACCTTTCGTTTTGGGATAAGAAGAAACTCCCCTTTAGAATTTTGTTACTCCTATTATCTTATATGAATGCAAACTTTGGGGCTACAACATTTATAGAGAATAGTAGAATGATAGAACAAATCCAAAAGCACATTATAACATATAATATCAAAATTATAGGCAATACACCTTATCATATCCTCCTCATAAAAGCGGTTCTCTCCCCATCCAGAGCATTGCTATGACCATATACCTAATATACAAGAATAAGATAAATAACACAAAAGACATGACAACATTTAGGTTATATTGGATTATAAAGCACCTTGCTATTGCATTAAGTATAATTGTTAAATTAAAAAAGAAAAACCTGAATTTTGATAATGAAATTCATGTTATAGATAAAAATATATTGAAATTAGAAGATTAAGATGAATATAATATTTGGGGCATCTAAACACAATATAGTTGGATATTTGGGTGAATCTCAATTAAGTTACTTTAAAAGTTATGAATTTGAGTTGTCTAACAAACAAAGCTCACACCTTAACCAGATAAACTACCAAAAATTCACATAAAAATATTGTAAATTTCAATAAAAATAAATTCATTACAATATCCCAAATTTTTTTTTAAATATCATATAAAACAAAACATGTAAGTTAAAAAAAAACTAACACATTTTTTTGACAATATCCAAAATTATAATTAAAAAACCCTCAAATTCAAAATTTCTACCATAATGACAAAAGAAAAATTTCATGATAATAATGATTACTATTTACACACATCATTGTTGGTTCTTATTGGTTCTTATCCAGTACTCCAGTCTCTGAGTCTCATCCTTTTTGGGTAAGTAAAAGTCACTCTATTATATGACAGACAAGCCCAGCTTCACTGTTTTACAGATTACTAACCAACGTTATATCACAGAGAAGCCAGCTTCACTGTTTTACAGAGTACTACTTTTAAAAGAAGTTACATTTTAACTCTTTTTATAAACCCAAACGCACAATCAAGTTCAAATAATCCCTGTCTTGCCAGCAAGGACTGATGAACGCTGTACAGTAATTAGTTGACTGAAACAAATGATCTACAGCTGGTGAGCGAGGTACGAGATTTAACTCCATCTCAACGACCAAATTATCCGGTTCATGGGTTACTTTTACCCCTTGAAGGATCTCTAGTGTGTCTGTCTGCCTTGAGAAGGATAGCCCTACAGCATTGAACTCCTCCGCGCCGCTCCCATGAGGAGGATGGGGAACCTCAGTTGATGATTCTTGTTCAAGCATGGCTTACCTTCTCCGTTGATAGCAGCTATGGCTGCTCTGTATGTTAATGTTTATGCGATACAGAGAATATTTTTCCCTGTCAACTGCCAGACTCTGTTCTTACTGCTGTTGCAATAAGGCAGATGGGCATTTCTTAATTAGGATTACCTGCTAATAATCAGACTGAACATCATGAGAAGTCCCATGACGAAGGTTTGATCGATTCCAGGCTGCACAACAAGGCTGAGTACATCGTCTCCTAACATTATCCCAGATGCTGCTTGTTTTCGTGTTGCCTGCGCGATTGAATGAATGAATGAGTGAGGGAATTCCTCTATCTTCCCTACTACACTCCACGCCCATTTTTTCTAATAATCATCGTAATCGAGAAAATCAAATCAAGTTAGATTGGAGGAGAGCAAACCTGAGCGATAATATCTCGAGAGGCGCCGAATACTGTGAATGAGTAGCTTGGCTTGCAGAGGGATCCCTCGATTTCATAGTCGCAAATATTCGTATTACGTTTCTTTGCAGGGTTTAACACTACTTTGGCCGAGGGTTTGCTTGAAAAGAGTGTCGACATCGACTTTTTAACGCTAAACGCTGGCTTAACCCCACACCCATAACAATCTCCTCTAAATGCTTCCCAGCGACCGTTAAAACTCAATCTCTGCTAAACCCACAAACAATTTCAGTCAACATAACCAGATCTATAAAATGTGTTCACTGTGCAACATATTGGAAAGTAAAAAAGTACCTTGCGGCGGATAGTGAGAAGAACGCTCCCCACAGCATCCATGAGAAAGAGTTGTTGTTTGGAAGGAGATGAGTAATTATCGACTCTGAAGACCAGATTTCCAAATGAATCAAAGACTGTGAAACCATTTGCATTGAAGATTAGAGACTTCTTCCAGACTGTGAAGGTCGCCGGAGAGGGAGACGAACAGTGCGCTGCACAAATCTTATCATTGTCACCACCGGAAACTGAAACTCCGTCGGCCGTGGAAACACGAGGATGCACCTGAGCCATTTGAAGCAGGATGCACCGTCGGCGGTGGAATGAAGAGGAGGCCGGGCCGGAGCAAGTTGAAGCAGGATTGAACTTACAAAATACTTATGATGCGCCATTATCATAGGGTTTTGAAGTCGATATATATCTCAGCTTGCTCTAAAGTTTCTTTGAAAATATTTCTGCGCCGATGGAAACATGGAACCCGCGTGTGCAACGTGTGATGTCATAATCAGTTACTTTACTTCACAACAAGAAGTAATTATTCCCTAAGAATGACACGTAGAATATCTAACAAATATCTAATTGAGTAAAACTAGGCAGTAGAGGATCAAAGGAAATATACGGTAGCCAATAAACGAAACGCGGTATTTGGTCTGAATAAGGTCGCTTTCCCTTTGTAAGGTCGTTATTTTACTCTTCCTTTGCCATTGGATGGCGTTGTATGGTTGTAATTTTCTTCATAGACTTGGATGGTGTTGTATGGTTGTAATTTTCTTTCAAGTGTCCAAAAAAAAGTCTTTTTTCTCCCATAGTGTGACACCTCATTTGAACTTTGAGGAGCGGAATAGCACAAGAATCCATCTATCCTTTAGCAAATCCATGCTGCTAACCCACATTTAATTATGTCAAAAAGATTGCAAAGTTGGGTTAAAAGTATAAATGATAAACATAATAGTGTCTACCAAATGACCAACATAGACACTTTAAAATGGGCCAGAGTTGGCAAGAGGTGTTTATTACACATGTGTCAATAAAGTTGTCATAAAAATCGATTATGTGATGAACAAGTTATATATTACTTGTTCTCTATATATCAAATATGATTTTTTTTTTTGAAAAACATACTTATAACTCTACTCCAAAATGTATAAATATTTATTATTATTTGTTAAAACTAGTTTAAAAAATAAAATTGTAACAATAATTGTTTATTACAACTTAATTTCACAACAAACTAATTATAATAAATTAAAAATTTAAATGTTAATTTTTGTTATTTGATAACTTTTAAAAATTCAGATTTTAGCGGAGCGTGCTCTGGTGGGTAGACTTGAATACACTTTGGGGTCTAAGTTAGAGATTGTTGATTGGGTTAATAAGTTTTGGCTCCCTCTCACTGGGATGGCTCCCCGTATCAATTTGCTATCTAACAGATGGATTTTATTCACTTTTTCGGAGGCGACTCATGCTGAGAGAATCCTGACCAGATTTTGGGAGTTCAAGCGGGGGTCTTTATTTATCAAATGGTGGCATCTAAATTTTGATCCTCTTAAAGAATTCCAGTCCATTCGGCATTTATGGATGATCATCCCGAGTTTACCTATCTAGCTCTGGACTGAGGAGGTCATTTTGGGACTCGCGAATTCTGTTGGGAGATTTGTGAGATTTGATAGGCAGAATCTATTTGGCATGGATCGTCGGTTTGCGAAAGTCATGGTGGAAATTGACTTGCAGAAGGGTCTACCTGCAGAAATCGTCATTGCTTGGGGAACTAGGGTTTAGCATCAAACCCTAGATTTCTTCAAAATGTCGTTTAGATGCTTCACTTGCAGAAAAGTTGGACACGTCAAGGCTTCTTGTCCTTTGAACCGAAGTAATTCACTGGATACAGCTGCAGAGGAACCTTCTACCCCCAGGGATGGTGTTCATTTATCAGCATTTGAAAATTTGGGTAAGTTCAAAATCAATAATTCCTTAAATTCACCTGTATTATCTAATGCAGAACTTGAATTTATTGAATCCGTTGAAAAATTGCTTTCGAGTAGAATTTCTAAGGGTGAAATTCATTTGAGACATGACCCTGTGACCGGGCTTCCTGTATCTTGCCCGGAACCTATTGCTTCTACTTCAATTGTTGGGCGTAAGTTATTTGGAGATTTGAATTCTGATTCCTTTAATTTGGGGCGTCCGTCGACTCTATTTGATGGGAAAGATGTGTCTGTATCTATACCTGAAAGGTCTTCTTCTCCTACCAATTTGATTGAATGTCTTGAATTCTCTGACAAATTAGGGTCGGGATCCTCTCCACCCGGGGTTGGTTTGTCCACATCTATATAGATATTGGATAAGGATGTTGGGCAGGGTTTGGGTAGCCAAAATTATAAACTTAATTCGGTTAACAAATCCTTTTCGGTGGATAGAGACAATTTTGTTGATATTTCAGGATCGGTTTCAAATCATTCTGGGGATGTGTTATCTGATTCTCTTCAGATGGCTACTGATAAGGAGGGAAAGGGTTTGGCTGGTAATCAAAATAGGCTTAGTTTGGGTGACTTGCCTTTATCTGTGGAAAGTAGACTACTATCAGAAAGTGGTTACCATTTATCGGAGATTGATAAGGATTTCCCACCTTTACCCTCTTACTCCAAGAACCCGGGTTCTGGGTCTAAGGCCAAGCCAATTCACTCTTTGAACTTTCAAAATGTTACCATTAGGCGGGGTAAAAAGAAAAAAAATTCTGTTATGCCATGCGCTGAGTCTTACACCCCTTTATCGAAAAGATTAGAAGAGGTTGACAAGAATGAGATGGTGGTTTCTATGGGGATTAGAGCAACTTCCCCCATTGATATTGTTTCTTGATGTCTTTGATTTCCCTGAATGTCCGAGGTTTGGGTAAGGTGTCGAGGGCACATGCCTTATCCAACCTGATCAAAACTACTGGCCCTTCCATCATGATGTTTCAGGAGACCATGTGTGATGATACTTTTTCCATCCAGAAACTTTGTAATATTCTTCCTGCCTGGGAGGTTTCAACAGTTAGTTCATGTGGATTATCGGGGGGGCTTGCTGTGGCATGGGACCCAAATTTTTTTGATTTTATGGTGTGTTCCACTCCTTGGGGTATACTATTAAAGGGGCAGTTTTGTAAAACTCAACAACCTCTTTCCATCCTTAATTGTTATGCACCTTACAGGGAGAGACAGAGATTTTGGCTATCTTTAAAAAGTTTTGGTCTTATGGATTTAAATGATTTGATCATTGTAGGGGATTTAAATTTCACCTGCAATGCTTCAGAAGTATGGGGAGTATCTGCCAAATTGGATGATATGGGTGCTTTCTTTGATCAACTATTTAAGGATACTTATTTCATCGATGTTCAGACACTTAAATTGTCCCCCACCTGGACTAATGGATGCTTTGGACAAGATGGTGTCCACAAACGTTTGGACCGATTCCTTGTTAAAGCGACTCTGCTGGACAATTTTCAGAAATATCGGTCTTGGGTTTTTGACAACAAATTTTCGGATCATTGGCCCGTTCTCCTTCAATTAGATGATTCTGTCTACTCACAGGGGTCTCCTTTCAAGTTCAATGCGTCTTGGCTGAGTGACAGTTCCTTTTGTAATATGGTTAAAACATTCTGGATGAGCTGTGGGGTATATGATACAAACCCTATTCTGAATTTCTGTTGCAAGTTGAAGGGTTTAAAAGAGATTGTTACAAAATGGATCAGGGACAAAAAGAAGGCAGATAGACATGAACTTTTTCTATTAGAACAGAAGTTACAGGAGTCAATATCTGCAAATATTAATAATTCTCTATCCTTCAACTCCTTTGAGGTTATGAAACAACTGGAACAGAAAAAAGAAGAGATTCTTGTTCAAGAAGAAAAAGAATGGCGACTAAAAAGTTGAGCCATTTGGATCTCGAATGGAGATAAAAACTCCAAATTCTTCCATTCTTTCGCATCTGCTAGGAGAAATTCGAAATATATTTGGGATATTATGGGTGGCAATGGAAATCAGTTGACTGGCTCTGATAGTATAAAAGCTGAAGCAATGGCTTTTTTCGGCAATATATATAGGGATCCGGGTGATTGTAGTTTGACTGATCAGATTAAGGTGGCTTCCTTATTTCCTCGTTTCTTTGGAGAACATGAAGCTGATATGTTACAAGCAGATGTCTCGATGGATGAAATAGAACAGACTTTGAAAGCTTTTTCCAAAGATAAAAGCCCCGGGCCTGATGGGTGGCCGGTGGAGCTCTATCTACATTTTTTTGACATGATGGGGTGTGAATTACTTGATCTGGTGAATTATTCTAGATCCAAGGGATATATCCCGGGTGGTCTTAATTCCACTTTTGTCACCCTTATTCCTAAAAAAGATAAGCCTCTAAATTTTGGTGAATTTCGTCCGATAGCGCTGTGTAATTTGCTGTACAAGCTCATCTCTAAAATCATTGTTGATAGATTAAAGTCTGTTCTATCTGATCATATTTCTGCTGAACAATTTGGTTTTTTAGCAGGCAGGCAGATACATGATGCTATTGGCATATCTCAGGAGTTGATGCACAGTATTAAGATATATAAGAAAAAAGCCCTTCTTCTTAAAATTGATTTGGAAAAAGCATATGACAGGGTAAATTGGTCTTTTCTCAGGATGATACTTATCAGAATTGGGGTGCCCTCCATAGTTATTAAGTGGATAATGGCTTGCATTACCTCTTTGAATATCTCTGTTCTTATCAATGGTAGTCCTTCTGAGTTTTTCAGCTGTTCCAGGGGGATTAGACAGGGCTGTCCACTATCTCCCCTACTTTTTGTCTTGATTATGGATGGATTGAGCAGGCTGATAAACAATGCTGTTTTAAGTGGACAGATTATGGGAATAAATATTACAAAGGAATGTGTGATTTCACATATATTGTTTGCAGATGATGTCCTAGTGGCTGGTGCTGATACTTTGGAGGAATGGGTCATGTACAAAGGAATTTTTCAGACATTTTGCAGAGCATCGGGTATGAAAATCAGCTCTGGCAAATCAAACTTTTTTCATTATTCTGTAGATGAAGATCAGCTCAGAGACATTAAATCGATCCTGCCATATGATTGTTGTTCCATTGAAGATGGATTCAAATACCTTGGCTTTTATCTTAAGCCGAATAAATACCAAATCAAGGACTGGTTCTGGCTCTTGAGAAAAGTGGAGGCTCGCATAGCACAATGGTCATACAGGCTCTTATCGATTAGGGGAAAACTTATCCTTATAAAGTCTGTTCTCTCCAGCATTCCGGTGTATTGGTTCTCTTTACTTGAAGTCCCTTCATTTATTATTAAGAACATAAAAAGGTTTTTCTTTACTTTTCTGTGGTCTGGGAATGTTCATAATGAAAAAATCCCAATGGTTGCTGCTGACACTCTAGCGAGACCATATCGGTTTGGAGGATGGGGCATAAAAGATTTGAAAAGCTTCAACATCACTCTCAGATTAAAAAGTGCTTGGAGGGGAATTTTTGGGAAAACTCTGTCGTCCAGGATCATACACAGCAAATATATAAAATCTGATATTCATAGTTGGATTAGAAAGCCAAATTTAGATGGTTGGAATTTCTCGCCCATATGGAGGGGATTTATGAAAATTTTCCATTGGATCAAGAATGATCTTGTCTGGCAGGTGGGATCGGGTCACAGGATCCGAGTTGGGGTTGATCCAATTATTGGATTTGATCAAGATTTCTCGCTCCCATCTAACATTATTCAGTATTTGCAGATTTTAGGACTGTCCACGTTGAATAGTATTCATCACCACAGAATGGGGAATGTGATCACTGAGAAATGGTTTCTCGGCTCAAGAGATTGGTCTATCTGGTTTTTTAGCTTGAAGATGGGACGCATATATTAAAAATCTAAATTCTGCAGGTGTTATTTTGAACAATGAAGCCGATAGACTGGTCTGGGGTGGTAATCCGTCTTCTGGCACAGTGACAGCACGAACAGCATACTCTAGAATCATCCAGGAAAAATTTATTTTTCCACAGGATTGGTGGTACAAAAGATTATGGTCCTGGAATGTACCTCTGAAATTGAAATGTTTCATCTGGTTATTGCTACAGAACAAATTGAAGACCTGGGATAACATGTGCAGAAAGGGACGGATTGGCCCCAGTTTATGTGTTCTATGTAAAAATGCAGCAGAAACAAAACAACATTTGTTTGTTCAGTGTACTTTTACACAAAAAGTCTGGGAGGTGTTGTCTATAAACCTTAATCTCACTCAATGTTGGAATATTGGTGATTTTAATTCGTGTCTTTTAAATTGGCACAGACAGTGCAAGCAACATTTCCACATAGCTATTTGTATCCCGTGGGCTATTTGGTTTTCCAGAAATAGTGCTATTTTCAGGAATTCTTCTCCTGATTTTATACAATGCAGCTTAATTGCACTAAAGATGTATTCTTCATGCCCGGTGGATAAACTTAAGTTGAAGTCTGACAGAATTACATATTTCAAGCTCATTGTAGATCAGCCATTTATTTTCTTTGATGGTGCTTCACAACTTGGTCTCTGTGCAATAGGGGGGGTCATTTATCTTAATGAGTCGCATTTTTTTACTTTCAGACTCAATTGCGGCCCTGGAACAAACATGAAAGCTGAACTCTTGGCACTCTGGTGTGTACTAAAAGTGGCTAATATTTTTGGGTTGGTTAATATTAAGGTATATGGTGATTCTCGGGTCACCATAAAATGGGCGGTAGGTGACTTCAAGCTCAAAATATTGCATCTGAGACATTGGGCCATCAGAACACTTTATGAAATGTCAAAGATTCCAGATATCAAGTTTGAGCATATTTATCGAGAGCACAACTCGCTAGCTGACAAGCTCTCCAAGCAAGCTTTATGTGGTATGGAAGGTCATCTGATCTGGGAGGAATGGTGTGATAATCACATCCTGGATGGTGGTTCCCTTTTTCTTTCTTGACTGAGTCTTAGCTAGGACAGGTTTTGGATCTTCGTATCTTAGAGTTTCATAATTTGGTTTTTTGGCTTTTTGTGTGAAATTCAGCTTTTTTGTAGTGATGCTGGCTCTGCTGAGAGTCTTGACTATTTTATGTAACTTCTGATACTACATATACTTTTGTATTTTCAGGCTGGAAAGTTAAATGATTCATCCTTTTTTGAATCATGCACTTTTTTGTACTATTTGATTCGTAATGAATATCAATAGTAGTTTTTTTTTGCTGGAACAAACTTTTCTTAATATTTTTAAAAACATTTAATAATTCAAAATAATATTAATTTAAATTTTATTTTTTTCTTTATTAAAAACTTCACAACAAGAAGTAATTATTCCCCTAAGAATGACACGTACATGGAATACAGAAAATAATATCTAACAACTATCCAAATTGAGTAAAACTAGGCAGTAGAGGATCAAATGAAATATACGGTAGCCACTAAATGAAACGCGGTATTTGGTCCAAAATGGTCGATTTACCTTTATAAGGTCCTTCTCCAATAGTGTGACACCACATTTGAACTTTGGGTAGCGGAATAGCAGAAGAATCCAACCATCGTTTAACAAATCCATGCTGCCAACCCACTTTTAATTATGTCAAAAAGATTGGAAAGTTGGAGTTCAAAAGTATAAATGATAAAGCTCTTAGCGATGCGTGCCGGACATAGTAGTGTCCACCAACCGACCAACACCGACACTTTAAAATGTGTCAGCTTTGGCAAGAAGTGCCATCACAAATGTGCCAATAAGGTTGTCACAAGAACCGACGGTGTTTGCACATTAGTCAAAGAAATTTGTGTACAGAGAGGTTAGTTATATGGTCACAAACATATGAGTAATGTAATAATGTATAAGTTGATTGTTTTCAAATTTAAGGATGTATATATTAACTTATACAATATTTATTACAAGGTGTAAAGAATATTTAAAGTAATTATCCAAGAGGTGCAAAAGAATGCTAAAAGGGGAAAACTTAAAGTAAAGTAGGGAGAGGACAGTTAGTGACTAAATGTTGTGAATTAAAGTAAAAGAGAAAAAAAATAAATTAGTTTGACTTCACAACTAAGTAGCTTTGTTGGTTCTCTATATATTATGAAAAATGCTATCATTAAATAAGGCACTAAACTTATACTTGAAATTTAGCTTGAAAGGGTTAAACAAAGCAACGATTACTAGGGTCAAATGACAAAGTAAGCACCACCAAGATATAGATAATCATTGAATCTCACAATAACTCACCATAACATATTAATAAAGCATGGCGCCTATCTGAACTAATAAAGTAGATTATAAGACATTCATCATGTGCATATCGAAAAAAACAAAATGATAAAAATGACTATGCTAAAAACAAGATACATGTAAGAATAAAGATATAAAAGAAAATCAACTAATGTATGATTACTTATCCATGTTTAAAAGAAAACTAATAACATGATCGAAGCAACCAATAACATGTTGATGAATAACTACATATATGGAAGTACCCAAGGCATACACTTCTAGCAAACAAATTTTCTTTATCTATGCCCCCTACAAAAGAAGGTAAGATATAACAAAAGCATCTACTAGTAACTAATTAGTCAAGTTACAATTTCTTCCAACTTTCATTCAAGCACTAATACAAGGACATATTAAGAGAGATCGTTGACATATTAACACTTGATCATTATGTTAAAGTAAAAAAAAAGAAAAAACCAAGTTAGTGTCAAACAAATAATATAAACATATAAATGAATATTCCAACCATTACAAATAGCGATGTAAGAAATCGAGGTTCAGATACCTATCTACTTTCTTTGTCAACCTAAAGATTTGCATCAAACTTGGACTTGCCTGACTCTTTAGTGTTATCAAATGCAATCCTTGTCTACAAACCAAAAAAATAATGTTTATACAATACAAGGATTAAATGACAACACCGGAATTGAAATTAGAGGATAACATTGAAGACTATGATTGTTTGTTTTGATAAAATGCATTATAATAACTTAGGAAACCAGAAGGAAGACCATATTTCAACCTGAACATAGGAAACACACAGAGGGAGAAGTACCATAAGCAATAATATCTAGGTGTAATGAGGTACTTGAGTCTATAGGTGTGTATAAACCAAAGGCAAGCAATTTAGACATGATGGGCTTATATAATACAAAAGTAACCCATTCATCAAATGCTAGAGTTTAATTATGTCACAATAAATAACATAATGAAATCAAGTCACTACTAATTTAAATACACCAGCAATAGCATCATGACAGAGCACCACTTTACCACAACAATCTCAGTTGTGATGTCCATTCCTTGTTGTTTTATTCTAAGAAGCATTTCATTCTCCAAGGCACAAACTTGACCGAGTATATACACTACTTGTGGTCAAATATGAACATGAAAGTAATGTTTTTTGAATAATGTTATCCATGGTTAGATCCTAGATGCCTAGTTGTGGCATAGTGATTTCGGTTTGTGAGTTTTACATGTTTATTCATTAACTAAGAAACCTTTGGCTGTCCTTACATAGTAGTCATGCTTGGGATGTCATAGATGTTGTAGATATCTAATATGACCTATCTCTTGAGATATGGGTTGAACATTTAGAGGACAGATTTTGTCAAATTTTTCCTTAGTGTTTTAAGTTAACTGTAAATCTCTGTCAAAATAACCCCACCCACAACCAAATCCATCCTTTTCTTAAAATTAAAAATGCATCTATTAACATCAAGACAAATTATATCATGTTCAACACTATTAGGATCTGATATTGTCACGTTCCCACACCTCTCAGGTGGCCTTCAGAGGCCATGGGAGACCCTCTGATTCTTTTTTTTTGGTTCAAATCAACCAATTCTACACACAACTGCAATGGGATCAGGTCCGCAATCCCCATTGTGATCCGCAATCCACCTTTCTGCATTCCGCAGTCCACATGCAGGACTCAGAAATCGGATTTCCAAAACCAATTCAAAATCGAAATCATGCTTACGACTTCCGCAATCCACAATGCGGAAGTCGAAAGTCGGAAGCCATTTCCAGCCTCAAAAATCACTCCGTCCGACTTCCACAGTTCCACAATCTGCATGCGGAACTCGGAAGTCAGATTCCTCCGAATCCAACGATAGTTTCCTCCTGCAACCTGCATTCCGCATTCCGCATTGTGGGTGGGGAAATGCGGAATTCCACATTCCAACTCCCGTGAGATTTCACTTCCCACAATCCGCATTCCGCATTCCGCATTGTGGATGTGGAAGTGCGGAATTACACACGCCACTAAGCTTGGTCCTTGATCTCCACAATACGCAATCGACATTGCGGATGTGGAAAGGACCTTGCGGATGCGGAAGGGTCAGGACCAAATACCCTTGCCCCAATAAGATTCGAGGGAAAACTTCCAAGGGTCATATCTCCCTCATCCTTGGTCCAAATGGGACAAGGTTGGTACCGTTGGAAATCTCTTGTAGATCTCTATCCAGTGGTGCAATCCCATCCCCATCTTAGCACTCAAAAAATCCCAAATTCCAACCTGAAGTTCTGTTCATAGCTACACCTAAGTGCCTTTATCCTTCTGCCAGGGATTCTGCCTCCTTCCTGCCATGAATTCCCCCTTCAACTGACCATAGAGAGGCTCTGAAACACATCAGGGGTTATCACTTTTTTTTCCCCAAGTCCAGGTGAGTTCAAGCAATCCCTTTGAAGGGTGAATACAATGCATGATAAACACATTTAATGGACTAAACTAGTTAACATACCAATAACCTGTAGGGTTAGCCATGCATATCCTTCATGTAAATGAGGGGGAAATCAAACAACCATTCAAATTCATATTCATGCTTACACATAGCTTCCTATTTATCCATTCCATGTAATGTAATACCCCAATTTGGACCCTTAGGAAATATTGGCTCTAATGTAAATATTGTATACACACGTTGTATGTTTCCCTAGCGTGGAGCTCAAGGCCAAGGCCCCGCTAGTTTATGCTTGGATTTTATTTAAATTAGACACGCTTGATGTTTTGTTACCCACGTGCTATTAAGCCATGGGATATTGTAAAATTGATGTAAATATTTAACATTGAAATGAAATACCAAAACTAGCTATGGAGGCAACGAATGAGAAGGGGCCACGTGTATCCACTAGGGAGTGGTGAGGGGGCTATGGGACTGAACCCTAGGCTGCCATTTGTCATTATGAGAACCCATTGACTTCCCTAGGTGGCATTTATGACTGTTGTAAGGAGGTGGTTGAGATTTCAGCCCATGGCTTTCAATGGAGCATGGGCAGCCCTGAAATTCGTATGGGTAGGCATGGGCTCTGTTTGCTTGGGAAAGAAGTCACTCAACCTCATGGGAGGGGGGCTTCATTCTAATCCCCATTCCATTGTGGAGGGACCTAGCATCATTCTGCATCCAAAAAACGAGTGCCAGTAGTGAGAGAACCAGAAAATCGTGACCTTGAGAGAACCCGAATTTTGAAAGACCAAAAACACCCAGATTTGGCATGGGACAGGGAAATCCAATGGGGGATCCATTAGCATGAACCTTGATGTGAATTTGGGAGCATTAGCTACCCCGAAATCAATAGGAAAACCTCATTTTTGCAGCTCAGAAAACCAGTGACGGATTTGAGTATTTGGTGAGTAGAATGGTGAGAGAAATCAAGTTGGGAATGACTATGCAGAGGTTGGGTGTGCTTGATAAACCCAGTGAAGGCTAGGATCTCAAGGATCAGCAGCTGGACCTTTCTATGCCCATCCTGAAGAGCACTGGAGGGAAGAGTTTCCTGAGGGACTGTGTAACAGAGAAGGGGATCTTCCTTGTGTTGGATGTGGTAGGTAATGTGGGTGCCTGACTGTTGAGCTCACTTGAGATGCCTGTAGCTCTGTGGTTGAGCTCACTGGCTTAGCGTTACCCTCCTCTATCTCCTTGGATGCTTGACGGAAACCATAGCTAATGAGTGAACCCAGCTAGTTCCTCCTTAGTGGATACACAGCCCAGCTCGGGGGTGATCTCTCAGCTGAAAGAATATAGGCTGGATAGAGATCTATGGTTGGGAGGAACGTTGCCCTCACGTAGCCAGTCGTTGGACCGTTACAGTTCAAGATAAGTATTCTTGTGATTTAATTTATATACAGTCTGTGTTCTGCAATGCATTCAATCTGAAGGATTAATTATTCATGTTAATGAAATGAAAGGCATCATGTTCTATGCAATATGATAATTAATGACTGTTACATGTATGGTTGATATGGGTATGCTGAATGCATGAGGAAATTGTGTGCATATGTAATGTTTAATTTCCGCTGTGTTGATATTGAATTGAATCTACACGCCGAAATTTTTAATTGATATGAAATTATGAGTAAAAATTATTGAGGCTAAGTCTTTACAAAAGCCTATGTGTTGTTAACGTTTCCTTCCCTACATTTGATGATGGAAGGGGATGTTGCATGTAACCATTCAACCATTATCCTAGAGCATGAAAAACATAGCATAAAAACTATATATAATACATGAAATGTCATCATTTAACAAATAGAAATAGTTATCTTTGGAACTTGAAGCTTCCCCAAGAAACTGGCTAAGTGAGGACAACTTTACACCCAACCTTAGGTCTCTATCTAGCTTGTACTATTTTAGCTAAGAGACCACTCCCGAGTTGGGCTATGTATCCACTAAGGAGGGCTAAGGAACTCTCTCACAGTCAAGGTCTCATCCCAATGCTAAGACAACCTATAGTTCGGTTTATCAAGCAATCCAAGGAACAAGGAAGGTGTTGCTAAGTTAGTGAGATCTACCATAGAGTCGCAGGCATCTCAGACCACTCAACAAGCATGAAAACCACATTACCTACCTCACCCAACAAAAGGAATTCCCTCTTCTTTGTTGCATAGTCCCTCAAGGCCCCTTCCCTTTAGTGCTATTCAGGGTGGGAATAGAAAGGTTCAGTTGTTTTTCTTCATGAGATTACATCCTTCACTAGGTTATCAAGAAGACCCAACCCTAAGTGACATTTGACTATGTTATACAAGCAAATTGCTCACAGGGTCACACCCTAAATTCTGCTTTGCAAATTCAATCTTCTACAATTGATCTAGGGGATTCTTACGGGTTCTCTAGGTTGTTCCAAATATGTAATTCATACCACAAACCAAACTATGGATGTCCCAACCGGTTCCATTCTAGCACATGGTTCCCTTGGGAATTCTCGGCTCTGAACATTCAGCTTACATAAGAAATCGCGATTTTCCTTGGTTTCTTCACGGTTGGACCTGCAGATCTGTGAATGACTTGGGTTCTTGGTCAATACAGGGTTATCAAACATGATGGTGAATTCCCAGGCGTGAAGTGGATTAAGGGAAAAGCAACGCATAGGGCCATACCCTGCCATACAGATTCACAGGTTTCCCCATACTCCATCGAATTCATGGGTCCGGTTTCCTCAACCACCCTCTTATAGTTGCATTAATGTCAGCATGTTGATTCAAATGGGTTCACAATTGGACATGTGGCAGCATGGGTAGCAATCCCATAACCCCCTCACCTCTCTGTAATGTATACACATGGCCCCTTCTCATTAGTTGCCTACTTAGCCAACTTCTTAGATATTTTATTGCATTAATTAATAATTACATCATTTACATTTCTGCATGGATTAACAGCTCATGGATAATCAAACTGTCAAATACTTTCCTATGCCATTAAAATATGAACATCCACTAGTGGGGCCTTGGACTTGAGCTCCACACTACGACAAACACACACATAACATGTATACAATATTTACATTATTCCAATAAACCATAAGAGTCAAAATAGGGGTATTACAACTCCCTCTCCCTTAAAATAACACCATTGTTGGTGTTCTCAAAACTGAACAAAAATGGAAATGCCTTTTTCATGGCATCCTCCAGCTCCCATGTGGCCTCGTTGGGACTAAGGTGCTTCCATTGCACCATTACCTGCCCTACGACCCTGTTCCGAAGCAAAGTGACCTTCTTGTCGAGGATGCATATAGGATCCACTTGGAACTCTCCCTCTGGTTCCACCTGTATCACATTCCAATCAATTATGTGATTAGGCTCATGTACATATTTTTAAGCAAAGAGACATGGAAAACATTACGAGATTTCATGTTAGTAGGCAATGAAACCGTATATGCAATTGGTCCTATCCTATCAAGGACTTCAAATGGCCCACAATATCTTGGTTCCAACTTGGCACAAATTTCCAACTTCATGGAAATCTTCCTTGGTTTCACTCTCAAGTAGACATGATCCCCAATCTAAAATTCCTTATGCATTCTTTTCAGATCTTCATAAATCTTCTGCCTGTCTTGTGCTACCTTCAAATTCTGTTTGATCTTAACAATCTCTTGCTCCATCTCCTTAATCATTTATAGTCCAAGTACTAACCTGTTCACTAGGTTGTCCCAATTCACTGGAGTTCTGCATCCTTTTCCATACAACACTTCAAAAGGACTCATCTTCAATGATGCTTGATGTCCATTGTTGTATGCAAACTCCACCAATTGTAGATAGTCTTCCCACTTGGATGGATTGTCCATCACATACATCCTCAACATTTCTTCAAGAATCTGATTTAATGTCTCAGTATGACCATCAGTTTGAGGATGATAGGCTGTGCTAAACTTCATCCGAGTCCCTAATTCCTGGAACAATCCTTTCAAAAAATTGGAAGTGAACTTTGTATCACGATCTGAAATTATTTCCTTGGGTAATCCATGCAATCTTAATATCTCTCTCGTGAAGATATTTGCAATGTCATTGGCCTTGTGAGTGGACTTGACTGGAATGAAATGAGATACCTTTGATAGCTTCTCCACCACCACCATGATTGAATCATGCTTCTTCATTGTCATTGGAAAACCTGTTATACAATCCATAGAGATCACTTCCCACTTCCATTCTAGAATGGGAAATGGATGCAACAATCCTTTTGGATGTTGATGCTCTTCCTTGACTTGTTGGGACTTTTGACACCTAGTGTTGAGATATTGTAACTTCAAAGAATATTATATTTGTACTTTATTATTCCGGAGATGTTTCATTCCTCTGTGAAGATCTTATTGTATATCCGGAGATGGTTATTCCTCCGTCGGAATGTGGTAACTCGGGTTATTAGACTTCCCTAGTGGGGGTCGGCCCTGTATGTGTTATGTGGGTCAAAGGGTTATTAGACCACCCTAGAGGGGTTGGCCCAGTCAGTTGTAGTGGGGTATTTAACCCATTGGTTAAATACGAGCCTACGTGTACTTGTGTAAAAGATATGTCAGAGTAGTGTATAAATAGAGGAGGTGTGTTCCTCATTTGACACACACACTCACTTGAGGATAGCGCACTTGTGGAGGAGAGGTCTGCTATTGTGGAGGAGGAGATCATGTCTCAGGGTTTCATCTTTGTATATTGCTGGTCATCTATATTGAGGAAGCTTTGCTGGGTTTTCTACCCCATGAGGGTTTCCTAGGATAAATCTCTGTCTCTTGTGTTTATGCTATGCTTGTTGTTTCTTCAGTGATCCTGTATATGCTATTATTGTGAAATGGAATGTAATGATGCTATTTTCTTTCTTAGCATATTAAATCTTAACATGGTATCAGAGCTAACCTAAAGGAAGGCAAGGTATGGCACTTACGACACTTGCTTCACTTACGACAATTTGAATGTTAGGGTTTTACATAGCAAAAACCAGTCATCGTGGAACTTTCACTATAAATCGATTTTGGCGAAGGTTCAGGATCTGAAACCTTTACAAGTCGTAGATAACATCTCTAGGTATCTTGTGTCCAAAGGGAACCCTCAAATTCGTTGTACTTTGTAAGTTATGATCAGTACAAGTTAGGGTTTCTGCCTCTTCCAGATCTCAGTAAAAATCAGGTGACCTGGGAAAAAAGGTCATAACTTGGGCTAGGAAGCTCCAAATGAAATTTCATAAAAAGTGACAGGTAGTACACAGATTGTACTATCTCTGGAAACATTTTCAGAGGCCGAAGCTGAACCAGTGACACGTGGCATGCCGTACAAGTTCGCTCTCCTGTTTTATCCCATAAACAGGTCACGTTGCGACATTTGGCATAACTCTCTCTCAGAAAATCCAATTGAGGTCAGACCTGTCAAGATGGAAAGATGACAGGTCAGGCTACTGCAAAAAAAATTTTCAGACCCTGTGGAGTGAAAATTTCAGAGTTATAGTAGAAACAATCAGGTACATATTTTTGTCAAAACAGAATTATTTTTGGAGCACCTTTATTCATGGCTTCCGGAATTTAGGGTTTCGGAGAAAGTTAGAATTTTTGGAATCGGAATCCACGGATGATTTCTACTCAGGAAAATCAAAATTTAGAGACCAAGATCGAATTTTTTGGTTGGGTAGAAGACCGGGCTTGATTAAACCCTAGCTCGGGATTTTGATCGGAAAGATGGAAAATTAGGGCTTCAGCAAAAGTTGAAATTTTTGAAGTCTGTAACCACGACTAGAAGCTCCTCAGAAAAATAAGAGTTTAGAGCCTTGGATCAAACCTTTTGATTGAGCAGAAGGGTGGGCTTCATCAAACCCTAGTTCGGGATCCTGTCCAAAAGATCCAGAAGTTTCAAAGGCAATTTTGAGGGGTCAAATTTTGGAGATTTCAAAATTGAAGTATGCTAGTTTGATCAGCTCAGCAAGACACATCCTTCCATTCATTCGGAAGTGTGAAAGTCAAAGATTGAATTTTTAGGGTTTCTCTAGCAAACCCTAATCAAGCTCCAGATCAAGTTTCAGGGGGAGTTGAGGCTAAGGCCTTACATAAGAAGACTACAAGAAGTCTCAACAGGTATGACTTAAGGAGGTTCAGGTATGTCTTGAAATCTGATTCTTGATTAAGTTCATAATGTGTTTGTCTTCATGTTATCTATTAGTACAATCTTGATTAACGTTAGAATTGTCTTATCACCCTAGTAACAGTATGAGTGCATGTGAATGATCGAAGAAATTCATTGATTAGGGCTATATGATTGTAATAATGCATTATGGTGTTGTGTGAGGTTGATGTTGTCTGCTAACAAGATACAGGTACATCACAAAAGACAAATCAAGCTCCATGACCATGACATCATGAAGACAAAGACTCATCCATAATCTTTGTTCTACTTACGAGGTATGTATGACCTTGTTATATTATGCTTAACCTATGAGACATGCAGGTTCTAGCTCAGGATCTCTAAATCATTGAAGAGATTGTTTAGGTATGTTGTACATAACTAAGCAGGTATACTAATCCAGGTATGTTTTCTTATGTCAAGTTAGAATCTTACCTTGTGTTAGGATCCCTTATATAAGTATACTTGATATGATTGGTTATGCTTATTCATAAAGTTAGTAATCAAGGGTTTATGCATGATTTAATTAACCATAAGAGTACTATGATCAAACAAGAATATGCATGAGTAAAAGAAGACTTACTTGAAACCCTGAATACTAATGATCATGACTATACATATTCAAGATTATTTAGAATTAGAATGTTTTGAGAATATACTAATGAATGAATGTTTGTGTATGAGATCATGAGGATGACACTAGTGCACACTTGAGCATGCACAGTGGTACAGAATGAATAGAAGTTCAAAAGACATATAGAAGATCAAGCGGGAGGAAACCACACAAACATAAAAGATAAGTATTTGAGTTGTTATTTGAAATAGTAAATGATATTTCTTGTATGCATATTTGTATTCCTAGAACATATCATGCTGAGTGCAAACATTCATAGAGCATTGAACAGTATACTATTAATATGCATATGATTGGTAAGTTGGACAAACATTCCATTGTTGCTTGTCTAGAATGAAACCTCTTTGCTGACATGCTGAGAGCTGTGCACACTCTTGATAGTATGTTCTGGTAGAGATGGAAGGCATCTAGATAGCCACTGTATGCATACATGATATGGGAAAGTGTTGTGCCAAAGTATTGGTCAAGATAGTTGCATAACTATGTAAATGATATCTGTATGCATAATAGGTTATCATGTCAACATGATTTCATGATTATGAAGTATTACTAATCATGTACTTAATTTTGTTTTGTAGAAAAGATCATGAAGAATAATGAACACCGAACAAGTGATGGATGTTCAACAAGAAGATTTACAAATCAAACAAAATATAGAAGGCTCATGGCTAGAAGATTCTCTTAGAAAGAGGAAGAGAATCATAACAAGATGTTTTCTCCAAGTGGATAGATAAGACCATTCTCTTAATGGTGTAATTAAAGAAGAAGTGTGAATCAGGTTCTATATGGGTACCCAGGATCGATAATCAATTGATGAGCTTAATGATCATCATGGGTGATGTGGATCTCAACCTTTGCTACAAGATTGAATATGGCTCCTATGCATAGATGACATGGATACAAGAAGGAACTCACCTCAGAGTTCGAATGATGTTGAGGTTCATATCAGTAGACCCATCTAACGTGAGATGGCACAGATAGATGGCTGCATAAAAGAAAATGAAAGATCTTAGATTAATGTATTACTTACTAGGTCTGGAAGTATGGCAAGGCTCAGAAGGAATCTTTCTCAACCAGGGAAAGCATGCTGAAAAATATTAAAAGGACTTGATGTGTTGGAATGGCCACTCTTGAAGTTGTTATCAGATGACTCATCAGAGTTAGTGGATATAACTCTGTACAGACAAAATATTGAGTCATTGATGTGTCTAACAAATACTTGGTTAGATATATGCTTTGATGTGAACACCTTGTGTCAGTATCTAGTGGAAAACCAGATGTGTTCACCTGTTAGTTGCAAAGCATGTGTTGAAATACCTAAAGGATACGATAGATTTTGATCTATGTTATCTTAGAGATCATGACTTCAGATGGCTACACAGATGTTGATTGGGCAGAAATTGTATCAGACAGGAAGAGCACATTGAGAGGATGTTACTGTCTGGGATCAGCCATGATCTCATGGTTTAGAAGGAAGCAATATAGTGTGGCTCTTAGCACAAGCAGAATATATGGCTTCTTGCTCTGCTAAGTTATGAAATAGTATGGCTTCAGGATTGTTTGACTTAGAGATAGACCCAACTATGATCCTATGTGACAAACAGAGTTGTATCAAGATGGCAGAGAATCTAGTGTTCCAAGATATGGTGCAGAAAGGAACCAAAAGTTTGAATTTGTAACAAGTTACCAATGTACTAACCAAATTTCTACTGATCCGATGTACTAACCAAACCTCTACCTCAAATAAAGTTTTCTGAGACAAACTTAATATAGTTCAGAAGGACCCTCCTCGAAAGGGGGAGTGATATGATAACTCATGATGAGATTGCCTACATCGACAGTGAGGTCGATGATGAGGATACCTATATTAGTGATGCTGACAGAGAGGTTGGTGGATGGTCCTTTGACAGGGTCAAAGGTGACAAGGGGATTGCATCATCCTTGAACATATGTTCTAAAGAGAGCCCTAGACGTATGTCTTCGAGAATGAAGTCCTTTGTGGACATGATAGGATTGCATAATCCTCAAGAGAGCCGTAGACGTATGTCTTCGAGAATGAAGTCCTTGGTGGACATGATAGGATTGCATCATCCTCAAGAGAGCCGTAGACGTATGTCTTTGAGAATGAAGTTCTTGGTGAACATGTGAGGGGATTGGATCATCCCTGGACTTCAGTCCTAAAGAAGAGCCGTAGAGGTATGTCTTCGAGAATGAAGTTCTTGGTGAACATGTGAGGGGATTGGATCATCCCTGGACTTCAGTCCTAAAGAAGAGCCGTAGACATATGTCTTCGAGAATGAAGTTCTTGGTGAACATGTGAGGGGATTGGATCATCCCTGGACTTCAGTCCTAAAGAAGAGTCGTAGACGTATGTCTTCGAGAATGAATTTTTTGGTGAACATGTGAGGGGATTGGATCATCCCTGGACTTCAGTCCTAAAGAAGAGCCGTAGACGTATGTCTTCGAGAATGAAGTCCTTGGTGGATGGTTGAGGATTAAGTCATCCTTGGACATAGGTCCTAAATGTACAGTGGAGGATTAAGTCATCCTTGGACGTGGTCCTAAATGTACGGTGGAGGATTAAGTCATCCTTGGACGTAGGTCCTAAATGTACGATGGAGGATTAAGTCATCCATGGACGTGGTCCTAAATGTACGGTGGAGGATTAAGTCATCCTTGGACGTGGTCCTAAATGTACGGTGGAGGATTAAGTCATCCTTGGACGTGGTCCTAAATGTACGGTGGAGGATTAAGTCTTCCTTGGACGTGGTCCTAAATGTACGATGGAGGATTAAGTCATCCTTGGATGTGGTCCTAAATGTACGGTTGAGGATTAAGTCATCCTTGGACATGGTCTTAAATGTACGGTAAGGATTGGATCATCCTTGGACTTTGGTCCTGTGAACTGAGCCGTAGACATGAGGTCTCCGAGAATTGATAGGACTGGATCGTCCCTGGACTTCGGTTCAAAAGGTACATGTTAGGACTGGATCGTCCCTGGACTTCGGTTTAAAAGGTACATGTTAGGATTGGATCGTCCCTGGAATTCAGTTCAAAAGGTACATGATAGGACTGGATCGTCCCTGGACTTCGGTTCAAAAGGTACATGTTAGGACTGGATCGTCCATGGACTTCGGTTCAAAAGGTACATGATAGGACTGGATCGTCCCTGGACTTCGGTTCAAAAGGTACATGACTGGATTGTATCATCCATGGACCTATGTCCTAAAGAGAGCGAGATTGATCATCCTGTAATATGATCGTGTGTGTTGCAGGATATGCTACTATGTATTAGTGAGAATACATGCTTTTGATGATGGATGTATTAGTGAGAATACATGCTTTTGATGATGGATGTATTAGTGAGAATACATGCTTTTGATGATGGATGTATTAGTGAGAATACATGTTTTTGATGATATATGTATTAGTAAGAATACATGTTTTGATGATAGATGTATTGGTGTGGATACTAATACAGATGATCCAAATGATGTAGATCGTGATGATCCAGATGCTGTAGATCGAGATGATCCAGATGCTGTAGATCGAGATGATCCAGATGTTGTAGATCGAGATGATTCTGATGCTGATCATCATATGATGACGATGCTGATGATCGTGAGGATCCAGATGTTGATGGTGTTGTAGCTGCTCGAGTGCTGCAGAAGATAAAGACTCAGTACTGAAGATGTTGATGCTCCAGTATTGAAGATATTCCAGTAACTGCTTGAGTTACTGATGATGTTGAGAAAGCTTCCAATGATTTATAGATGTATCATGTATGATGTTGATGACTCCTTGCTCGTGCAGATGCTGTTATAATATCCTTCTCGTTAAGGGGGAGTGTTGAGATATTGTAACTTCAAAGAATATTATATTTGTACTTTATTATTCCGGAGATGTTTCATTCCTCCGTGAAGATCTTATTGTATATCCGGAGATGGTTATTCCTCCATCGAAATGTGGTAACTTGGGTTATTAGACTTCCCTAGTGGGGGTCGGCCCTGTATGTGTTATGTGGGTCAAAGGGTTATTAGACCACCCTAGAGGGGTTGGCCCAGTCAGTTGTAGTGGGGTATTTAACCCATTGGTTAAATACGAGCCTACGTGTACTTGTGTAAAAGATATGTCAGAGTAGTGTATAAATAGAGGAGGTGTGTTCCTCATTTGACACACACACTCACTTGAGGATAGCGCACTTGTGGAGGAGAGGTCTGCTATTGTGGAGGAGGAGATCATGTCTCAGGGTTTCATCTTTGTATATTGCTGGTCATCTATATTGAGGAAGCTTTGCTGGGTTTTCTACCCCATGAGGGTTTCCCAGGATAAATCTCTGTCTCTTGTGTTTATGTTATGCTTGTTGTTTCTTCAGTGATCCTTTATATGCTATTATTGTGAAATGGAATGTAATGCTACTATTTTCTATCTTAGCATATTAAATCTTAACACCTAGCAATGTACTCAACTATGTCTTTCTTCATACCATACTAAAAGTACTATTTCCTTGCTGTTGTTATAGTTTTCTGATATCCTGGGTGTCCAGAATATGGCCTTTGATGTATCTCATCCATCACAAGATTCTTCAAATCTGCACTATCTGGAATGTACAGTATGGTACCCTAATAGATGAGAACATCATCCTCACCCAGCTGATATCTTGCATACTTTTCGTCCACAATACCCTGTTGCAATTTCTCCTTGACCTGAAGGTATACTTCATCACTGTTTTGAGCTTCTAGAATCCTTTCCTTCAAATATGATTTATACACACTTACAGCTGCCATATGGAATTTTCTGCTGAGTGCATCGACAACCTTATTCACCTTTGACATGCTTAATCTCCAAATCAAACTCAGAAAAAAAAACTACATCCATCTACTTTGTTTAGCATTCATATTTGGTTGGTCAAACAGGTATTTTAAACTCATATGAGCAGTCCCGAGTTCAAATATTCTTCCCAAGAGATAATGTCTCCATCTCTTGAGAGCATGCACTATGACTTCCATCTCTAAGTGATGTGTGGCATAGTTCATTTCATGGTCTTTTAACTTTATGGACTCATAGAAGATTACAAACCCTTCTTGCATGAGTAATCCACCAAGCCCTTCAATGCAAGCATCTGTGCATACCACAAAGTCTTTCATTGGATCTGAAATCTTTAGAATAGGGGCACTACTAAGAAATTCCTTCACCTGCTGAAAACTCTTCTCAAATTTTTCAAACCATACAAATATGATATTTTTCTTTTGAAAAGAAGTGATTGGGTGAGATATCTTGGAGAATCCTCCAATGAGTCTTCTGTAGTAACCTGCACGACTCATAAAAGATCTAACATCTGTTGCATTCCTTGGAGTAGGTCATTCCATGATGGATTCAATTTTCTTTGGATCTACTGCAATGCCTTCTATTGATATAACATGACCCAAATACTGTACTTTTTGCTGATAGAAGTCACACTTACTCAACTTTGCATACAGATGGTGCTCCCTAAGGACTTGCAACACCATTCTCAAATGCTCATTATGTTCTTCTTCATTCTTTGAATACACAAGGATTTCATCCAAGAATACAATCACAAACTTATCCAAATATTTGTTGAAGACACTATTCATGAGACACATGAATGTAGCAGGTGCATTGATAAGACCAAATGACACCACTGTGAATTCATAATGGCCATACCTTGTTATGAAAGTTGTCTTATGGATGTCTTCTTCCTTAATCCTCACTTGATGGTACCTAGACCTCAAGTCAATCTTTGAAAACACTCTAGCTTCCTTCATTTGGTCAAACAAGTCATAAATCCTAGGAAATGGATACTTGTTCTTAATTGTCACTTTATTGGGATTCATGTAATCAATACACAAGTTTTAAAATCATTAAAAATATTAGCAATCTATATATGTGTATAATAAGGAAAACTAATTTACAAATGACACTAAATTGTTAACCATTTACATACCAGTGTAAAATACTGAGTAAAGATATCATATGTTTGGATAGGACCAAAGCAAGGATGGTTGCATACTTTGCATGGGTGGGGCTCTCGGCTGTGCTCATGATGTGCAGGTCTAGTGCCACTACTAGGTGCTCCTCAACAGCTGGAAGGTGGAGGCTCTACCCCATCGGTAGGTGGTGGATCTACCCCACTGAGAGGTGGTGGCTCTACTCCACCCATAGATGGTGGCTTTGATGGTCCTTCTTGGTACGTACCTTGAAGATACATGCTATGGAGAATAACCTCTTGTTCCAACAGTAGGAATGACTCATGCGTCTATGGGACCAGCTGATGTGCAGGAGGCACATCTTGCCTGGGTAGCTGCCTACGAGATGGAGCTACTGGGTGATTGGGATCTATGTGCCTCACATTGGCACGTTGTTGAGGCATCCCCATCCTAATGCCTTGGTACTCCAAGATATCAAAATAATTAACATGCTTCCCCAAAAAAAATTCTGCCTACATCTTTCTCAAAAAATATAGAGGCATTTCCCTGTTGTTATGTGGTGGTACATCAAACACCATGTACCATTGGTCCATCCAATTATCTATGAATGGTTGATATGTACACCACTCGATAGAAATATGCCTTTTGTTTACATTTATAATTTCACCCGTTCGTGGATATCTAAAAAGGGAAAACATATGTTGTTTTGTTATCTTCAACTTCTTAACTTCTCTGTAGCTAATTCCATCAGCATATTCTTGCCTCTTTCTCTCTCTTTATGTAGCAATATCTTGTAGTGCACCATTAGACCTACTAAAGGTGTCACCTACCCAATTTATGAAATTATTATTTTATTGGCAAAATACTTTATGTTAAATTTTAATTGCAAAGTTTTGTAATTATGACCAAGTTGGGTCAAGGATGAATTTAATTACTGAATTATTATTAATTAATAAATTAAAGTAGGAGACAAACACCCAAGGGAACTGTTAAATGAGTGTTCACTAACCCACTAGGAGGAATGGAAGCTGTTAGAAGGCATGGGACAGATGGCAGCAATTGCACTTCACCACTAGCTGTTGGTTATGGGACAACTACCCCTACAAATGTGGCATTATCCCCCAGGTGGAGGGAGTGATCAGGCAGCTCATTTAATGACCAGTTAACAATTGAAAAAGGCCTAGGCAACCTACATAAGGCAAATTCGAATTGAGCAGGAAGCTCTTACACAATATTTCCTGCAGAAATATTCCTCATGTGCATGAGGTGATGACTGAGAGATTCGAATAGGGAGGCTATGTGAGTGCATTTTAAGTATGCAATTTATTTTGAGGAGGAGAACCAGAGGTGTTGGTGCAGGTCCCTTTGACTGCTAAAGTCTTTGAGACTGAATAACTAATGCTACTGCAAGTTGAGGTCCTAAGCTTCTAAGTTTCTTCCTCCTGGTGGTTCAGTGAACAGGCTCAGGGGTCCTAAGGCAAGTAACTTGGTTGTCTTTAGGAATTGGTTGGGTGGAACAGGCTCCTTGGGCTGTTTGTTTCCCTACAGATAAACCAGGTTTTGTTGTTTCCTATTTTGTTTACAGTATAATAATTCTGTTAGTGAAATCATCAAACTCTATTTTTTATGAATATATTTATTTCTGATCTATGTTTAAGTCTGAATGATAAGCTTTGTTAATAATTTGATTAGAAAATCAACTCTATATTTTTCCACATGTTGTTATTTGCATCGTACTCTAGTATAGAGAATCAATTAAATAATAGATGAGAGATAGGCAGTTTGCCATTGATTAGATAATTAATTACAGCAAATACTATGATTATAATTCTGTCGTATATCTAAACATAGAAAAACTTACTGTATAGTATCAACAGTGTTATAGGATTCTTTTTTTATTTCATGAAATATAAATATACTTTAATTTCTGCACAGTCATGTAATTTCTTCTTATTTCTATTCAATCAAGATAGTAAACAAATGCAATTGAAATCATACATATGATGTTTTCCAAGTAATCGTGTTTATAATGATTTTAATAGCTGTTAGAACTGAACAATAATTAGTTTTCTCATCTTTACCTATACTGTAATTCTTCACTATTTTCCTGTTTGATTTCATGTATCAATTATTTATTTCTAGTATCAAAAACCAAAACCAATGTAAACCCTAACTCTATTTTCGATCATCATATTTTCCATTTTCAATACAAACTTTGGACATCATTCAAAGCATGAGAACTTATGACTTTTTAAACCCCAGATAGTACCTCCAGAACCATATTATCATTTTAACAGTTATCCATAGGTATGATTTATATGCTCATGTTCAAATCATAGTTTATAACCCTAGTTTTTTCCCAAAGGCTTTCTGGAGTTTACAAGTAAGTTCTCTTTTGTAAAAATCGAAAAACTAGAGCTTGGGCATGGCCCTTATCGAAATTATCTAAACAATCGTAACTACTTCATCGTTTTTCCAAAAACTGAGTTATCATCAACCTAAAAAAATATGTACGGACATTATCATGGCTCAGCAAACATTAAATTTTTTTCTTTTACACAGTAATATCAATGTTTAGTTCAAACAAAACTTTCCATTGCAAACCCTAGTGTACAGAGATAAAAGAGCCCTCGGTTCTAAATTATTTACTCAACAGATATAACCAAAACTCTTAGAGTTTACATTTCGAACCTATCAAAGGTTCCAACATTACAAAGAAACATCAACATTCATTAGAACGAGTTCACATTATCCAAAAATAAACTATACAGGGTTTATCCTTGTCTTCTAGCTTCCAAAAAACGAGTATTAAAAACTCTTATCAAGGACGAGCTAGGCCTCAAAACGACCGAGTAACAGTTTAAACATTTGAGGGTTTCCCCTCTACAATTTCTTCATGTCAAACTTAAGACTTTAAAAGAAAACATTGATAGATGGACATTGCCCCAAACATTGATGAAACAGTTTTGACTCTTGGCATTTGAATTCATCATCAAACCAAGTCCATTTGGCACCTACAAGGGTTTGAGGACCACCGGAGCTTACCAGGGATGGAGGCATGCGTTCCTTTTCCAAACCCCTTCCAAGAACTTCATTTGAAACCTGTACCTGCTAAAAACATAGTCGAAAGTTTAAAAGACAAGAAAAACGTAGGTTGCAAGTTGTATATAGTAACATTTCTGAGTGAGTGCTTACCTTTGGTATCAATAACCGAGTCTTGTTCATCGCACTGGAAAAATGTTGAGCTCGATGGCTTGGACCGAGGCTAAGCCTTTCTTTTTACAGAAGTTTTTCTCCCATTAAAATGTAGAATTGAAACTACAAACTCTCAACTCGACAGCAGTAAAACCGAACACAGTGAACACCAAACCTTATCATATCAACTTGGCATAAGACAAACCTGCAACTGCTAAATATTACACCTACATGTCTCAAGGTCGAAACCTCCAAAGACACTTTGTCAAACCCTACTTTCCAGCAGCCTGTCGGCCTTACTATTCGAAACGCCAGTGTAACATTGAAAAACATTAACTCTCCATCAAACCTTTACGATGAGATGCTAGGGTTAGCAATCAACGCTCCAGATCCAAAATAATCAACGATCAAAAGAGTGCTAGCGAGTTGCCTTGGAGGTCGAAAAACTATATGCATTTATTGCTTCATAATTACCACAAGCACGGTAATGTAAACTCTGCTCACTAAGGATCGTTTCGTATCCAGCATGGAGGAGTTTAATCGTGGAAACTACTGACATTTGATTTCGCAGTCACCACATTCAATGGAATGGTATTACGTGGAGTGCCAACAGTTATCCCACTACGTAGATTAGGTCGGAGTCATTAATGCAGGGTTGGTACACTATCAACACCAGATCGATTTGCATGCCATGCTTTAAACCTTAGAACCCTGTCATTTCAAAATTCAATACAAAGTTATCATTTTATATTTATGTCATTCGATATAGTTTCAAAGTTTACCTTCGCGTATCATGGTATTAATGTTATGTTTTGATAATATGCAATGTTAACATAGTAGTAGTTGGATTGTGTATAAGGCTCATAAACGTTGTATATAGTTAAAATTTGTCGAATTATGGTAATTGTAGGTTGATAGGGTTAGATATTTTATAAAAATTTTAATGCTAACACTATATTCCTTGCATTCTTCATATTTCTTTATATTGCAAATAATTGAAAAGTATAAGATTTGCATTTAGTTTCCAAGCTATTTTAATGTTATATATTTAGCATAAAAACCATGATCATACTATGTACGTCACATAATAGTTCTTAGCACAAGGTGTCTAAGAATTATTAGTACAAATACTACATCGATACTATACAAGTATGAATTATCTTAAGACGATGGGAAAAGCCATTCAATAATAATGATGATAGTCACGATAATAAACTTAGTAGCATAAAGATTAAATAGATGACACTTTTCTTAAAACATTGATGAGTTTATAAGACAACTTTTTGAACCAGTATCAGAATTAGGTACTTCATACCTACAAGTAACTTGTTTCGCAAAGGAGTTCATAACATTTTATTATTATTTCGACATTGAATTGAATTACACACGTACTCTTAATCTATGCGATCGTAGAACTTCTTACTTGCTATTTGCACATAGAAACATTTCAAATGCCTTAGCCTTGCAGCTAAGTAAACTCCAAGGTACCTCATAGGACACCCTTGAACATAAAGAAAACAAACCATTAGTGTCTTGTCAGAAGAAAAGTATTGCATCATATTTTTAAAAACCTTTCAGTAAATTTGTGTAATTATTATAGTAAGCATGATGTTAGAAGTATGATGTGTCGTTGTTATCTAATTTAGTAATTAAAATTATATTTAGTATGATATGACTTCTTAATCAATGTCGTCTTAATCAAACATTTATTATTTTCCGCAACTATAATTATCAAATTTAATGTTGTTTTAAAAGTTTTAAATTTTCATGAAAAATAGGGATGTTACATGTGGTATCAGAGCTTATGTTCGAACTCTAGGCCTGAAAAAGGTCCAAGAACATGCAACATAAATTTTATTACAGTAGAAAATCTTACTAATTAAAATTTTAACTATGACGTTATACATAAATTACTTCAAGTTACAGGTATGGAGAACTCAACAGAACATATAGAAGACAGATTTCAACCAAACAGCCATAGCTCGGGACAACACTATGCAGAAGAAGGCCACAGGGAATTAAATAATAATTCGTCAGAATTGTTACGTGCATTTCAGTAATGAAAGGCAGAAATTAGATTTGTGAAACAAGACAATGAAAGAATCCTGAAGGCACAAGAAGATTTAAACCAAGTGCTGTTTGAACAGTACCCAATTGATGAGCAGGAGAGAGATAATGAAGATATCTCCAAGGCTGAGGATCTGCCTCGTGGTAACAAAAGTAAGAAAATGAAAATCGATGATATGAACAATAGTTCAACATCATCAGGAGATGCTATTGAAGCACGTAAAAAGAGGCATAACTATTCAAGCGATAGTAGTAAAGGATATTACAAACCCAGAAAGAAAAGTCATAAGGAGTATGAGCAGATTTTCAGGGAGTTCAAAAAGATTAAACCTCCAACGTTTAATGGAGAAACTGAGAAAGACGAGACAGCTGAAGCATGGTTGTCCGGTATGAAGAAATATTTTCAGATTTATAACTATTCAGAATCCTTGAAAGCAAAAATGGATATATATAACTTGATCGGAAAAGCGGATATTTGGTGGTAGGACATCAAAAGAGTAAAGGGAATCAAGGATAAAGATGTAAACTGGAGTACTTTTAAATGATACTTTTAAAAAAAGTTTTTATCTGAACAGTACCATGAAGAAAAATCCAAAGAGTTCTACAATTGGAAACTGGGAGGTATGAACATGAAGGAAATGAATAGTAAATTTCTGAACTTACTAAGATATGTGCCATACCTCATAGAAGAAAAACTAAAAATTCAAAGATACTTGAGCTTCCTACCTTTCAATATTAAGGATAGAATCGAGTATGATAGTCCAAAGACCTTGGAAGAGGCTATGAGAAAGGCGATTTTCTATTATGACACTAATCAGAAAAGAGAAGGAATGACAAACTGGAAAAGTCATAAACCCAACAATTTTGAACTGAAAAAGAAAAATTTCAGATTCAGTGGAAATTCCGGTTTCCAAAAGAAAAATTTCTAGAATCAGAATTTTCAAGGAAATTATTTCAGAAACAGTCAACAACAGAGTTTTACAACACCTAGAAATGCTCCCAATAGTACCAGGACCAGTGAACAAAAGGCACCTATAAAATGTTTCGAATGTCAAGGTCCTTACTATGCATCAGAATGTCCCAAGAGGAAGCGGACAGCTAACAACATTCACTCTATTCATACTGAACGTACTGTTGGAGATGTAGCGAGAGAGATGCCCAAAATCAATGCATCGCTCGACAACAGGCAAGCAGATCATCAAATCTCTATGGTAGAAATTGAAGGTATGTTACAAAATCATCCTGTTACTGTTTTAACTGACCCAAGTGCTAGCTTAAGTTATATATCACCAGATATTATGGAAAGTCTTAAAATGAAAACAGAAAAGTTTAGTAAATCTTGGTTAGTTATACTAGCAACTGGAACAAAGAGGAAAGTATTAGATTTTATAGAAAGTTGTGCTTTATCCATGAATCAGTTACAGACACAAATCAAGTTGAATATTTTACCTTTAGGATCCTATGATATTATAATCGGAATGGACTGGTTAGAAGCCCATCATGTCATTCTGAATTGTTATGAAAAAAGTTTTACATGTTTAAATGAAGAAGGAAAAACTGTAGAAGTAAAAGGTATCCCTACAAAGGTAACCCTTAGACAGATTTCAGCTATGCAAGTTAAGAGGACAGTTAGGAAAGGATGTCATATGTTTGCAGTAAATGTAGTAAATGATGAGTTTGTTTGTAAAGAGGAGAAACTGAAATTAGAAGACATACCTGTCCTAAAGGATTTCAAGGATGTTTCTCCTGAGGAAATTCCAGGATTACCTCCTAAAAGAGATTTAGATTTTACCATCGAGTTAATACTAGGAGCAATACCGAATTCTAAAGCTCCATATAGAATGAATATACTAGAATTAAATGAATTGAAATCACAGTTGAAGGAACTGATTGATAAGAATTATATAAGACCCAGTGTGTCTCCTTGGGGAGCACCTATTATATTTGTTAAGAAGAAAGATGAGACCCTAAGACTGTGCATAGACTATATTCAGCTTAATAAGATGACAATCAAGAATCGGTATCCGTTGCCCCGCATAGACGATCTATTTGATCAGCTGCGTGGAGCAACGATATTTTCAAAAATTGATCTAAGGTTAGGATATCATCAAGTACGGGTTAAGGATGAAGATATTTTCAAGACAGCTTTCAGAACTCGATATGGACATTATGAGTTCATAGTCATGCCATTTGGCTTGACTAACGCCCCGGCTGTATTTATGTGTTTGATGAACAATATTCTGCACAAATACTTAGATAAGTTTGCAGTTGTGTTTATAGATGATATTTTAGTGTATTCTAAAAGCAAAGAAGAGCATGATGAACATCTACGGATTATCTTACAAGTGCTAAGAGATCATCAACTATACGCTAAGTTTAGTAAGTGTGACTTCCACAAGGACAAAATTCAGTATTTAGGACACATAATTTCTAAAGAAGGAATCTCGGTAGACCCCGACAAGATAAAAGCCATTAATGATTGGACGGTTCCTAAGGATGTGTCGGATGTAAGATCATTTATGGGTATAACTGGATATTACAGAAAATTTATAGAGGGTTTTTCAAAGATTGCATACCCCATAACCTCCTTGCAGAAGAAAGGGAAGAAATTTGTGTGACCAGAAATGTTCTGACAGTTTTAAGAAGTTAAAGGAATTGTTGACTACAACACCTATTATGAGGATAGCAGATCCTAATAAAGATTTCATAGTTTGCACATATGCTTGTAATGATGGACTTGGTGGAGTCCTAACACAAGAAGGGCATGTGGTGGCATACGAATCAAGAAAGCTGAAAATACAAAGAAGAATTACTCTACTTATGATTTAGAATTATTAGCAGTAATTCATGTTTTAAAAATGTGGCGTCACCACCTTATTGGCAGAAAATTTACCTTATTAACAGACAACATGGATTTGAAATATTTATTAGATCAGACAAATCTGAATGCTAGACAAGCTAGGTGGTTAACTTTCTTAAGTGAGTATGATTTCGAAATTTAGCATATTAAAGGGAAAGAGAACAAGGTTGCCGATGCATTGAGTCGTAAAGCAAAACTGAATTTTATTTCAGCGATCAGTACTTACTCAATAGATTTAGAAAATTAGATCCTTGAAAGGAGTGAAACGAATGAAGAATATAGAAAATTTAAGGAAAAGACAGCAAACAACAGTTCTAAAAGTTCTATGGCAGATTACAGATTGAAGAAAAATGGACTTTTGCTATACAAAAACAGATTGTATGTACCTAACATACCAGAAATGAAAATTCTGATTTTAAATGAGATGCACAAAATCCATTACTCTGGTTATCCAGGTTATCAGAAAACCATTACTATGCTCAGGAAAGAATACTATTGGCCCAAAATGAAAGATGAAGTAGCAGAGTACATAGCTAAATGTTTGGATTGTCAAAAAGTGAAAGTTGAACACCAACATCCTACCGGATTATTACATCCATTACCTATATCGAGTTGGAAATGGGAAGTGATAAGCATAGACTTTATTACTGGACTACCCAAAAATAAAAAACAAAATGACTCTATCATGGTGGTAGTAGACAAATTGAGCAAAGCAGCACACTTTATACTTGTGAAGACTACTCATAAGGCTCCCGACATTGCAGAAATCCTCATGAAACTGATTTTTCGACTACATGGTATTCCAAAAGTTATAATTTCAGACCATGACTCTAAATTTACTGGAAAATTTTGGAGATATTTGTTTAAAGGGTTGAATACAACCTTAAATTTCAGCACAACATTTCATCCATAAGCGGATGGACAGACAGAAAGGGTGAATCAAGTTTTAGAAGACTTACTGAGGATGTATGTTAAGGATCAGCCTGGTAAGTGGGAAGACTACCTACACTTAGTAGAATTTGCATATAATAACCATTATCATGCATCATCTAGACTTAGTCCATTTGAAATTCCTTATGGTAGGAAATGTGATACACCTGTTTCTTGGAATGACCCAGTAAATAGAGTTGTTTTAGGACCTAAATTATTGCAGGAGTTAGAACTAATTGTGAAACAGGTACAAGAAAATTTAAAAGCTGCCCAAGATAGGCAAAAGAGTCAAGCAGATTTAAAAAGGACTCATAAAGAGTTTCAGGTTGGTGAACATGTGTTCCTCAAGGTAAGACCGAAAAAGAGTACATTGAAATTGGGAAGCTGTGCCAAGTTGGCACCCAGGTATTATGGTCCTTTCGAAATATTGTCCAAGGTTGGACCAGTGGCATACCAAATTGCTTTGCCACCAAATTTAAAAATACATAATGTTTTTCGTATATCATTTTTAAAGAAGCATGTACACGATGCTACTCATGTTGTAAACTGGAATGATGTACAGGTGGGACAAGATGAAGATTTTCAGGTGCAACTGGACTATATCCTCGAAAGGAGGGAAACTCTGCTCCAGAATCGCACCATTGGGCAAGTGAAGGTGCAATGGAAGCACCTTAGCCTAGAAGAGGCAACCTGGGAGTTGGAGAGTAGTATGCAGGTAGCATACCCTACTCTATTCCAGGAACACTTAGAGAGTGATTGACCAACATCGAGGACGATGTTGAAACTTAAGGGGGGTGTATGTCACCTACCCAATTTCTCAAATTATTATTTTATTGGCAAAATACTTTATGTTAAATTTTAATTGCAAAGTTTTGTAATTATGACCAAGTTGGGTCAAGGATGAATGTAATTACTGAATTATTATTAATTAATAAATTAAAGTAGGAGACAAACACCTAAAGGAATTGTTAAATGAGTGTTCACTATCCCACTAGGAGGAATCGAAGCTGTTAGAAGGCATGGGATAGATGGCAGCAATTGCACTTCACCACTAGCTGTCAGTTATGGGACAACTACCCCTACAAATGTGGCATTATCCCCCAGGTGGAGGGAGTGAGCAGGAAGCTCATTTAAAGACCAGCTAACAACTGAAAAAGGCCTAGGTAGCCTACATAAGGCAAATTCAAATTGAGCAGGAAGCTCTTACACAATATTTTCTACAGAAATATTCCTCATGTGCATCAGGTGATGTCTGAGAGATTCGAATAGGGAGGCTATGTGAGTGCATTGTAAGTCTGCAATTTATTTTGAGGAGGAGAACTAGAGGTGTTGGTGCAGGTCCCTTTGACTGCTAAAGTCTTTGAGACTGAATAACTAATGCTACTGCAAGTTGAGGTCCTAATCTTCTAAGTTTCTTCCTCCTAGTGGTTCAGTGAACAGGCTCGGGGGTCCTAAGGCAAGTAACTTGGCTGTCTTCAGGAATTGGTCGGGTGGAACAGGCTCCTTGGGCTGTTTGTTTCCCTACAGATAAATCAGGTTTTGTTGTTTCCTATTTTGTTTACAGTTTAATAATTCTGTTAGTGAAATCATCAAACTCTGTTTTGTGTAAATGTAGTTATTTCTGATCTTTGTTTAAGTCTGAATGATAAGGTTTGTTAATAATCTAATTAGAAAATCAACTCTATATTTTTCCACATGCTGTTATTTGCATCGTACTCTAGTATAGAGAAGCAAATTAAATAATAGATGAGAGATAGGTAGTTTTCCATTGATTAGATAATTAATTATAGTAAATACTATGATTATAATTCTATCCTATATCTAGACATAGAAAAACTTACTGCATAGTATCAACAGTGTTACAAGATTCTTTTGTTATTTCATGAAGTATAAATATAGTTTAATTTCTGCACAGTCATGTAATTTCCTCTTATTTCTATTTAATCAAGATAGTAAACAAATGCAATTGAAATCATACATATGATGTTTTCCAAGTAATAGTGTTTATAATGATTTTAATAGCTATTAGAACTGAATAATAATTAGTTTTCTTATCTTTACCTATACTGTAATTCTTCACTACTTTCCAGTTTGATTTCATGTATCAATTATTTATTTCTATAGTATCAAAAACCAAAACCAATGTAAACCCTAACTATGTTTTCGATCATCATATTTTCCATTTTCAATACAAACTTTGGACATCATTCAAAGCATGAGAACTTATGACTTTTTAAACCCAAGATAGTACCTCCAGAACCATATTATCATTTTAACAGGTAGCCATAGGTATGATTTATACGCTCATGTTCAAATCATAGTTTATAACCCTAGTTTTTGCCTGAAGGCTTTCTGGAGTTTACAAGTAAGTTCTCTTTTGTAAAAATCGAAAAACTAGAGCTTGGGAATGGCCCTTATCGAAATTATTTAAACAATCGTAACTACTTCATCGTTTTTTCAGAAATTGAGTTTATCATCAACCTAAAAAAATGCGTACAGACATTATCATGGATCAACAAACATTAAAACATTTTCTTTTACACAGTAATATCAACGTTTAGTTCAAACAAAACTTTCCATTGCAAACCCTAGTGTACAGAGATAAACGAGCCCTCGGCTCTAAATTATTTACTCAACAGATATAATGAAAACTCTTAGAGTTTACATTTCGGACCTATCAAAGGTTCCAACATTACAAAGAAACATCAACATTCATCAAAACGAGTTCACATTATCCAAAAATAAACTATACAGGGTTTATCCTTGTCTTCTAGCTTCCAAAAACTAGTATTAAAAACTCTTATCCATGACGAGCTAGGGCTCAAAACGACGGAGTAACAGTTTAAACATTTGAGGGTTTCCCCTCTACAATTTCTTCATGTCAAACTTAAGACTTTAAAATAAAACATTGATAGATGGACATCGCCCCAAACATTGATGAAACGGTTTTGACTCTCGGCATTTGAATTCATCATCAAACCAAGTCGTCCATTTGGCACCTACAAGGGTTTGAGGACCACCAGAGCTTACCAGGGATGGAGGCATGAGTTCCTTTTCCAAACCCCTGCCAAGAACTTCTTTCGAAACCTGTACCTGCTAAAAACGCAGTCAAAAGTTTAAAAGACAGGAAAAACATAGGTTGCAAGTTGAATATAGTAACACTTCTGAGTGAGTGCTTACCTTTGGTATCAATAACCAAGTCTTTTTCATCACACTGGAAAAACGTTGAGCTCGATGGCATGGACCAAGGCTAATAGCCTTTCTTTTTACATAATTTTTCCTCCCATTAAAATGTAGAATTGAAACTACAAACTCTCAACTCAACAGCAGTAAAACCGAACACAGTGAACACCAAACCTTATCATATCACCTTGGCATAAGACGAACCTGCAACTGCTAAAGATTACACCTATAGGTCTCAAGGTCGAAACCTCCAAAGACACTTTGTCAAACCCTACTTTCCAGCAGCCTGTCAACCTCACTATTCGAAACGCCAGCGTAACAATGAAAAACATTAACTCTCCATCAAACCTTTATGATGAGATGCTAGGGTTAGCAATCAATGCTCCAGATCCAAAACAATCAACGATCAAAAGAGTGCCAACGAGTTACCTTGGAGGTCGAACAACTATAAAAATTTATTGCTTCATAATTACCACAAGCACGGTAATGTAAACTCTTCTCACTAAGGATCGTTTCGTATCCAGCATGGAGGAGTTTAAGCGTGGAAACCACTCACATTTCATTTCACAGTCACCACATTCAATGGAATGGTATTACGTGGAGTGCCAACTGTTCTCCCACTACGTAGATTAGGTCAGAGTCATTAATGTAGGGTTGGTACACTATCAACGCCAGATCGATTTGCATGCCAAGCTTTAAACCTTAGAACCCTGTCATTTCGAAATTCAATACAAAGTTAGCATTTTATATTTATGTCATTCGATATAGTTTCAAAGTTTACCTTCACATATCATGGTATTAATGTTATGTTTTGATAATATGCAATGTTCACATTGTAGTAGTTGGATTGTGTATAAGGCTCATAAACGTTGTATATAGTTAAAATTTGTCGAATTATGGTAATTGTAGGTTGATAGGGTTAGATATTTTATAAAAAGTTTAATGCTAACACTATATTCCTTGTATTCTTCATATTTCTTTATATTGCAAATAATTGAAAAGTATAAGATTTGCATTTCATTTCCAAGCTATTTTAATGTTATATATTTAGCATAAAAACCGTGATCATACTATGTACGTCACATAATAGTTCTTAGCGCAAGGTGTCTAAGAATTATTAGTACAAATACTACATCGATAGTATACAAGTATGAATGATCTTAAGACGATGGCAAAAACCATTCAATAATAATGACGATAGTCACGATAATAAATTTAGCAGCATAAAGATTAAATAGATAACACTTTTCTTAAAACATTGATGAGTTTATAAGATAGCTTTTTGAACTAGTATCAGACTTAAGTACTTCATACCTGCAAGTAACTTGTTTCGCAAAGGAGTTCATAACATTTTTTTGTTATTTCAACGTTGAATTGAATTACACACGTACTCTTAATCTATGCGATCATAGAACTTCTTACCTGCTATCTGCACATAGAAACATTTCAAATGCCTTAGCCTTGCAGCTAAGTAAACTCTAGGGTAGCTCGTAGGACACCCTTGGACATCAAGAAGACAAACCATTAGTGTCTTATGGGAAGAAAAGTATTGCATCATATTTTTAAAAACCTTTCAGTAAATTTGTGCAGTTATTATAGTAAGCATGATGTTAGAAGTATGATGTGTCGTTGTTATCTAATTCAGTAATTAAAATTATATTTAGTACTATACGACTTCTTAATCAATGTCATCTTAATCAAACATTTATTATTTTCCACAACTATAATTATCAAATTTAATGCTGTTTTAAAAGTTTTAAATTTTCATGAAAAATCGGGATGTTACAAAAGGTCTCCATCATTTCATCCAAATTGGATGCAAGCATATGGTGCATATCATCGACAATATTTATTGAGGCTCGAATTTATCTGAACCTCTCAATTTCTCTTTGGATGTATGAATGTGCATCCATGGTCATCATTGCAATAAAAAAAAACAAATAATTGGAAACATATACATGTGCTATAATGACATCTGTCAAAAATGAAAAATGTACAATCTTTGTAGAAGAACGAATGCATTACAAACATAAATATGATCTCAAAATACTATAATAACAACTACATGTAAACCAAAGTGGAAGGTGAGGATCAGCTACATGTAAATCGATTAATGATCAATGGCAGAGAGCTCCTAATTCAATTATTAATGAAGGATCGAGACAATGGGGGCCTTAAAAGCACTTTATGTACACCTTTCTAGAGCCTAGGTATTGGGGAAGATGTTATTCGTCATACTCTACCTTCAAAAATTTCTCTTTTGTATCTAATTCATTTCATGTTCGTGGCCCTTTCCTTGCTCATAATCTAGTGTATGATGAGGAATATTTGGTGGTGAAGTCCTATGCGTCATTAAGAAGGGGCAATATTTTGAATGTGAGGGTTGATCTACGCTTGTTCCATGAAGTAAATATCTTATCGGTTGCTAAATATGAAGACCCAAAACCATCGATTGAGTGTCTTGGTGGTGAAGTAGGTCAAAAATATGTGGTAGTTCATCTTAGCAACAAAGTAAGCGGTGTGTCTGCAAAGGAGAGGAAACTAGTCCCTTGGTGTTTGGGCGATGATGTAAAATCCATCATGCCATTGGGTTGGCTTCACAAGGATTGGTTGGAAATTTTTAGGGTAAAAGAATGTGTGAGAAAAAAACATAGGGTTTGGTTGAGTCAAGTCTAGAAACCAAGCCTAGGTTATAGTCCATAGTTCCTCCTCCTAGCCAAATGGTGGATGGTTTTTCTTTTCCAATTTGCAATAGATGTGGAAAAAATATTGAGGAAAAGTTGGTGTTGGGATTCAAATCCCTTATTGCTTAGGTGGATGCAAAATTCATTAAGGGGATTGATAGTATGGAGGAATTGCCATATGTTAAATAACATTTTTTAAAATTTTTAGTTTTGGAATTTCATTTACATGGATTTTTAATTTAGGGCAACATAAAAATTTATATTTTTATTGATGAAATGAGGCAAGGATGAATGTTTGGATTCCTACCTTTCCAATCCTCCTTGCAAGATGAAATCACCCTCCTTACTCTTCGAATTTTCCCTCCCTTCACTTCTCCAAGACATTTTTGGAAGTTCTGATCGCTTGAGTGTTTCGATTTTCCATGAACAAACAGTGGCCACGTTCCACGGACTATTTGTTGGTTCTTGTTATATTAACCAAAACACGCATGCGTTATAGTGATACATAACACGCGTGCATTATGTATCACTATAACGTGCATGCATTATTGAATCCTATCCTACATGTTAACTGACATGGTAGGCTTGGAGCCCGCCCATGCCTAGTTCTAAGAAACGCACATGCATTTTCGATTTACTAAACTTTAGCACGTTTTGTGAATGCAAGATTGCATATAAAAGGTCCTTCAACTTCGTGTGAGGGCCCTATAGTGTTAAGGGATTATAAGGGGTTAATGGCTTAGGTTGTTACAGGATAAGGACTACGAGGATGGGAGATGAGGGATTAATTAAGGGACTAGGGATTTAAGGATTAGGATCTTTCTAGGTTAAGGGATTTAGGGATCATCTATTAGTGGGGTAAGGTATAAACGGTTAGGATTAAGTGTCAAGGGGTTAAAGTGGTACGAGCTTATGTGTTAAGGGATTAGGTGCTTAGGGGTTTAGGGATTTAGGGGGTTTGGGCCTTAAAACTTATGGGTTTAGGAATTTAATTTTCTCCCTCCTCATTCCTCTCTCCACCTCCATAAATTTATGTCCCTTGCCCCTTTCTCTCATACCCCCCCTCTCTCTCTTTGACTCCTTATCTCCATTCAACACTTAACACATAGTTTCTGTGGTTTATAATTCTAAAGCGTTTTTGTTGACACCAAGTGCGGGAATAAAAAATTGAATTTAAACATAACACCTGAGTGTTCCTTAGTGCCTAAAACATGCCTTCTCACATGCCTGCTTTTCATCCACGGTCCTATGTGATTGGTTCGGAGTTACCAACCCTATGCTATGGAATGTGGTAAACCATATCTAATTGGGCATTTCCTCCATTTTCTCAATATGCATGCCTTCCATCACTCTTTACAGCATGACAGACACAACCATTTTTTATGAAATTTTAGACATGGATACAATTTTCTATGTAGATTCCAAATATGTAATTCAAAAAAAAAAATGTTTCTATTTTTTTCCCAATTTTCTTGTATCGTCACTCCTTAAATAAAAAAACATGAACTGTTAGTGTGTTTTTCATAACTTATTCATTTCACAACCATTTTTTTTTTAAATTGTATGATGCACTAGTAGACACCGACCTCTACATGCTATAAAAAATCCATGTCGAAATCATTGCATGAAGACCTTCAAATGCTGCACCCACACTTGACATATTGTTCTCAAGGTTTGATCACTTAGATAGTTAAAAAGAAAATTAAAAATTAAACATTTAATTTTGGTAAAATAGTGTTGCACCATTGCTACTTGTTCTCTACATATATACCATTTTTTATCCCGAAACCATCATTTAGGCACTCAAAGGATGTCCCCACAAAAACATATACCTTGTCATTTTCCAAAAAAAAATTGAATGTTAGAAAAGATGAAATTAGACATAGTTATGTAAATTTTCAATACATAAAATTTATATATTCCGAAACATGATTCAATTTCCTACATCTCATTTATTTTACTCAATGCAAGATTACTTGTGTAAGTATCTCAAAAAATCCAAGTAAGTTGATGGATGTCTTATTTTTCAGTTTTCTATTGCATCTAACATGCCAAAAGTGACCCTCATTAGCTTCCACTCACCCACATGAACTATAATCCACACTTTCTCAAAAGGAAAATTGCATGAATGTTCACATGCATTTTCTAACCCTTTCGTTCATATTTGTACCCAGTTTTTATCAACAAACTTGAAAATTTGAAAGAATTAATGAAAATTTTGACATCCTTAGTGAATTTTTGTAAACCCTCAGAATATGAAGGGTTGTATGTTGAATTTGAACAACTAGAGTAGTTGAAATGCCAAAGAAAAAGATTATTAAGCACAAATATAATTTTTTTGAACACACAAGGGGCCTTTGATTCTCTTTTGATTTGGGTTTTTGTAGTGTTTGTTGATGTGGGATCCAAAGGCATGTGCATATGATCTATGAATATTGTGAGTCTCATGAGTTTTTTCCATTGGTTCAAAAAGGTTTGTAGATACTATTGTTGAATGTATTTATAGTATTTTGTATGATAAAAAAGAATGTGTGTGTGATGTCTATTTAAATTATTGCATTTATAGTTTTGTGATTTGTTGTGAATGCTTACAACATGTGATTTTGATTGTATGCCCCAAGTATTGCATTAATTGTGCCGAGAGGCACTCTACAGCCCATTATGGGGGAGATCTTGTAACGTTTGTCCATGTTTGTCCATGTTTTTCTTTATAGTCGGCCATAATAAATAAAGTTTGTCTTTAACATAATAATAAAAAAAAAATTAATATTATGTTGGCGATTAATAAAAGAACGTGTATTTTTGTTTGAATTAAATCCTAGGCTATAAAATGTTTGTCTTTATTATTGTCGGCCATTCATTAAAATGTAAAAAAAAAATGTAATGGAAAGTATTTAATGAAAAGTAAAAAAGTAAAATGTATTGCCAGCCATTAATTAAAATGTAAAAAAAAGTAAAATTGTGGAAAATATTTAAAAAAATCCATATGGGCTCATAAAATAAAATATTATGAAAAGTAATTAAAAAATAGATGTTCATTTATAAAATAAAAAATTAAAACTTAAACCCGGATCAATCAAGAGATTAAATTTCTTAAGTTTAAATTTAAAAAAACAAATACACCTCAAGAAATTGGATCCCTCTCGGTGCTTGATAGATACGGGTTTAAGATGGATCTATGCTGGTTAGTATCAATGTGAGTGGATCCTAAGATTGAATAATCTTAAATAAAGTAGAGTTTCCAAAGAAGTGTGAATCAATAGGAAGAATTGTCTAAGAAGAAAATTGTGTGGATGCTAGGATTAAATACTCTTAGTTGTAATAAGTAGTTCCAACAAGAGTATTAATGGGAATATTTTCATGAGAGAGGATTAAGAGGATTCTAAGCACAAGTTGTAGAAGAGAGAAAATAATTATGATAGAACGTAGAGTTGTAGAGACGAGGGAAAAAACAACAAGAGTATTGTTGTGAAAGATAGGAAATGTTATAAAGAAAGCACTAATTTTCATGTAGTTTTCATATGAAAAGAGGAAAAAATTAGTATGGTTGAGTGAGGACATTTCCACGTGGATTTCCTATGAATGGTAGAGAAAGAAACATTAGAAGAATTGAGAAATGTGTGCACTAACAAAATTTAATGTATGGGTGAATATGTAGAAGAGAATGGATGCATTCAAATTAGCTTAGTAGAGGGGAAGGGTTAAAACCAAAGAAATATAAAGGAGTGATGAATATGAAATGGAAGATGTGCAACGGCACCAAATGAACGTGGATATGACTAAGTTTTATGGATGTTTAGACCTACAAGATTTGATTGAGTGAACTGAAGAATCACTAGTATTTTGAGTGCAATTAGATTTAATACATTTGGGGTGTGAATATTTCATACGTGGAAGCAATAAAAAAGAGTTTAAAATGAAGAGGAAAAGACACTATCAAAGTTAGGAGAAGATGGTTGTCGAATTGGGACGTAAGTTTGTAATTTTGATTATATATTAAACATGAAAATAAGATTGGAGAAATTCCAGCGAAATAATAGAGGCATGGAAAAATATTTTGAAAAAAAAAAAGTGTTGTTCTTATAAGAGATATTTACGAATAAATCGTGAAATGCATGGATGATTTGAGGTTGTAAATTAGAAACAAGATTTTTGCAAAGAAGCCGCATTCATAAGAAGATACTTCTCATTTATGCTTGAAAGGATAGGAGAAATAGATAATAGGAAGAAAAAGGGAAATAAAAGAGAGGATAACGAAAAATAATTTGTTCCATATGTGGTTATAGAGAATGTTGATTTTCAAGGTTGGGTGCACATTTTTTATAATATGCTAAATAAGAGTGCATAAGAAGGTTTTGTAGTAGAACTCTTCAAGAAAAAGATTGAGGTAGAGAAATTTGTGCACCAACCTCAAGAAGAAGTAATGAATAACAATTTGACATAGAAAGTGTATGTGAAAATAAAATATGTTGTTTCACTAGTGGGTGATGTTGTAGAAAAATAAGGTGTTATGGAAAGAAGTTGTTCTACATCAGTTGAGTTGCAAGGAGATGATGTTACAATATATATAACATTAGAAGAGATGGATATGGAAAATGATGAATCCCATAATTATTTGAATGTTGATGTGTATGCAGGTGAAAAAATTAGTAGTTTGCTTAAAGAAATATAGATGTAGACCGAGCAAAACATGCAACAAGTATGTTGCTAAAGTGAGAAGACATTGAGGTGAATATGCAAAGTGGTAGTGTAGTAGAGAAACAAAAAGTTCAAGATGATTGCAATACAAGAACAATTGTAGTCAAAGAAATGAGAATGAGGGTATTCTTCTAAGCAACAAATAATAGTTGTGTATGTGAAGACAATAATGATGGTGTAGACGACGGAGATGGGAAATAAGTAAGAACCATGTAGTGGGAGCAGTTTTAGTTCGCAATCCCCAGTGAGGGAGTGTCAAAGGGTTGTCAAGTCATAATGAGATGATGAAATAAAAGATTGAGTAAAGAGTGAATGTAGGTATGAGTTTTTCCTTAGAGGGGGGGCTCACGAACATGCTCCCCAAATTCGTTGCAATAGGGCCGCGCTAGCAGAGAAAAAAAATTGCGTGACTGCACCTAAGGAGACGCGCATGCGCTCTAGGTTCGGTACCGAACCGAGGCGTGTGCGCGTTGATGGTGTGTGCGCGTCGCTGATGCGTACGTGTAGAGGAGACACACACGTGCCCCTGTTAAAAATATATAAAAAAAACAGTCGACAATTTCCCCATTTTTCATTTAGCCGGCCGAGCATGTCCTCTTCCTCCATGTATGCGTCCATTCAACTACCAACGGAAGCCAAATCCACTCCAAAACCACCCAACAACACCCACAAACTCGTCACCACTTCGATTAATAGGTAAATATCACGTTTTTCTTCAATTTTATTCATTGTTTGTGTCAATTTTTGTATTTTTTTTTGTTTATGTAATTGTAAATAATTCCCAAATTTTAAAAACAATGAACCAATTTTCAATTGCAGATTGCAAATGAGACAATGAGTGAACAAGATGTTAACCCCGAGTCCGGTGGAACACAAGAAAACCCAAACTTTGGACCCAATGCCGAAGAAAATCGTGAACACAATCCAAATGTCGAACAAAACCAAAACCCACAACCTAATTTTGAACAAGATGACCTTAACCACTATGTAAATGAAATGCGAGTGCACACTCATGAAATTAGAAACTTGGGTGAACCATCTCGATTGTCTCTTGCCATGTCAATTGAGAACTCAATCGACTCCCTCATACATGCACACCAGCAATTGACTGACATGACTCAATTTAGAGCTAGGATGCGGGAGTACTACTCCATGGGCATCTCCAAGGAAGCAATAAAATATTTGAACATTACAAAAGCGCAATTATATAGTATGTTCACTGATCCGAAAACAGGCCAACCACTGAACATTACAAAGCCACGTGTCTGCATGGTTTGGTGTCATTACCAACCGTGGAGGGACAATTGGATGCAGAGGTGATTCATGGTGTATGATAAACCTCCCTGCAATAATAGGGAGGTTCCATAGTACTTCCTTTGCCAACTGTGGGCTGAGTTTTTCCTCGGCTTACATGTCAACTATTTTGACATAACCGAGTTCCAGGGTGTTGGGCGTGGCTCTGCCCAAGATCGACCTGCTGCCAAGAGGAACCCACTGAGAGGGCCACCAGCTCCGAGGCGCGACCCCAACCCCTCTCCCCAGCCACCTCAGTTGCCCCATAAGCTTGATCATATCGAGGTGGCAATGAGGAATGTTGCACATGGTCTCCTCAGACACACCTCCTTTGTAGCAACGACTACAGTGGAGAGGTCGTGTGACCTTGATAGAGATCCAGGTGCAGGGCCTTCACAACAGGGCCATGATAGACCCATGACCGATGGCAGCCATGCCGGGCATTCCAGTTCGAAGGGGACAATGTCACATCTTTGTCCCCATTACAGGCACACTTTCCCTAGCCCGACTGAGGGTTGTTATATGGATCAGGTCAGCAATTTGTTTAATGTGTTTTCAATCATCACTTTATAACTTGTAAAGTATTTTGAAAGTATTTTTGGTTGACCTAAACTATTATTTCAATGTACAGTTGTTCAGAGATGATACACCGAGATGGGAGAACGTAGAATCTCCCAACCTAGATGCAGCAATGGCAGCTGCAACTGAAATTGCGACACCCCACACAGAGGTATTTCCAGTACCTGACACAATTTTGTTATTACTTATGTCATTTATATTACTCAAGTATTTATATTTATGGCATACACGTTGATAGTTCGTACAATGTTTTTGAATATCTTGATTTCCTAGATAATGACTTGTTTAACATGTTCATAACATGATGCATTTTGCTATCCACAGGTGTTTCGTGACTATGGTGATCAGCCACCCTCGCCAGGGATTGGCACATCACCATATAGACAGGTACAATGTGTAGTTATAAGCATGCTTTTAATTTGATTTGTTACAACTTACTATGGTTTAATTTATTGTTTGTTTACTAAATTGTGATATTACAAATGTATATGTAGGTTCCACCAGCAGCTGTGTCTCCGCATTTTAGTCCTGTGTATCCACCCTATCCCATGAGTCCCCCCCCTCGCTTTCATCTAGACCCCTTCCTACGTCCACCCCGTCCCTTCCATCCAGCCCCCCCTCTCCAACCATACTCCCCCCTTCATCCATCCTCCCCAACTCGCTCACCCCCCTACGTCCATACATCCCCCCCAATTTATCCACGCCCCCATGTCTATCCATCCTCCCTCATTCGTCCATGCCCCCCCTTCCTTCCACCTTCCCCTCTTCGTCCACAACCTCCCATTTTTCCATCCTCCTCCCTCCATGCAGGACTGCCCTCCCATGCACCATCCCTCAACACCATTCGTAGCCCTTTCCATTCGATACCCTCTATCCTACAGCCGACAGGGGTTCATAGTCCACATGGTTCTCCTCCACCCCATACCACCGTGCCTTCTCCCACCATATCATCCCCACTTCCCACCACTATTTTGGCATATACTCTTCCAATATCCTCATCAGTATCTCCAGTGGTTGCACCTGTAGTGGCTGCCACTACATCTGCGCCCCCCCCCATCACTACATCGAAGTTGGTTTTCTGGCCATCTGCTCCACCTGCTAGCCTAGAAGGCCAGCCATGTCCATCGTCGAAGGTGTTCACGGTGAGAAACAAGTTAATTTATGAAAATATTTTGATGCATTAGCAAAAATTAATTTAAGCAATTATGACTTTTCAATGAAATGATTGTTTTAAATGTTGTAGGCTAGAATTGCTGAGAGGCTCTGCAGATCTAGGACAGCTCCCCAACATTTCCCATTCATGTCAGAGGAGATTTATTTAATATTTGAATTCTACATTTGTTTTATAAATGTGGTAAATGTTGCAAATGCTTGAAAATGACGGTATCTTATATCATTTGTTCCAAAGCCCGGAGAGACAGTCTACTCCTAGATGGACCAAGACCCGAGGCATTGGTAGCTCGAAGAGTAGGAAGATCGACTTTGGATCTGCACTTGGGAGTGACGGCAATGGTCACAATGCTTGACACGCCACGTGTTATGTACATTAGCCACGATGTGGCACTTTTGTGCACCAGTTTTGATGTACTTTGTATCTACGGCACTAGTTTACATGTATTTTGTATCTACGGCATGAGTTGTCACATTTTGTGTAGGGCACGAGTTGCCATTGTACGTACATTGGGAACCATGTTCCACTATTCGCCAGAAATTGTATATGTTTGGATGAGTTTTGTAGCCTCGATGTACATGGATTTTCAGTTATGTGATTTATATATCTCGTTGTCTGATGTGGTTGTCTCATGTGTATGTATCATGATGTGATGTTGTGTAAATTTGGGCTTTACCTAGATCTTATAAGAGAAGTTGGATATTGTAGTTCAGCTTGGTTTATCTTTCCACATGTAAAAGCTTCTAATGGTATCTTTGTTAAGAGAACATTGTAAACATAGGCTAACTCAAACAAAATCGTGTGTGAGAATTAATCTAAAAACAAACGGAATAAATGGATGGACAAATCACACCTCATGGCACATAAGATATATATTGGGAATTTGAGTACTAGGAAAAGAACACTTAAAAATAGAAAATGTCCATTGTCGTCAAAAGGTTAAAATGAGATCCAACATAATCTTTAATAGCTCTACATAATGAGATCCAAAAATGCCATACTCTACATGATGAAATGTCGTCACTAGTATTTATTTTGACCATTTTGTCCACTTAAGATCATGCAACAAATTAATAACCAAGTTATGGAATCATTTCTTAATCAATTGTCACCATACAAATAGGACAAACTTGAGCACGATGTATAGCTAGCTCATTAATTCTCACTCAGAGATATAGCCACCTTTGATTTGATGACCATCACATCCACTACCATTTACAATTAGGACTTCCTTAATTTATCATTATGTGATAGCGATCTAATTTTATGTATGCATATATGTGTATAGTGGTTTGGATTCAAATGTATGCAAATGAATATATATGTACAATGAAAATGATTTAATCTTGACATGTATTATAATTTAGGGCTAGATATTAGGATACACAATAGGGTTTCATTGTGATTAGAATACAAACTAGGGTTTATGCTACCAACTAGGGTTTTTAGGCTAGGCTTTCATGTTTCTAGGCTAGGATCCAAGCTCCAAGTTCACCATATTAATGTTTAATTCCACTATCATGTCATCATTCTCACCAATACCATGCCCACTACTACAATCACCATCAAGCCTCTCAATCCCACTTTGAACATTTCCCATACTTCCAAGTTAAAATTGATAGGTCTTGTTGCTAAAATCTTTTCACTTATCTATTCACATAGACAAATCCACTCCTGTGAAAGATTTGTTGTAGCTTGGTACGTGCAAGTTCACATGCAATAGTACTTGAGAGATCATTTTACCCCATGATCCATGGAAGATTCATTGGAGTCATATGAACCTCATTGTCATCACCCCAACCATGGTCAAGACGCCAAGATCCATCCTTAGTATACAAAACCTCATGTTGGCACCCATACCACACTCAAAGATAAAAAATTCTTTGAAAGGGCATGTTTGGGGGTTGAGGGAATCTTGATTTTTTTATAATCACACATGAGAGGTTCTTAGAGTCAAATACATTGGATATAAATAAATTCCCCAAAGCCTTCATCATCTTCATCATCATGTTCATCACCATCGCCATCATCATCAATGCCTTCATCATCATCACCATCACCATGACCATCAACTTCACCACCATCTCCATCATCATCAACTTCACCATCTTCATCATCATCACCATCTTCGTCATCATCACCATCTCCATATTTTGGATGCAAGACAGAACCATCACCATCTTCATCATCACCATCACCATCACCATCAACCTCACCACCATCACCATCATTATCAACGTCACCATCTTCATCATCATCACCATCTTCATCACCATCTTCATCACCATCACCATCTCCATCTTTAAGATGCGAGACAGAACCATCACCATCTTCATCATCACCATCACCATCACCATCAACCGCACCACCATCACCATCATTATCAATGTCACCATCTTCATCATCATCACCATCCTCGCCATCATCACCATCTCCATCTTTTGGATGTGAGACGGAACCATCACCATCACCATCAACCTCACCACTGTTGGGCACCATTTTTCACCTATTTTTCCAGCTAAATACCTTCCAGTTTTCTCCATACACCTTCATACTTGATCCATAAAACCTTAATTTCATCCACAAAACTTTGGTCAAAGGTATAAATGTTGTTGCTTCTTAATAAATTGAATTATGAGATTTTTAAGGCATTTAAATTAAGGTTTTATTCAAAATTACAGAATGTGCTAACTTCCCGTAATTTCTCCTAGGTTGGATACTTGCAGGCCAGCTGGGCACAAACTGAGAGATGGGGGGAAGATCCTCGATGTCCAAGGATGGTTAAATTTCTAATGAACCTATGATATGGCTTTCACAGGTGTCGAGTCAACGCCGGTCAAAGACGACCACCTCTACTGCCACTTAGCATGAAAACGGGACAGTTTCGATTTTCCCTATTTTGATGGATCGGATGGAGGATCTCGAGGGTCGAGAGAGATATTAGGAGCATATCATTATGAGTCTCCCAGATTTGTAGCATTTCAGTTTTTAAAAGAATTGTATAAGTATTTGATTTGACAGAGGAAAAACTTCTTGGATAATAGACGTATGATTTTGAAATAAAGACTGAGGATTCGATAGATTACTGTGTATGTCCATTTCTATATGGTGAATGCAATTGAGTTTTAGAGTTCTGTGATTTTCTTTGCATGTGTAAGCAAAGCATTGGAGGGCCCCCTTTTCCAATCCTGCACACATATTTCTGCATCGTTGCATGTGGTATGTTTTAGTTGAAACCTGTAGAAGTAAATTTTCTTTATTGATTAATCATACATTGCAGAACGAGTTAGATTATATGAATAGGGTTATGAGCTCTTTTATCTAAATGGTTAAACGATGTAGGAATGATTTCAATTGCATTGCTTATTTGATATCGAACTGCTGAAGATAGTTACACATTGCAAATTGTCTTCTTGTAAAGGAAATCAATGATTGTCTGCTTTCAACAGTGAGATATTAGGCATTGTATTGTGATTCATTTTTAGGATTTAGGTTCAACATTTTAATCTCAGAATATTTCATATATGAATTGCTGGTTAAACTAAGATATCAAATGAAGTTGCTTCTGTAAGGGAGGTTTTGCATTTCAAAGTTACCGCATTTTAGCATTCAATAGATTTATTTCACAAGTAAACTAAATTTCCAGTTAAGTCTAGCTCCAAGTCTCTATATTTGGGATATGCCTCTAAGTCTTACAAACTCCGGATTGACATAAACTTAAGGTCTAATTTACACCAGTGGATTAGAACCCAACATTTTGGCACCGTTGCCGAGGAGGCATTTAGAAGCAGACTTAAGAAACTTAATTCACTTATAAAAAAAAATTCAAAAACATAGAGTAGATTCTAGTTTTATGTCAAGACAAAGAGACGAAAAAGGAAGATTTATCAAAAACCCCCCAAAAATAGAAGTAACAGGAACTTCTTTATCTGATAAAAAAGGATTCATTACAACTGTTGATACTTTTGAAATGATTGAAGAGGAAACATCTAAGAAAGGAGGACTCACCTTCGAGCAACGTAGGGAATACGAACGTAGGATGGAGATTGAAAATCAGCAAACAGAAATGGATGAAGAAGAAACATTAAAAGGGCCAACTGCAGAACAAAGAAGGGAGTATGAGAGAAGGTTAGAAATTGAAAATAAACTTAGACAAGAGAGAAAGGAAGAAGAGAGAAGACATGAAAGGGAAGAAGAGAGAAGGTATGAATGGGACGAAAGAGTAGAAGAAGATTAGGAATCCACCTTTAAATTCCCAATCTTGGACACTAGCATCATCTTAGGGGAAGAGGTAAGGATGAAAAATATTCCACCATCTGTTTTACCAAATTTCTATGGCATGACTTCTGAAGACCCAGATTCTTTCATATTCAAATTTGATATCTTATGTCATACCTATGGATATATAGATGACACCCACAAACTTCGTCTCTTTCGTGCTACTCTTAAAGCAGCTGCCTTGAAATGGTTCATGGGATTAGGAGAGCATTTTATAACTAGTTGGGATGAGATGAGGAAATTTTTTCTTAGAAAATATTAGGCATATTGTAGATCAAAAGATTTAAAAGATGATATTTTTAGAATGTCTCAGCAGGAGGATGAAAGCTTGGAAGAATATCTAGAAAGATTCTCATACAACTTGCAGAAATCCAAATACAATTCCTTGACACCTGAGATCACTCGTACAATATTTTTGAAAGGAATAAGAGAAGAATACCTTGATATTCTAAATGTCATGGGCAAAGGTGACATATCCTACTTACCCTTTGATGAGAAGACTTATGTCAGAAGTATTCAAGAGGAAAGGCCAAAAATGGGAAGAGGGATGTAACTTCCAAAGTAACCAAATCTGAAACCAGTGGCATATCGAGAGCTAAACTTGGGAACTTGTTAGAATATTTTAAGACTGATTTATTGAGTACCTTGGGAACATAGGTCGAAACATCAAAAACCAAGAAAAGGCAAGACCAACAAGATCAAGCCCTATCTATTTTCTGCCCTAAATGTAGAAATAAACATCCATTAAAAGAATGCCCTCTAAATACTATTCAAATTTGTGGCTTATGTACTGAAAATCATAAAACTAATGATTGCCCCAGATTGAAAGAATTGCAGGCAGCCTAAATGGAGGAGAATCAAAGCATGGAGACTCTCTATTTTATGGGACAACGAAGACCTTGGCAGCCACATTTTTTAGGTATGTCTGAAGATCCTATGCAGCAGTTTCATTCAAATTATCAAACTCCTGTTCAAAATTCATGGAGTGCACCCATGCCATGGAAAACTTCGTCTCCTCAACAACAACTATCCCAACCTGCTCCAAATTGGCAAGGGTATACTCATGGTAATCAGACATATCAACAGGTCTATCCACAGCCCTATCAACAACCTTTTGCATATCCCCAATACCAGCAGAATCAAGCCCCATTTTTCCAACAACCCAATCTTGCTCCCCAACTAGGCCAACAACCTCAACAGCTTCAATTGCCATCCAACCAGCCTCCACCTCGACCAACACAATTGCCAACCCAGCCAATACAAAATCCAAATAATAAAATGGATAAACCCATGTATAATGTTGATGACGGAATGGCACTCCCCTACTCAATCCTCCCACTTCAAAATATCAACTTAAGATCTGGAAAAACTTTACAAAAAGAATCTCCTATTATTTTAGAAGAACAAGCAGAAAATGAGAAAACTCCAAAAAATCAAATATAGAAAAGGCACAATCAGAAAATTACAGTAAAAATGGAAAAGCATTAGTACCTCATATACCTCCCTTTCCAGAGAGGTTGGTCAAGGAAAAACTTTCAATTTCCCTACCTGATTTTGATGTTTTGAATGAGTTAACCAATGTATGTGTCAAAATTCCACTACTGCAGGCTATAAAGGATATTCCGATCTATACGAAAGCAGTTAGGGAATTATGTCTCAATAAGAGAAGGAAGGATCCACCAAAAATTCATGTGGTAGGCAAATTAGCAGGATTAATGTCTAACACTGTTTTTATTGAAAAATATGTTGATCCAGGGATCCCAATGGTCACAATAACTATCAACAATTTTTCAATTCCAAAAACACTGATTGACTTAGGTGTTTCTATCAATGTCATGAAACTAGAGACAATGGAATATCTTCACCTGAAAAATCTCAGACCAACCACTACAGTTTTAGAACTAGCTGACATATCTAAAATCACACCTGAAGGGATCTTAGAAGATATCATTGTTTCTTTAGATTCCTGGGAGTATCCTGTAGATTTCATAGTGCTGCAACCAAAATCTAATCTAGGAGGGCATCCATTAATTCTTGGCAAACCCTGGTTGGCAACAGCTGATGCTTTTATAGGGTGTAGATTAGGAAGTATGCTTATTTCACATGGGACAGCGAGAAAACAAATCACACTTTATCCTTTTGCCCAACGACCTTCTATATTATCTTAGTTATCATGGATTAACGAGACAAAAGAACAGGACGAAGAAGTAATTCAACCTATCCTAAGTATCAATCAGTTCTTTGATTTTTAGGAAGAAAACAACGAAGATTTGCTAGATTACTTCATTGCTGAACCTGATATTTCTGAGGAATTAAGAGACATGCAGTATGCTATCACAGATCAAGTTTTGGGACAGAATTTTCAGGAAAATTGCATAGTACATTCTTTAGCATTAGCACTTCATGATATTTTTAATGTTCATTCAATCACTGATTTCCAAAGCAAAACAGTTGAAATCAGTCCAGGGAAACACTTGAATATCAGTGCACATCTTACCACATCAAAGGAAGAACAGTTGATTGCCTTACTGACTAAATATTCCCATGCATTTGCTTGGGAATACACTGACATGCCAGGCATTCATCATGAAATATGCACTCACCACATTTACACAGATGATAAAATCAGACCTCTCAGAAAGCCTCAACGTAGAATGAACTCCATACTAAAAGAGATAGTTAAGGAAGAATTGCAGAAGTTATTAAAGGTAGGATTTATCTACCCTATCTCTGACAGCCAATGGGTTTCTCCCTTAGTTTTTGTTCCTAAGAAAAATGGCAAATGGCGGATATGTGTAGATTATAGAGAGTTAAGAAAGGAAACACTAAAAGATTATTTCCCATTACCATTTATTGATCAAGTGTTAGATGCCTTAGCTGGGAAGAAATATTTTTCATTTCTAGATGGTTTCAGTGGGTATAATCAAATTAGTATTGCAAAAGAGGACCAGGACAAAACTACATTTACATGTCCCTGGGGCACATATGCCTACAAGGTTTTACCTTTCGGCTTATGTAATGTTCCAGCTACCTTTCAGAGAACAGTCTTGGCCATTTTTGCAGATCTAATTCATGAATGTGTTGAGGTCTATATGGACGATTTTTCTGTGCATGGAAATGCCTTTGAGGATTCCTTGGCAAACTTGGAGAAAATTTTAAAAAGGTGTGTTGAATCCAATCTTTCCCTTAACAACGAAAAGTGTTTTATGATGTTGACAGAAGGGATAGTTTTAGGACATCACATTTCTTCATCTGCAATAAGAGTAGATCCTGCCAAAATTCAAATCATTGTAAATCTATCTGAACCAACAACTCAAACAGATGTGAGAAGTTTTCTAGGGTATGCAGGCTACTATCGTAGATTTATTGAAAATTTTAGTAAGATAGCTCTGCCATTGTTTAAATTAATTTCAAAGGATGTCCATCTCAAATGGGATACTAACTGTCAATCTGCATTTCAGACACCTAAAGAGAAGCTCTCAACTGCTCCCATTTTAAGGGGACCAAATTGGACATTGCCCTTCCATATTTCTATTGATGCATCCGATATTGCAATAGGGGCCTCTTTGGGACAAAAAGAGCATACCATGACTTATGCTATCTATTTTATCAACAACAATCTAACACATGCAAAATTGAATTATACAGTCACTGAAAAGGAGATGTTGGCAGTAGTTCATGCTGTGAACAAATTCTGTCATTACATTACTGGCTACGAAATTTTTGTCCACACAGATCATTCTACTTTACGATATTTGATGAATAAGTCTATTACTAATGGCAGGATAACCAGATGGTTACTATTAATGCAGGAATTCAATATCACTATTTTAGATCGGCCTAGACGAGAAAATCAAGTGGCAGATTTCCTGTCTCGCTTACACAATTCTGGTGAGGTTGTTCCTGTTTTAAATAGTTTCCTTGATGAACACTTGTTTGCAATTTCTGTTATCACTCCTTGGTATGCTGATATTGCCAACTATTTATCATCAGGACAGCTACCTCCATCTATGTCATCCAAAGAAAAGAAAAATATTATTAAACAAAGTGCTAGACACATATGGGTCAATGGCGATCTCTTTTACATAGGATATGATCTAATTATTAGGAGATGTGTCCGACAAGAAGAAGTTTTAGATATTTTGAAAGCATGTCATGATGAACTGTGTGGTGGCCATTTTGGAGAGAAAAGAACAACATACAAGATACTCAATTTGGGGTATTACTAGCCTTCTATTTTCAAGGATTCTAAGAAGTATTTTAGGAGCCGTGATACTTGTCAACGGATGGGACGACCAGTACGATCTGATGAAATGCCACTCCAACCACAAATCCTCATAGAACCATTTGAAAAATGATCTCTTGATTTCATTGGTTCGATCAATCCACCATCAAAAGGAAAGAAGTACATTTTAGTATGTACCGACTATGTTACAAAGTGGGTGGAAGCCAAACCATTACCAAGAGCCACAGAACAAACAATGGAAAACTTTCTTTTTGAAGAGATATTTTTCAGATTTGCTGTTCCTAGAGAGATTGTCAATGATCAGGGTGCACAGTTTACTTCTAAACTGGTGTAGGAGATAGCATCAAAGTACAAGATTAAGCACAGAAAATCTACACCTTACCATCCACAAGCCAATGGCCAGGTGGAGTCTACAAACAAAACTTTGGAAGGAATCATAATCAAAACTGTCCAGATGCATAGAAAGGATTGGTCAGCTAAGCTTACTGAAGCTTTATGGGCATATAGAATCACTTGGAAAAACAGTACTGGTTTTTCACCCTATCAGTTAGTTTATGGTAAGCAGGTCCTGTTGCCGATAGAATTTCAAATTCATACCTTTAAGTTAGCAGCAGATTTGGGGATGAATCTTTCTGAAGTACAGCAAGAAAGGATACTACAATTGAATCAATTAGATGAGATGAGACAGGCTGCAGTAGAACAGAATATTTTGGTACAACAACAGAGAGCCCAATGGCATGGCAAGTTTATCAAAAAGAAACAATTTCACATCGGTGACTGGGCCTTATTGTTTGATTCAAAATTCAAAGACTTCAAAGCCAAGTTCACAACTCATTGGCTTGGTCCATATGAGATTGCAAAGGTATATGATAATTGTTAAAATTTAATATGCTAAGACAGAAAATAGCAGCATTACATTCCATTTCACAATAATAGCATATACAGGATCACTGAAGAAACAACAAGCATAGCATAAACATAAGAGACACAGATTTATCCTGGGAAACATGGGGTAGAAAACCCAGTAAAGCTTCCTCAATATAGATGACCAGCAATATACAAAGATGCAAACCAAAGACATGATCTCCTTCTCCACCATAGCAGACCTCTCCTCCACAAGTGCGCCTCTCTCAAGTGTGTGTGTGTGTCAAATGAGGAACATACCTCCTCTATTTATACACTACACTGACATGTATTTTACACAAGTACATGTAGGCTCGTATTTAACCATTAGGTTAAATACCCTATTATAACTGACTGGGCCGACCCCCACATGGTGGGTCTAATAACCCTAGTTACCACAACCAATTCGGAGGAATAAACATCTCCGGATTCATAGTATAATCACATCGGAGGTATGGAACATCTCCGGAATAAATAATATACAAATATAATATTCTTAGAAGTTACAATATTCAACAATAATGGCTCAGTCAAACTCCAAACAATCGATGATGAAGCACATACATTTGTGGTCAATGGCCATCGGCTGAACTCTACACCAAGCCAATCCACAAAGAAGATTCCATACAACATATTTCACAGCAAAGGGAGATGGAAGTGCTGGATAAACACACTAGTGTTTCTCCTTCACTTTCTTCTTAGCCATTTTTTGATTAAAAAAAAATAACAATAATAAATAAATAAAAGAGGGAGTTTAGTTGTGAAAACTAGGCAACTGGCACAACATAAACTCGAATTTTCCTTGGAAAACCAAGTTTACTAGGCCATTGAAGATTCACAAAAACATTTTCACTTTCCAGCATCAGTTCTTTCATAGCTCATAAGCAGTTTTTCTTTCGTTTCTATCAGCAAAATAAAACTTTTGTTTGACTTGAGGACAAGTCAATAAGTAGGCCTGTGAGGGAGGATAAGCATTTCATGCTTTCTATTTTTTTTTGAAACCCTCCAAGCCTTCTCCGAATGCTAGAATTTCATTCTGGCATGAAGCTTTATTTCACAGATCTCAATCCTAGCAGAGGGACCTGACTTCCAATCTTGCAGAAGGAATTTGAGACATTACATCAGAAGACAACAGAAGGGACTTGAAAAGAAGCACATTTCTATTGAAATTTTCACACAGGGACCTGAGATGGCATACATTTTTAAGATAAGACATCAAAAGGACATGTGTGAACCAGAAACAAATTGCAAATTTTCTTCTCAATAGGCAAGCAGACAAGCTACATCAAACGGCAAGAACAGCACAAAGGGATATCAAGCAAAGTCTGTAAGGATTTTAATTTTTATGCTTTAAAAATTGCATGATTCTTTGTTTTTAAGTAATGACATATCTACCTATCCTCATAAGCTTGACTGTCTACTCTATCACCTTCACAATCCATGCCAGCATCCCATTCACTTCTCATTATCCTACCCTAGGTGTCAAAATGGTGGTTAGAATCAATCTCAGAAGCAAATTTTCAATTGATCAAAACCTAAACTGCATTCTATAGGCCTACATTCTACAGGCAGGTTTCGTTTTTCTCAACAAGAAGAGAAATGTTTTTTTTTTCAAAAACAATGGAATTCAAATGTTTTTATGTTTTCATTTATATACTCTAGGACAAAGATACTAGTGCATTATGCATTAAGTTAAAAAAAATACATATGGAATATATAAGATGGATCATAGAACATTGGTTAAGTGGTAGGTTAGCATTGAATCAGGTGGCATGTTCAGATAATTATTGCAAAAAGACGTGGGAATCATAGTTGTATGCTCCCATGAAAATATTCATGTGCATAGAAAGTCGCACTGCAAGTTTTATGACACTGGGGTTGTATATCAGAATGGTCATTCTGCTTTGATCATTTCCCAAGCTTCACTCTTCCACTTGCAGACCCGATTGGTGTACATTGCAAAAGCGTACAGGGATAATACTTCACAGTGAGGGAAAAGAAGGCGTGTATCACATAGGAAGGGTGCGGCCACTGTTTTCTGAAGGATGCATACGCACAGAAAAAAAACAAAAAAACAAAAATCGTGAAGTAAAAACGCCTGAGGAAAGGTAAAAATCGAAACTTTTGCCAAAAGACTTTGCCAGATCAATAGCAATCCAAGTTTCAGAGGACCGTTTTGAAATAGGAAAACATTTACAGAACCGATTGCAAAGCTAGGGTTTTCTGCTTCATACTTCTTTTTTCTGTTAAAATTGCAAAATGGTATCTAGGTCGAAACCAAAGAAATTTGATCCCAATGTTATTCATTAGAAATGTATGGAAATTTTTGAGAGGAAACAGTGGGTGTCTTTTTTTGAAAAGTTTGATGGGCACAATGACAATGTTAGCCTAGCCTTTGTTGGCTCATTTGATGGAGAGAGGGCTACAGTAGGAAATTTGAATTTCATACTGTCTGAAGATATTTTGGCATAGATCATTGGCTTACCATAGCAGGGAGAGAGATTCTTTAACACAAAACAATTCAAGGAGAAGTCATGGACACCCTTTCTATGCAGGTCAAGGGCAGGTTCAGTAAAATGGAAGAAGGGAGTACCAAGGAGTTGGTTGGTTCATCCTTGGGATGAAATAGTATATATCATCCAAAGATTCATCACCTGTGAAGGGAGATTTAGCATTGTATATCTTTATCACATCAAGATATTGCAGCATCTGAGGGGTGATTATGAGATTAACATGCCCCATTTTTTATTACAAAGCCTTTCCAAGATAGCTAAGGCTGTTCAAAAGCGTGAAAACGATAAGCTAACAAGCCTTTTTCATTGTGGGCTCATCAAAATAATCATCACATATGAGTTATAGAAGCAAAACCTGACATGGCAAGAATTTATAATTCATAATCAGTTTGAAGAGCTAGAAGAGCTGCCTAAAGAAAGCTTGAAAGAAGACAAACTCTTGATGATAGCATACCCCAAGGATGAAGAACAGAACCCTGAAGCAATAAGCTCAAAACTGCTTAAGGGGAAAAAGAAAAAAAAAGAGGTGTTAATGATCACAGATGATGAAGATAACTTTGAGGCAACAAGCTCAAAATAGCCTCAGAGAAGAATAAGAACTAGGAGCATGATGAAAGAAGAAAGAAAGTTCCAAAAGCAAGATCAAATCTTCACCACTCATGAGAAAAAGGAAAGGAAATATCAGCAAGCTCGAAATAGGTTAGCACTAGAAGAGGATGATGAAAGCTAGCAAAAACAGTATGAATACATAAAATCTTTGGAAAGTCAAGAAGAAAGTCCAACAGGTGATATAGGGCAAGTCCATGAAGAAAAAGATACCCAAGAAACTGAAAAGATTTCAGATGAAGTGATAAAGTAGACTAAAAAAATTAATCTTTTCTTTGATCAACAAGAAAAAGAAGAGAAAAAGCATCCAAGACAGGAAATCTCAGATGATCAAGCTTCTCCTTTCTGGAGCAACAAACTCTAGAAAAAGAAAAGAAGGGAGATTCGGTGCAAGAGAATGAAGAATTGGGGATGGACACTAATTCTAAGCAGCCCTCAATGAAGATGGAAAAGAAGAAAACTTCCAAAATCGGTAAAAAGATTAAGAAGTTGAAACTGGAAGTAAGAGAATTAGAACTGAGGAATGAAAAGTTAAAAGAAAAGAATAGGAAGCTTAAAGTTCAAAGGGCACAAATCTCCAAGCATGCATATAAATGGCATAAACAAAAGAAGACTTACAAAACCAAGTATGAAAAACTGAAAGTCCTTTATGCATCTCGAACTTTTATAGATGCATCATCTCGGATAGGAGATACATCAGAGGATTAGAAGCAGAGGTTCAACAACAAAATTTTGTTCATGATATAAGCAGTGTCAGATTTTTGGAAATACTTTTTGTGCATGAGGACATGCAACAGCTTCCTCTTGGGGGAGATGTTGGGCACCATTTTTCACCTATTTTGCCATCTAAATACCTTCCAGTTTTCTCCATACACCTTCATACTTGATCCATAAAACCTTAATTTCATCCCCAAAACTTTGGTCAAAGGTATAAATGTTGTTGCTTCTTAATAAATTGAATTATGAGATTTTTAACGCTTTTAAATTAAGGTTTTATTCAAAATTACAAAATGTGCTAACTTCCCGTAATTTCTCCTAGGTTGGATACTTGCAGGACAACTAGGCACAAAATGAGAGATGGAGGGAAGATCCTCGATGTCCAAGGATGGTTAAATTTATAACGAACCTATGATATGGCTTTCACAGGTGTCGAGTCAACGCTGGTCAAAGATGACCACCTGTGCTGCCACTTAGCATGAAAACTGGACAGTTTCGATTTTGCCTATTTTGATGGATCTGATGGAGGATCTTGAGGGTCGAGAGAGATATTAGGAGCATATCATTATGAGTCTCCCATATTTGTAGCATTTCAGTTTTTAAAAGAATTGTATAAGTATTTGATTTGACAGAGGAAAAACTTCTTGGATAATAGACATATGATTTTGAAATAAAGACTGAGGATTCGATAAATTACTATGTATGTCCATTTCTATATGGTGAATGCGATTGAGTTTTAGAGTTCTATGATTTTCTTTGCATGTGTAAGAAAAGCATTGGAGGGCCCCCTTTGGCAAGCCTGCACACATATTTCTGCATCGTTGCATGTGGCATGTTTTAGTTGAAACCTGTAGAAGTCGATTTTCTTTATTGATTACTCATACATTGCAGAATGAGTTAGATTATATGAATAGGGTTATGAGCTCTTTTATCTAAATGGTTAAACGTTGTAGGAATGATTTCAATTTCATTGTTTATTTCATATCAAACTGCTGAAGATAGTTACACATTGCGAATTGTCTTCTTGTAAAGGAAATCAATGATTGTCTGCTTTCAACATTGAGATATTAGGCATTGCATTGTGATTCATTTTTAGTATTTAGGTTCAACATTTTAATCTCAGAATATTTCATATATGAATTTTTGGTTAAACTAAGAGATCGAATGAAGTTGCTTCTATAAGGGAGGGTTTGCATTTCAAAGTTACAGCATTCTAGCATTCAATAGATTCATTTCACAAGTAAACTGAATTTCCAGTTAAGTCTAGCTCCGAGTCTCTATATTTGGGATATGCCTCTAAGTCTTACAAAATCCGGATTGACATAAACTTAAGGTCTAATTTACACCAGTGTATTGGAACCCAACAACCACCATTACCATCATCACCACCATCACCATCTTCATTATCATCACCATCTTTGTCATCATCACCATCTCAATCCTTTGGATGCGAGACGGAACCATCACCATCTTCATCATCACCATCACCATCACCATCAACCTTACCACCATCACCATCATCAACACCATCACCATCTTCATTATCATCACCATCTTCATCATCATCACCATCTCCATCTTTTGGATGCAAGACGGAACCAGCACCATCTCCATCATCACCATTACCATCACCATCAACCTCACCACCATCACCATAACCATCACCATCATCATCAACCTAACCCAAACCCTAGCCCTAACCATCACCCAAACCCTAGCACTAAGCCATCTTCTCCATCCTCATCATCACCATCACCGTCACCATCAACGTCTTCATCATCACCACCATCTCCATCATCACCATTGACTCTAACTCTAACCCTAATTCAATTTCCTTCTATAACCCTAGCCCTAACCCTCACCCAAACCCTAGCACTAAGCCATCTTCTCCATCCTCACCATCACCATCACCATCACCATCAACGTCTTCATCATCACCACCATATCCATCATCATCATTGACTCTAACTCTAACCCTAATTCAATTTCCTTCTATAACCCTAGCCCTAACCCTCACCCAAACCCTAGCACTAAGCCATCTTCTCCATCCTCCCCATCACCATCACCATCACCATCAACGTCTTCATCATCACCACCATCTCCATCATCATCATTGACTCTAACTCTAACCCTAATTCAATTTCCTTCTATAATGCTAGCCCTAACCCTCACCCAAACCCTAACACTAAGCCATCTTCTCCATCCTCACCATCACCATCATCGTCACCATCAATGTCTTCATCATCACCACCATCTCCATCATCATCATTGACTCTACCTCTAACCCTAACTCTAACTCCAACTCTAACTCTAACTCCAGGTTCCTCATCAAAGCCTCCATCATCATCATCTTCATGACCATCATCGTCGCCATCACCATCACCGTCAACCTCTTCATCATCATCACAATCATCATCATCATACGTGCCCAGTGGAATATTTTCCAGAGCTGACCCTCGTGTGCAAAAATTGCACACACCCTCACTGAGCAAAACCGTAGTTTCCAAGATGGACGAACAAGATGAGGGCGGGGCCACCGGGCTAGAGGGGAGGGGCACCCCTAGCACTATCCCGGCATGCTGAATCCAACGAAGTTGACGGTTCGTCGATCCAAGCCACGGTCTTCATTATATGGCTCTTCCCGTCTCTCATCCAAAAGGCCTTCAGGGACACCTACTGGATACCTGTCATGGGTGTAGAACTCCAACTGTGCAACAAAAGCGGGTTTTAGGGAGTCCTGCAGGTGTGTCTAGGCAGGTTCCAGCTCAGAACGCTAGCCCTAAGTGCCCGGTGGAAGATTTTCCAGAGTTTACCCCCAGGTGCAAAAATTGCACACTCCCTCACTGAGGAAAACCCTAGTTTCCAAGATGGATGTACAAGATGAGGGCAGGGCCACTAGGCTGGAGAGGAGGGGCACCTGTTGCACTATCCTGATGTGCTGAATCCAATAGAGTCAATGGTTTGTCGATCCGAGCCACGATCTTCATTCTATGGCTCCTCCCGTATCGCATCCAAAAGGCCTTCAAGGACACTAGCTGGATACCTGCTGGGGGCGTAGAACTCCAACCATGCAACAAAACCAGTTTTTGGGGAGTCATGCAGGTGTGTCTAGGCAGGTTCCGGCCAGGAATGCTAGCCACAAGTGCCCAGTGGGTGATTTTCCAAAGTTGACCACCATGTGCAAAAATTGCACACTCCCTCACTGAGCAAAACCCTAGTTTCCAAGAAGAACGTACAAGATGAGGGCGGGGCCACCGATCCGAAGGGGAGGAGCACCCATAGCACTATCCCGACATGCTGAATCCAACGGGTTCGACGGTTCATCTATCCGAGCCACGGTATTCATTCTATGGCTTGTCCTGTCTTTCATCCAAAAGGCCTTCAGGGACACCTACTGGATACCTGCCGAGGGTGTAGAACTCCAACCGTGCAACAAAACCAGGTTCCAGGGAGTCCTGCAGGTGTGTTTAGGAAGGTTTTGGTCAGGAACGCTAGCCACAAGTGCCTGGTGGAATATTTTCCAGAGTTGACCCCCGTGTGCAAAAATTGCACACTCCCTCACTGAGCAAAAACCCTAGTTTCCAAGATGGACATACAAGATGAAGGCAGGTCCACCAGGCCAGAGGGGAGGAGCACCCTTAGTACTATCCCGACGTGCTGAATCCAATGGATTTGATGTTTCATCGATCCAAGCCACGGTCTTCATTCTATGGCTCGTCCCATCTCGCATCCAGAAGGCCTTTAAGGACACCTGCTGGATACCTTTCGGGGGCGTAGAACTCCAACCGTGCAACAAAACAGGGTTTCGGGGGGTCATGCAGGTGTGTCTAGTAAAGTTCCAGCCGAGAATGCTAGCCACAAGTGCCCGGTGGATTATTTTCCAGAGTTGAACCCCATGTGCAAAAATTGCACACTCCCTCACTGAGCAAAAATCAAGTTTCCAAGATGGACGTACAAGATGAGGGCGGGGCCACCAGGACGGAGGGGAGGGGCACCCCCAACACTATCCCGGTGTGCTGAAACCAACAAAGTCTATGGTTCATCAATCTGAGCCATGGTGTTCATTCTATGGCTTGTCCTGTCTTGCATCCAAAAGGCCTTCAGGGACACCTGCTGGATACCTGCCGGGGGCGTAGAACTCCAACCGTGCAACAAAATCAAGTTCTGAGGAGTCCTGCAGGTGCGTCTAGGCAAGTTTCGACCGGGAATGCTAGCCCTAATGGCTCGATGGAATATTTTCCAGAGTTGACCCCAGTGTGAAGGCCATGCCAAATTCGCTAAAGGGGGCCATTTCTCAACCGAAGGCCCCCAGGTGTGCGTGGCCACTGTGGATAGGTCTGCAATGGCTAGGTGGACCTATGGGAGGTGATGCAGTCCAAGTCCTCTCTCCAGTTAAGGTTCCATGGCCCCCGGGTCAAATCCTCCAAGTGTCCTTGAATGGCCCCGGGGTGCTCGACTAGAATGCCCGTAGCGCCGGAACTGTGGCTCGGTTCGTGAATCCGTTAACTCAGGTGGGTCTAGTACGTCGGGGTTCAGCTAGGGGACCCCCCACAGCGTGCCTCAAAGACCCGAAAGTGGTGCCAATGGTCCATCCCTGGAGCTAGGGTTTTGCTCAGTGAAGGCCATTCCAAATTTGCTCAATGGGGCCATTTATCGTCCGGAGGCCCCCGGGCATGCATGGCCACCATGGATAGGTCCACTATGGCCATGTGTAACTATGGGAGCCGACGGAATCCAAGTCCACTCACCGGTTTGGGTTCCGTGGCCATGGAGCAAATGCCGAAAGTGTCCCTGAATGGCCTCGGGGTGCCCGACTAGAATGCCCGTAGCACTCGAGCCATGGCTTGGTTTGTGAATCTGTCGACTCCAGTGGGTCCAGGACACCGGGTTTCAGCTAGGGGACCCGTCACAGCATGCCTCAAAGACCTGGAAGTAGTGCTAATGGGCCATCCTCGGAGCTAGGGTTTTGCTCAGTGAAGGCCATTCCAAATTCGTTCAACGGGGCCATTTCTCGTCCGGAGGCCCTCGGGCATGCGTGGCCACTGTGGAAAGATCCACTGTGGCCTAATGGACATGTGGGAGCTGATGGAATCCGAGTCCGCTCCCCGAGTCGGGTTCTGTGGCCCCAGGGAAAATCCTCTAGGTGTCCCTGAACGGCCCGGGGGGTGGTCAACTAGAATGCCCGTGGCACCCGAACCATGGCTCGGTTCATGAATATGTCGATTCCAGTGGGTCCGGGATGGCAGGTTTCAGCTAGGGGACCCCCCACAACGTCCCTCGAGGACTTGGAAGTGGTGCCAACAAGCCATCTCCGGAGCTAGGGTTTTGCTCAGTGATGGCCATTCCAAATTCTCTCAAGGGGTGCATTTCTCGTCCAGAGGCCCCCAAGCATGCGTGGCCACTGTGGTGCCCGACTAGAATGCCTGTAGCACCCGAAGGCCATTCCAGATTTGCTCAAGGGGGCCGTTTCTCGTCCGGAGGGAGAAGAAGATCAATTTTTGACAAAACAATGTAGTTATTACATGTGGAGGTAGCGGTTTCCCATGGAAAACGAGTGTAGGGTTGAGCAACGGAAAGATGTTGGGAAATGGGCTATTACATTAGCTTTTTTGATGGGCGGCTATAGGTATCTATGCTTTGGAGGCTGTAGGTATCTATGCTTTTCTTCCGACGGAAATAGGAGGTGGCTGTAGGTATCTACGCTTTTCTTCCGAGGGAAATCCTATTTCCGTCGGAAGAAAAGCATAGATACCTACAACCACCATATTTCCTTCTGTAAACCACTTGCCCATCGGAAAAGCTAATGTAATAGCCCATTTCCCAACATCCTTCCTCTGCTCAACCCTACACTCATTTTCCACAGGAAACCGCTGCCTCCACATGTAATAAATACATTGTTTTGTTGAAAATTAATCTTCTTCTGCTAACTACATTGTTTTGTCAAAAATTGATCTTCTTCTGCCTCCAGATGAGAAATGTCCCCATCGAGCGAATATGGAATGGCCCTCATTGAGCAAAACCCTAGCTCTGGGGATGGCCCAATGGCACCGCTTCCGGGGCTTCGAGGAACACTGTGGGGGGTCCCCTAGATGAAACCCAGTGTCCCGGACCCACCAGAGTTGACAAAATCACGAGCCAAGCCACAGTTCCAGTGCCACGGGCATTCTAGTCGGGCACTTCGGGGTCGTTCAGGGACACCTAGAGGATTTTCCCCAGGGACACAGAACCCAACCCAGCGAGAGGAATTGGATTCTGTCTCCTTCCACAGGTCCACATGGCCATTATGGACTTGTCCACAGTGGCCACGCATGCCCGGGGGCATCTGGACGAGAAATGGCCCCCTTGAGCAGATTTGGAATGGCCATCACTGAGCAAAACCCTAGCTCCGGAGATGGCTCATTGGCACTGCTTCTGGGTCTTCAAGGGATGCTGTGGGGGGGGGGGCTAGCTGAAACCCACCGGCCCAGACCCACCGGAATCGACAGATTCGCGATTCGAGCCACGGTTCGGGTGCCACGGGCATTCTAGTCGGACACCCCAGGGCTGTTCAGGGACACTTTGGGCATTTGCTCTACAACCACGGAACCCAAACCGACGAGTGGACTTGGATTCTGTCAGCTCCCATAGTTCCACGTGCCCATAGTAGACCTATCCATGGTGGCCATGCACACCTGGGGGCATCCGGACGAGAAATGGCCCCCTTGAGCAAATTTGGAATGGCCATCACTGAGCAAAACCCTAGCTCCGGAGATGGCTCATTGGCATCACTTCTAGGTCCTTGGGGGACACTGTGGGGGGTCCCCTAGCTGAAACTCGTCGTCCCGGACCCACCGAAATCGACGGATTCACGAACTGAGCCATGGTTCGGGTGCCATGGGCATTCTAGTCGGGCACCCCGGGGCCGTTCAGGGACACTTTGGGCATTTGCTCTGCGGCCATGGAACCCAAACCGGCGAGCGGACTTGGATTCCGTTGGCTCCCACAAGTCCACGTGGCCATAGTGGACGTGTCCATGGTGGCCACGCATGCCTGGGGGCCTCCGGACGAGAAATGGCCCCACTGAGTGAATTTGGAATGGCTTTCAATGAGCAAAACCCTAGCTCCAGGGATGGCCCATTGGCACCACTTCTGGGTCTTCGAGGCACGCTGTGGGGGGGGGCCTAACTGAAACCCGGTGTCCCGGACCCACCAGAGTCGATAGATTCATGAACTGAGCCACGGTTCAAGCACTACGGGCATTCTAGTTGGGCACCCTGGGGCCATTCTAGTGGTGATAACAAGTTTACTGTCTGTTGAGTCTGATACTACATCCAAGAGCTGCTTAGCAAAATTTGAGATAGAAAGCTATGTTATTTTAGGATACCGATTCAACCACTCAAACGGTTTCTTACCTTCTTGAGGATCTAAATTTATAATTTCCTTCTAGGTAGATTTAGGCATTCTTGAATATCTAAATTTATAATTGCCTTCTAGGTAGATTCAGGCATGGAATAATATTTGCCGGCACTTCCAAGCTCCCGACACCATTTCGTTAGCCATAATATTTGCAACTCCTTTGATGAAAGATAAATTCTGGTGTGGATGGCAGCATTTGATACGCTAGCCAAATCTATGTTTTTGGAAGAACTTAGATATTTCAACAAAGGAGCGTTTTGTAGGTGACTTGAAAATCCCTTCCATTTTTCAGCAATAAAACAAAGAAGTTCAACGTACAGATTTTCAAGCAAGCTTGTCAACCAATCAGACAACCGAATACAGGGAGATAACCACGCCCAAAACATTCAAGCTATTATAAAACTCTTGTTTATCAAGATAAGGATGGACTATGTGTACATTACGAGAATATAGATGAATGAAGTCGCTTTGATGAACTTGTCCTCTTGCTCTCTCCAAAATGCGTTTAAAAGCAGGGAGTATTGTTCGAGCTTCTATGAACAATGAAGGATTCGTTGTCATTGCTAAGAGAAGTTCTAAGGATGAGCCATAGAATGAATACCGTGGCTCAGATCGACGAACTGTCAATTCCATTGGATTCAGCACGCCGGGATAGTGCTAGGGGTGCCCCTCCCCTCTAGCCCAGTGGCCCTGCCCTCATCTTGTACATCCATCTGGAAAACTAGGGTTTTACTCAATGAGGGAGTGTGCAATTTTTGCACATGGGGGTCAACTCTAGAAAATATTCCACCAGGCACTTATGGCTAGCGTTCCCAACCGAAACCTACCTAGACACACATACAGGACTCCTCAGAACCTAGTTTTGTTGCACGGTTGGAGTTCTACACCCTCGACAGGTATCCAGTAGGTGTCCCTGAAGGCCTTCTGGTAGCGAGATGGGACGAGCCATAGAATGAAGATCGTCACTCAGACCAACGAACCATTGACTTCGTAGGATTCAGCATGCCAGGATAGTGCTAGGGGTGCCCCTCCCCTCTGGCCCAGTGGCCTCGCCCTCATCTTGTACGTCCATCTTGGAAACTAGGGTTTTGCTCACTCAAGGAGCGTGCAATTTTTGCACACAGGGGTCAACTCTAGAAAATCACCCACCGGGCACTTCTGGCTAGCATTCCTAGCTGAAACCTGCCTAGATACACCTGCATGACTCCCCGAAACCCAGTTTTGTTGCACTATTGGAGTTCTATTCCCCGAGAAGGTATCGAGGAGGTGTCCATGAAGGCCTTTTGGATGCGAGACGGGATGAGCCATAGAATGAAGACCATGGCTCGGATCGACAAACCATAGAATCCGTTGGATTCAGCATGCCGGGATAGTGCTAGGGGTGCCCCTCCCCTCTAGCCCGGTGGCCCCTCCCTCATCTTGTACGTCTATCTTGGAAACTAGGGTTTTGCTGAGTGAGGGAGTGTGCAATTTTTGCACATGGGGGTCAACTCTGGAAAATCACCCACTGAACACTTGTGGCTAGCGTTCCCGGCCGGAACTGGCCTAGACACACCTGCAGGACTCCCTGGGACCCAGTTTTGTTGCACGGTTGGAGTTATATGCCCCCGACAGGTATTGAGCAGGTGTCCATGAAGGCCTTCTAGATGCGAAACGGGACGAGCCATAGAATGAAGAACGTGTCTCAGATAAATGAACCTTCAACTCCGTTGGATTCAGAAGACTAGGATAGTGCTAGGGGTGCCCCTCCCCTCTGGCCTGGTGGCCCCTCCCTCATCTTGTACGTCCATCTTGGAAACTAGGGTTTTTCTCAGTGAGGGAGTGTGCAATTTTTGCACGTGGGGGTCATCTCTGGAAAATCATCCACCGGGCACTTGTGGCTAGCGTTCTCGGCCGGAACCTTCCTAGACACACCTGCATGACTCCCCGGAACCCAGTTTTGTTGCACAGTTGGAGTTCTATGCCCCCGACAAGTATCCAACAGGTGTCCCTGAAGGCCTTCTGGCAACGAGACAGGACGAGCCATAGAATGAAGACCGTGGCTCGAATCGACGAACCGTCGACTCCATTGGATTCAGCATGCCGGGATAGTGCTAGGGGTGCCTCTCCCCTCTGGCCTGGTAGCCCCGCCTTCATCTTGTATGCCCATCTTGGAAACTAGGGTTTTGCTTAGTGAGGGAGTGTGCAATTTTTGCACATGGGGGTCAACTCTAGAAAATCACCCATCGGGCACATATGATGATGATGAAGAGGTTGATGGTGATGGCGATGTTCATGAAGATGATGATGATGGAGGCTTTGATGAGGAACTTGGAGTTAGAGTTAGAGTTGGAGTTAGAGTTAGGGTTAGAGGTAGAGTCAATGATGATGATGGAGATGGTGGTGATGATGAAGACGTTGATGGTGATGGTGATGGTGATGGTGAGGATGGAGAAGATGGCTTAGTGCTAGGGTTTGGGTTAGGGTTAAGGCTAGGGTTATAGAAGGAAATTGAATTAGGGTTAGAGGTAGAGTCAATGATGATGATGGAGATGGTGGTGATGATGAAGATGTTGATGGTGACAGTGATGGTGATGGTGAGGATGGAGAAGATGGATTAGTGCTAGGGTTTGGGTGAGGGTTAGGGCTAGGGTTATAGAAGGAAATTGAATTAGGGTTACAGGTGGAGTCAATGATGATGATGGAGATGGTGGTGATGATGAAGACGTTGATGGTGACGGTGATGGTGATGGTGAGGATGGAGAAGATGGCTTAGTGCTAGGGTTTGGGTGAGGGTTAGGGCTAGGGTTATAGAAGGAAATTGAATTAGGGTTAGAGGTAGAGTCAATGATGATGATGGAGATGGTGGTGATGATGAAGATGTTGATGGTGACGGTGATGGTGATGGTGAGGATGGAGAAGATGGCTTAGTGCTAGGGTTTGGGTGAGGGTTAGGGCTAGGGTTATAGAAGGAAATTGAATTAGGGTTAGAGTTAGAGTCAATGATAATGATGGAGATGGTGATGGCGATGGTGATGGTGATGATGAAGGAGATGGTTTAGTGCTAGGGTTTGGGTGAGGGTTAGTGCTAGGGTTTGGGTGAGGGTTGATAATGCAATGTTTTCAAATATATTTGGTGTATGCTAATGGATGAGGATACAAGTGCAAATATGAATAATTTTGTATATGTATACTATGACCTATTACTTCATGGTTATTATGAGTGATTGACCTACTAGATTAGGTAAGGTGTTATATGATGGGTTCACATATGGTTGAAGTTTGTGCACATAAGTTAAGTGGATGTATACATGAGGTATCACAGGGTGGATGTGGTTGTTATTAGCCTAACTAGGTGGATGTTGATATAATTGAGATATTCTCTTAGCTAAGTATGTGTTAGGTGAGTATTTTTATGATTAATTTTTATAATATCTTTGTGTTTAGGTTGAGTGTTAAGTTATTAAGAGATTTTCTCTCAACTTCTCTTTTTGTTAAGGAGTAGTTACATGTCCTTAATGTACATATACATGTAATAAATGTGCAATTGCATTGAATTTTGTTGAAAAACATCTCCCTATATTTTCTAATAAATTTGACAAGAGAACCGGAAGCAACAAAATATTGGGAAGTTTCATTTATAGGATAAGAGGATTAACATATAATAAAGTATATTTTTCATTGATAATTATGTTACATAGTGTGTTTCTATGTTCTATGGTTTTTCTATGATGTCATTGGTTCTATGTTTTTTGGAGGTTATTTGTTGCAAAATAGTAGTCATTGTGTATTGGTCTAATGCAATGCACCGTATAATGAGAAAATATTAAACAAGATGCTACTAATATTATGTTTTATGAAAGAATTATCATGGAAAAGTTGCAAATAAGTACTACTAATGATGTGCTTGAGTTGAATGTGATTCCCAATTATTATGTCATTGTTGGGATTTTGCAGCTGTGAAGAATAAATGTAATAGATGGGGGGGTTGAAGATATGAATCAACAATATTTTGTCCCAAGGAAGTCTTGGTCTCAATTTTTTTTTACTTATGCGACATTACGATGGATTGAGTAGTCATGATTGATCATATGTGTTTATGAATTATTAGACAATTGCTATGATTATTATGACCGTAGTACATAAAGCATGGAGATTTAGCTACATAAGGAATAGAGTTCATAGAGGTTGTGTGAAGGCAATGTTGAATGTTGTTGCTAGCTCTTGCATGTATTGTAAGGAGAATCATGCTTGAGTGAATCATGCATGGTGGAGATCATTGATTAAGCATTGACCTGAAGGCTTTTGCATGTTTATTTTGTACATGATGCATGGTTTTTGTGTATGTGGCTCTTGGTGAGATCATGATGAGAAAAAACCCTTTGACTTGGTAGACTATTCCACATTTACAAGTCAAGTAGAAAAATTCAAAAGAGGTGTAAATGAGAGGAAGCAAATGAATCGCATTGATGCCAAATACACTTGCAAAATCAGAGAAATCAAAGCTCTCAATATCACCGATACCACTCTGTCCCTGAAGAAGATTTCCCTATAAAGTACCTGGATCATGACCAAAGGAAGTGACTACTCCCAATCCAGTGACAACTACCCTCCTTTGATTAGTAGCACTTAGTTTTTTTCTTGCGCAGCCTTCACAGGTTGTAGAGCAATGGCCGTTGCTTTTCCTAGAGGTTAATTAGAGTGTGTAAGATAACAAGTGTTCTCCCAGCTATATTTTTTGGCATTTGATTAGCGGCATATAGGCTATATAAGACTAGAAATGACTCAATGTGACTTGGGACCTTAATAGATTGGGTAACAAACCCTTCTAATAGTGATCCTATCCCACTTGGAGTCCAAATACCCCCTATTGACGGTACGTGTGGTGGGTCACAGATTCTAGGGCTAGATTAGGTTAATAGGGCTACATTAGGTTTCTAGGATTCTAGATTAGTTTCTGCGGGTTAGATTAGTGTTTCTAGGGTTAGTTTAGATTTCTAGAATTTCTAGGGCTAGATTATGTTTCTAGGATTCTAGATTAGTTTCTGAGGGTTAGATTAGTGTTTTTAGGGTTAGTTTAGCTTTCTAGGATTTCTAGGGCTAGATTATGTTTCTAGGATTCTAGATTAGTTTCTGAGGGTTAGATTAGTGTTTCTAGGGTTAGTTTAGCTTTCTAGCATTTCTAGGGCTAGATTATGTTTGTAGGGTTATATTAGTGCTTCTAGGGTTAATCATACATGAATAAACAATCACATGGCTATAAATCATAACTTAATCATAACTTAGACATCAAATAAACGATATAAGATAACGATATCAAATAAACCATCTAACATGAATAACATTAACCATGCATGAATAAACAATCACATGGCTATACTATGCACCTCAGTCAATTAGGCCTTCTGGATCCTCTCGGTTTTTTATTGTCTCGAACAACCTCTCATGCTCTGCATGAGGTAGTAAGTAGCGTACCTTGTTTGATGACTTCGTTGACATTGTATGTAGTTGGATGTTTGTACCCACGATCAAGTGCGTAAAGTGATACACCCGCAACCCTCGTCTATAATTTTTGTATGTGTAGCCATTGCTCTTTAGTCCCTTTCCATCCAATGTAAGATATTCCCCCTGAACAACCATCGAGCCAGTCGAAAAGGTTATGCCTTCACTATCCGTTAATGATGCGAGGAGGGTTTGCTTCCTCTGGATGCATTGTGCCAACCAATAATTCGTCCCAATTGCACTGTCTGTCGGGGCGACAACTGTGTAGATGTGTCCTGCAAAAATGCATTTTAAGGTCATATTCCAACAAGCAGTGGTTTGATAACTTGGATAATTACAAAAACAAGGAGGGAACTGGGATATGCATGCAAAAATGTTTACCTAGTTGTACAAGATCAGATATATAGATGTGTCCTGCAAAAATGCATTTTAAGGTCATATTCCAACAAGCAGTGGTTTGATAACTTGGATAATTACAAAAACAAGGAGGGAACTGGGATATGCATGCAGAAATGTTTACCTAGTTGTACAAGATCAGATATATGATCATATTCATTCGAAATAGAGGATTGGCCTTCCTCTAACTGGATTGTTTCAGCAACTGTACGTGGGTCCACTGCAAGTGATACATGATCCCATCCATCAACCCAATCCATTGATTCGCACTCATCCCACTCACAACTACTGCAAGACCCACAAAAGCAAGCAAGTTTTCGCATCCATATTTCAAATAAAGGATTGTTTGAGCTTTGAACCAAATGAAATACACGAGTACCTTGCACAGTACTACAACTATAAGAACACAATCGATCTATATCAACTACATTCCGGAAATTTCTGACAACATGTCCTCTACCTATTGGTATGTGTTGCTTCGTGGTTCGATTTGACATTTTTTCTTTGCACCATCGAACTGTGGATTCGGCATTCCAAATATGAGGGCCTCCCATGCACTTCATATCCTCCCTTCATAGGGCAGTTTTGAGACATGCTCTAGCCCCGTCGTGCTCTCCCTTTCCATGCCCGGTCTCAAAATAGTTCCATACATGTAGCACATCATAAGTCTTGTGCAACATACTCAACCACTGGAAAACACGTACATTTTTGAACTAGCCTACACAACCATCTGACAATATCCAATGCTGATCCATATGTATCCCTCTCTCCTTCAGCTGATCATACAAAATTTTGAAGCAATGCTGCACATAATGCAGGTCATGGCACCTGTCGTCATTGATGTAGAAGTTGGTCTCTTTCAATATCATCCTCATGTCGTTGCTGCTCTCTGGCGCATGCCTGTACGTGATATGGACCATTATGCTAACTTGGTCTGAATGGTAGTATTGACTTTGAATCTCATTCTGTGGCTGTAGGGTATATTTTTCCACAAAGTACACAACCGACAATATTGTTCCCTTGGGAAAGGTGTCCCTGCATTGTCTGTACTGTTCATCCTACCATCGTGCTACATGGACGTGCTGTACATAATCCTCGGTCTTTTGGTAGAATTCCTTCATGGAATCACAAATTTGAACCTGGTGCACAAAACCAAGGGCATTAATACAACGTGACATTTTCAATCTGAATATATATGTACAAATTCAACATGTATAGTATGAAAGCATGCAAACTTAGATTACCTATGACTTCACCAATGCAATTTTTTTGCTTTCCTTCGAAACTATCTACTTTATATGTTATGTACTGGAAGTTTTGCATTTCTACTGACATCCTCCTAAATTCGTGCTCCACGGTTGCGTGGATGCAGTAGCTCAATAAAGCAAATCCACTGCAATTGGAACACATCCCATATAAACATGATCTTTTATAATATTTTTGTCCTTCAGGCCTTCCACACATTATGCTATGTATAAATTCTTTGGATGCATTCGGTGGTTGTAACAAAGGGCAATCCTGCACAATGTTAGTATGCAAACCACAAAATATATGTCTATATGTATCATAATAGTACTCAAATTCTACATGGTATCTACAACAACATGTACTGCAATGAATGCAAATTCTAACATACCAGGGTTTGCATTTTTCAAAGGACCTTTGGCCCAAGTTCAATTATGTGTGCTCATTCTTGAACCTCTCATAGAGTTCTGTTTGTGTGGTATCAAGGAAGTGCTTGACATGGGGTTCACCCCCCCTAACACCTTTTCTCAACTTTAAAACATCTCTTTGATTCGATGACAGTCTAGTGTTATCATTCCAAAACTTTTGCACTAGTTCTTTAATAGCATCAATGAGATTCATGTCTGAACAAGGTAACCTACCAACAAAGGCCCAACAATCTTTTTGGCCTGGGGTCTCAAGTTTTTCTCTAATGACAGAATACTTTAAAGAGTCTTTCTATCTACTTTAAAGATTTTACATGTGTGTGATAGTAGGCGACGTTGCCTTGTGGATTTGTCTACAATCGATTCCGACAGTACACGATGGGCCGCATTAAAATCTTTTGTGCGAGAAGTTTTTCCAATCAAATTAAATGCAGATTGTAGATTTTTAACAACATGATTGTTGGCCTCTAAACTTCTAACTACCTTTATGCACAAAATTCTCCTAACATGAGCTAGACAATGTGATTTTAACAAAGCAAGAAACAATTGACATTTTGCTGCATCGGTTTTGGATTCAAAAAAATCTTTGATTATCTTGTTACAATGGAAATCAATAGTGCGTTTGGACATCTTACCTTCAAGTCCTGAAAATGAAATTTCATCCACATGAATACGTCTGGGATTTCTTCGTCGTCCGGTTGATAGTTGAGGAAAGGGAGTCGACAAGGAAGTACGAGTCTCGTCAACGGTTTGTTATGGCCCTTCGTTCAGTAATTGGTCCTACAATGGAGTGTGTTTTCCAGGTGGGTGCTCTTCTTGGGGTGGTTGCTAGTTAAGGACTTGTTCAACATCCATCCCTTCATACTCGACATTAGGCAAGATTTGATTGACTTCAACCACTTCGTCATTACTTGTTGATGGATCTAAGGCACTAACCTTTTTATTTTTACAGTTTTGCATGTACAACCTAGCCTTTTCTCTTATCTCATGGGCCTTTTCAGGGGGCAACAGCCTCCTTCTAGACTTTCTTTGATTGTTAC